>CM060951.1:185273604-185873604 GCA_030765055.1 Mantis religiosa
AATACATACCTTAAAAGCTTCTAAGCTGCGTTTCATATTCTCCAGTTGCATTAGCTTATCTTGTGTTACAATTTTTCTGTACAGTCCTCCCATATGAAAATAAGCAATCAGCACTGGTCTAACAAGATCTTCATTTATCACATCAGGCATTTCCTGAGTGCTGAAAATAATTATCAGATGCTTTAGGAAAAATTCATTTAAATATTACATGTCACTGGGAATTAATTATCTGTAAAGAAATTTTATTAGTTGTTTGTATTGTTTCTTTGCCTACGCCGTTCATTTCTTCTATAGTTGATAAATCAAGAAATTAACAGCTAAAAAAAGTATAATGTGCTATATATAATTTCCAGTTGCAAGAATAACAATTTATTTTATATGCAATAGTTTATTTAAAATATGTCCTTGATCTCAAAATACAACATGTATCACTTTTAATATTTGCTATGCTATGGATTGTACTCATAGTTCCTATTTTCTGTGCACACTTAACAATTCTAATATTATCTTAATTTATGATAAATACAGATACTACATTAAAGTTCACTATTATATCATCAGTATTGTATATATAATTAAAATGGAGCTCATATTCGCTCCTTATCTGGTTAATTGTCGTAACTCTGATTAGAAATGCAAACTCAATACACGATGTCAATATATGTAGAAGTATGAATTATTTATTTAGTATTATAAATAAACTACAACACTTGGTAACACACTTCATTTATCTGGCTAAAAGTGTCTAAATCCTCTGGTACAGGTTTCGTAATGTTTCCATTACAACCTCAGCCAGCAAATTGATTAAACTTGGTTACCTCCCGAAACTGATGGATAGTTCACTATCTTACTGCTATCTAATCAGTCTGCTGGCTGAGGATGTGATGGAAACATCACAAAAACCAATCCCAGAGGATTTAGACAATTTTAATCTGATAAGTGAAGTGTGTTACCAAGTATTGTAGTTTATTTATAATATTTGGATTGCTACATTGTCAATAGCTTCTCCAAGTTGCAGAACTTAATTTTGTGGTCCTGTGGTTCTAAAGCTTTTCAGTATATCAAATAATCATGAAACACTTTCAAATGTTAGCTTTTTTAATTTAAATAATACTAACTGGCTAAAGATCTATGCAAATTCATTTTATGGAAGCAGCATTTACAAGCTGTCTTTATTTATAGTTACATGCAATTACAGCACACTGTTTTTTTATTTCATTTCTGATGTTCTTTTTCTTTCTTTTTAATTCCTATTAACTTTGCAAAACCTAACTAATGATTCCATTCAGTTCTGATGATTGTGGATTGTATATGACTTTGCCACATGTGCTCAGAGTTGTGTCCAGCAGTAATCCGAAATATATTTAAAGGAGCTATACCTGCTGGCAATGAAATATATTTAAAGGGGAAACGGGTTATCACATAATAACATACAGACAAGCACACTCGCATTCACACACCAGACTTGCGCTTAATGAAATACCTATTTAAAAAAATACTTCTCAAAACCCAACTGGGAATCAAATCCAGGATTCTTACACAAGACAGACATTCTACCAACTGAGCTATGTTTGGCCTGGTATCTTTCTATTTGCTGCCCAATAACTTTCTGTGTGCTTAATATTATGCTTTCATATTATTCTTTATTCACTTATTTACATGTTTTTAAATAAAACAGTAAAATGTGCTTTTGCTTAGGTACTACATAAAATTATCAGTACAAACAAAATTTTCACTTATAAAAATTGAAATAGTATTGCAAATCCATGTTTTTAAAATCAGGGGCATCAAAGCTATTAAAACTCAGTGAAACAGCAATTAAAACTGTCCTACATAATACAATTTTTAGAACAAATTTAAAAACTTTTTAAACATAAAACAATTAACACTAGAATGCCCAGTGGCAGTCAATTGACTGCTTTTAATTTTTGAACACTCGTATTGTCATTGGTTTTGGAAACATTTTTCTTTTGTTTTGTGACTTTTATTCTCTTTCAATGAATGTTAGCTAACCAATATTTATTTTGTATTGAGAGTATAAATTTTTAAAATAATAGCAAATTTACCATTGGTTCCTGGGGGCAGTCAATTGACTGCTTCCTTACCCACATTTCTCGCGATATGTATTGCATTGCTGGAACCGACAATAATCGTTACTGCACAACAAGCATGTTTCTAGCTCAATGTAGTGTGGCATATGAGTCACTGTCAGCTCTTGTATCCGTGTCTAAAATTTTTCTTAGCTTTTCATTGTTATGTTCACATAGCTTTCATGTTATAGTAAAGCTCATTCTTGACATTTGTACAGGCTGTTTGCTAAGCATACTATGCATTCTTTTCGCAATCATGGCCTTTCTGAAACTGAAATTCTTGAAGCACTTCAGAATATATCTCCAATGCATTCTGAGGTAGACGAATTTGATCAACAGTTCATTCATGAAACGGCAAGTTCTGGAAATGAGGGTGGACAACTACTGAGGTTAACGATAATGAATCACTGGAAGCAAACTCAGATCATACACCTGATGAAGCTGGTAAGCAAAAAGTTCATATCATTTTATTTTGCTATAGTTATTACACATATAACACAAGACATTGTGGACTGGTTTTCTATTTCGTGCTCATACTGAACAAATATTTCTCGTATACATAGGTGAAGAAACCATGCAGACTGTTAGAGGTGGTTTTGATACCCGAGCTGCACCTGTTGCTCTCCATGAAAGAGGGCGGGAGAGAAGGAAATGGAGGAGAGGTAAGAAAATATTGTAAACACTACAATTGTTACATACCTATGCATTTTTTGTATGATATTTAGACATCTATTTTATGTGCCAAAATTTCCAGGTAGTACATACAGTACATGCCGCTGAAAGAGACCAGACGTCGGTGGCCAATAGTATGGCACTGATGGTACACGATGGACATTCATCGCACCTACAAACAGTACAGGGAGGAGAAGCCAGCAAAACATTCGTGAAGCTGCTGGCCCTACACGGCATGCAAAATGCTATGTTTTGGAAGAATCCCTAGCTAGCACACTTCAGTTGTTCACAGTGAATCTATATTGCAACTGATGAAGAAATTCACTGAAACAGAGGCACACATCAAGCTCAGTGATAATTCCAGGATTTTGGACTTGGAAGAGTTAGAAGCATTCATAGCTGTACTGTACACTTGAGGAACATATGGAGAAAGATATCTGTCACTGAGAGATTTGTAGAATTATGAATGGAGACCTCCCTTTTTCAGTTAATGGCAAGAAACAGATTTCTAGAAATCATGCGGTTTCTTCAGTTTGATATCAAAGCTACACGTCAGCAGCATAAGGAAATAGTCAAATTTTGTTTGGTCTCTGATACCTGGACCAAATTCATTGACTGCATTGCGTGCTACAGGCCATCTGAATTCTTGACTGTAGCTATTTCCATCGAAATGTTGATGCCTTTCATTCAGTACATGAGCAACAACTCCCATAAGTATGGCATAAAATACTGGTTGCTTACTGATGCTTAAGTGAAGTATATTCTAAATGGGTTTCCGTACTTGGGAAAGAATGAAACTAGTCCTGCAAACACCAGTCTCGGAGAGCATGTTACTCTACATCTCATGGAACCCTTTTTCATGAAAGGACAAAATGTAACAACTGATAGTTTCAATTCCTTTCTTGGAAGTGTTGAAAACAGTGTTGTTATGATAAATTAACTTTAAAGAGAGTCGATTAAAGACACTAAACAACACTTTTAAATTTTTCCGGAACATGTTTCTGAGGCTTTGCCTCTATCATTAGCTGGCTCTCGACTGGTTCTCGTTGGTGTAGCTGACGATATTTTGTCATAGGTCTCCTCTGGTGGCGGTTCAAGGAACTTGCTGAACAAATCTTTCTGGGGGATGTCAAAATTGAATACTTTGTTCCTATTTTTTGAAATGAAGATTTGTTCCCATGTGGATAGTTCTTGTTTTCCTGATGTATGTTTTAGTAGTTTTGGTTCTGGATTTATGTTGTGGTTTTTTTCCCAAAAATGTGTGGCAACTGCTGATTTTTCTAATTCTTTATATTTTATGTTTCTAAAGTGTTCCTTTGCTCTTGTTTCTAAATGTCTTTTTGTTTTTCCAATATAAATTTGACTACAGTCATTGCATTCAATTTGATATATACCAGATTTTTTGTTAGATGGAATACCATCTTTGATGTTTGAGCAAATTAGGTTTTTTAAGGATAAATGGTTGACTGGTGCTAGTTGAATGTTTTGTTTTTTGAAGACTTTTTTGAATTTATCATAGGCCCATGGATGGTAAGTGAATTTTTTGAAAATTATATTAGTTTCTGTAGCTGAGAGGTTTGTGGTTTCCTTTAGTAGCTTCTTCTTTTTTGCTAACTTCACTTTTTTGTCCACTAATGATTTGGGAAAGTTATTTTTTTGTGTTATTTCAATTATTTTGTTGTATTCTGTTTTGTATTCTTCTGCACACAGACTGGTAAACATCCCTCTCACAGCAGGATGATTAAATCAAAATAAAATCACATCAGCCTGAGTCAGTACCTGATACTGAACAGAAACCAAGTGTATTGTGACCTTGTGGGTTCGTAGAATTAAAAATCCAGTTTGCTGGATGCTCTTTATTTCAGTGAAGACACACTCTGTACACCCCTTACAGGCTCTAAAAATACACCAATGCAGTCTCTCGTTGCTTCACCACACGTAAACAAACAAAAGAATTCACCTGCAGTACACTTCAAACAGCTGCACACAGCTGCACTTTCAATTAACAACTGTGGTACCGTTAAAATGTCCACACACTGCACCACTGTAACTGTCCGGCAACTCTCACACCACAGCTTTTATACCTCTGCCATTGTTTTCAGAAACTTTCCGACATATCAAAGCCTTTTGCAATGCAGCGAGACAAGGAGAGAACTATCCAGACATCTCTCTTGTCTCTTTCTCTGTTTCTCTCTCGGCAAGCGTTTAGCGCTGCGTGCCACTATCTGCCTCTGCTCATGTGTAGCTCCGGCTTTGTGTGGCTTCAACGAAATAATGTGATCGGTGACAGTATACTATGTAAACTTATTCTTGAAGCTAAATGTAAACTGGATTCTAACCTGGCTTGTTGCTCAAAAGCAAAATCGTCTGCTCCATTCCATCACAGTATGCTAGAATGTGATAGGCAAGAAATTTCATAGTTTTCAGTGACAAAAATGCATAAAAGTACAGTAGGGTCAATTGACCGCTAATGGACATTTTAGGGGCTACTTGAAACTCGGGCGTTCTAGTGTTAAAGGAAGTAAACTTCAATGTGCAAGAGTAACTTGCAATTCTATTACATACCTTTGATCCTTAACAGACTCTACAAAGTTATTAAAGTGCAAAATGCTTTGCTCAGTTAGATGATTTATTTTCCGCAATGCATGAGGTGATGGGCGCTCATTTGTCATTTGCAATTTCTGTAATTTAATGTTTAGTATGTCAGAATAGGTTTCACCTAATTCATACCACAATTGTCTGCAAACTAAAAGGTAATATTGTGGATTTAACTCCTTCAGGACTGATTCCAGATTGTCAATTCTCCTTTTGTGCATTTTGCTTTGTCTGAAAAACGAAAAGAAAGAATATACATTAAGATAAATAGTTAGATCTTCATATGCTTATAAAATGTGTCTATATAAGAACTGTAAACTTCATCAAGCTTTATACAATATAAAGGGAACTAAATGTATGTCTAGGTATTACATAAAATCTTAAATTGACAAAAGTGTAGGAATTAAGCAAAGGAGAATAATAATGACAACAATTATATACAGGGTGTCTCATCTAATTCTGTAACCTATAATCTGGTTCTCAGGAATCTATCCATTCAGAACCTAACATGAGGGCAAAATCCTGAAAACTAAAGATATAGCTTTTAACTCAAAGTTATATGTTTTTAAATTAAACATAAATGTTTTTTCTAGTGAACTAAAACAATACAAAAAACACAAACAGTGTAGTATTTTACTGAGAGCAAGAGATGCTTGTGTTGTTCCCATATTAAAACCATGCAGTAAACAAACCAATATCAAAAAAGCACTCTCTACTGCTCAGTGTACTAATGTCTACTGATCTGGTAGGGTGACTATTCCCAGTACCAAAGAGAGAAATAATAACAAATTTTTGCTTCTGTTCTCAGATACTTTCATATTGGTATTTAGAACCGTGTTTAATTGTGATCATTCTATATTCTTACTTTTAGTAGATATGCCAAGAATCTTCAGTAATAAAGAAAAACCAGATATTATTTTAATTCACAATGAATATCACAGACCCTGTCATACTGTCATGAATATTACATATGGACTCATGGGTGGGAAGGTTATGGTTCAAATCCTGTCTGAATGGAAACAAAATTTCTCTTCAGGCTTCTGTACCCTTAATCATGCAGATACATGAAAGAAAGATTAAATACATTACTGGATTAAACTGGAGTAATGGGCAAAGAATTTTACAAAGGCCTATGTTTTATTCATATAATATGTCACAACACCAAGAACTGTGTGAAAATGACTTTGAATAGTACTTCTTTCTGTCATTTTGAACTTTTGCAAGGTTGCTCATTAACAACAGTGAGGTGCTGGGATTTTGTGTGGAATCTTTGGTAACTGCAATTTAAGTCCCTATTACACAAATAAAAATATTTGCCACTAAGGCTTCACTTAGTGTCCTTAAGTTTAAGTTTCACAATTTAAGTCCCTATGTTTATCTGATTCCTATTTTAAACAGACAGCAATTAGTAAAAGTTATTCAAGATACAATAGTCCTTCTGATGAAGGATGATGTGGAATTGGAAATTAGTCTGTCAATGTGGTTCCAGCTTGATGGTGCCCTGCACCCTTTGCTTGTTTCCAGAGAAGTTGTGAATGCAAAGTTTCCAAAAGCGTCAATAAGATGGGATAGACTGTAAGATGGCCAACTTGGTGCTCTTACTTGACACTAAACAATATGAAACAGTGTATTAGTGTATTACAATATCTGTAGAAACAGCAAAAACTTTGCAGCTCTTGCTTGTTCACAGTATCCACAAGTCACTCACATCTCCTGAAGCCCCACAGTTTCATTAGATAAGAATTCACTGTTTCTATGAGGCCATTTTCTGCACAGATGTAACAAAGTTTCTTTTAGCTACATATGCTAGTTATTTTGATTAGGTAAGTAAAACCACTTCAATAAGTTTCAATGTTCTAGAAAAAACATACCTGTTTAATTTTTTTAAATATGTTAACTGAGTTGAAAGCTATATATATATATAATGTTTTTAGTTTTCTGCATTTTTGGATTTTGCATGTTCTTCTTATTGTGTGAGAATGACATGGATACATTCCTTCACATTTTGTTTCATTTTCACTTTGAAAATATTTGAGGTTGTCTAAGAATGGTATAACAACCAATATATAAAAAGTAAAATACCGAAGTATTTACATGAAGCAAATATAATTTTATAAATAATAATTTATATACAAGTGATGTTTAATCACTAATTATTAACATTTATTGAACTTGTTATATGTTAATTGCATTATGTGTTCCAAAGTATGATGTAAGATAATATACAAGTACAAAGACAAGTAAAAAATGAAAATTAATTTGTTTAAATTTTTGTGAATATAATGGTGGTGTAGCAAATTTTTATCAGAAAATGTGCAACAAAGTAACTACATAAAGATTTTAAACCACACATGCATATATATATACACACACACATACATATATATAAGTTAGATTTGTGCATACTTGATATTAAAAAAATATGCAGAAGAAAGCTGGTCTAAGAAGAGTATAAAACTACAGCATGATCAGGTTCATTCTAACCCTTCGTTAATATGAGGAATTTGTCATTAACACTGTTGCTATGAAGGTACCCTACTCTCCAGAGCCAAGAAAATTCCAGTAAAAGCACAGTACGAATGGCTCATGTTTGGTACAAAATTACTACAATGTTATTAAAAAAAAGGCACACATACTGTGTAAATAGATCAACAATGGATACTTATTAAATACAACTTATCCCACCATTAATTCGATAGCTGAAGTATTGATTCATTTTCCATTATTTAATTAACTGCTTCACTGTATGTAACTTAAAATGATTTTAAACTTACAATCCACTGTCCTTACCAAGAACTTAAGAATCTAATATTTAAAGGCAAAGTCAGTATAAGTAGCAGAGGTGCAGTCACTATTTATATTTTGACTGTTCTTCCATACTCAATAAACAATTTATTAGCTTGTATTCAGATAGAAATTTCACTCATTTACAAGAGATGTCAACCACTGATGTTCACTGCAATGAAAGGGGAAAGTTTCCAAGATATATAGCAATGCAAAAAAATAAAAGTGAGCTATTACTGCATCAATATTACTACTCTAAAAGCTCCATGTAATGACACTTTGCAAAATCAAAAATAATTACAAGAGCATGCCATAATACTAAACTTACATATTTTAAGAATCATATAGCAACATGGTTCAGCCTTGGATTCAATATGACAAAAATCTTTCTCACAAAAATCATATACATACAGCTCATGATAGTTTGATTACCTTTCTTCATGGATTATGGCTTCACGGGTGATCAGCCGCGTCAAATTGATGAAGATCGAGCTTTCGGCCATTGTGAACTCAATGGCCTTCTTCAGTTCCTGATCACCCGTGAAGCCATAATCCATAACGCTCGCCGCGAAAGCTTCAAGTCTTACCTTTCTTCATCTTCTTCAAAAAATGCAAGATATTTGTAGAGCTGACTCATATCTTGAATTATCTGTACATAATCAGATGCATGACCATCTAAAGCATAATAATTTTTTGCTTTATTTAACCAATTTTGTGCATTCAGAAAAACTTTTCTGGCATCTTCATATATTAAAACATAAGTATCTGTTATCTGATCTTCATAGCTTGATAATTCCAGAGAAGAAAACCACAGACATTCAACTTCCCCTGTGTAAAGAAAAATATATACTAAAGACCTTGTATGTTAATTTATACTGTTGAATGTGCATTTACAAAACTGCTATTTATGCACTTTTACCACAGAGATAGGATCCATTCCAATTTAGAACATTATTTATTTTAACTGTGAATTGTGGGAAATGTCTGTAATCTATTTGGAAATATATATAAAGAAATAAAAGTAAATACTTGAAACAATAGTAGGATCCATTTATGGTCATATAACAATCAAAGTTCTCATACTGGGAAAAATACGAGTCAGTTGGAGAATTTAATGTCATATCGGCACGTTGGCCATAGTAGCTCAATGGTTAGAGCAGCTGGATGGAGACCAGAAGATCCGTGGTTCAAATCCCAGCTATGGCATTGAATTTTTCAGTCTGACTCTATTTATCCTTACTTTAGCCTACACACGGCCAGTGTGAAAGAACAATTAATTTCAACAATCAAAGCTATTAAAATTATATTTATTTTAGAATTTAGCTAAAATAAGTCAACAACTTTGATCTTTTGACACAAATGATGTCTACATCTGAGGATATACAGGATTCTTCATTTAAAACATAGTGCTTTGCCTCTCCCGCAACCTTGCTGGGTTCCCCCACTACCGGCTGCCAATGTGTGCAGGGGCTAGCGGTATGCACTCGGCAGTACTGTACCAGCTACCAACATAAACAGGCACTTGACTCTAGAGCAAAGCATGGTCATGTGTAAAAGTTATTAAAAATGGGAATCACCAAGCTGTGTTGGCACAGAGTATATTCAAACGTTCCCTAGAGAAGTGGTTCCTTCCAGATTTACAATTTACAATTTTCAAAACCACTGGTTCTGAGGCAAACAAAAAACAAAAGCGTAATGTAAAGTGTTAACAGAGGAAAAGTTAGATGACACAAGTGCACCTTTTGCAGTTCACCAACCAAATCCACCCTAAAATTAGCACAACAGGTGGGAATTTCAGAGTCTTCTGTCCATCTATTATTGAAACTAAAACCATATAAGCATACAAGTGTCCATACTTTAAAACAAGGTGACCCAGTATCACGAATGTATTACTGTGAATGGTTTCTTTCATCAGTGATTGAAGGTTTAATTGATCCACAGCTTCTGTTCTTTACAACCTCAGTGGTCATGTTAACACTCATAACAGTCGGTAATGGCCTCTAAAAATCAACATCACATTCAAGAAATCCCTAATTATGATTGGAAAGTTGTAGTTTGCTGTGTTATTAATACTGGACACATAATCGGTCCAATATTCTACAAGCCGACTGGCGGCCCGGGTTCGATCCCAGGCGACCGCAAAGTGAGATTTGTGGTGGACAACACGGCGCTGGGGCGGGTTTTCTCCAGGACCTCCGGTTTCCCCTGCCATCTCATTCCACCGGTGCTCCATCTTCATCTCATGTATCATCAGCGTCACCGCCTGCGGTGCCGTATGTAGTAAAAGCAGGCGTTAAACATTATACATTTCATTTACAAGCAGACTGTAAATGCAGAGAGGTACCAAAATGATATTTTATTATGGATTGACAGAAGAAGAGAAATCTTATGGGTGGTTTCAACGAGATTCTGCTACTCCCATACATCACAGGAGTCCATATATAAAATTACGGAAGAGTTTGAAGATAGAGTGATTAGTGCTGGTGTATGGCTCTCTCGCTCTCCCAATCTGTGTGATTTTTACTTGTGGGGTAACCTAAAAGACAAAGTTTACAAGACAAATCCTCATATACTGGAAGAACTAAAACAAAATATTAGAAATGAAATCGGAAACATTACAGTAACCCAACTTAATTGTGTGAATCAAAATATATTTTTCCAATATAATGCTTGCTTAGCCAAGGGTGGACGACATTTCCAGCTGTGGCACACCTAATTGTGCATAGGCAAAATACTGTGCACCTATTAGGTTTCAAATTAAGAATCCTATATTACAGAGAATTGACATACCAAAACTGACACTCCTAAAATTGTTTTTAAACTTACTGAACTCTGCGGTATTAACAGCTGTTAAAATAAAGTTCATATATCAGTTAATGTGTAAGAAATTGTAGCATCTCAAGAAGTCAATCATGTAAACTCTTAGTATTATAGTTAGTTTACAAATTAATTTTAAAGTTGTGTACACTCCTTTTCAGTATCTTAATTCCTTACATACTATATGAAGAAAACTGAGCTTTTAAAATCTGCAATCAAGTTTGGTTACATAGTTTATAAACCCAAAAATATGTTTGGAACTTTTTATTTTGTTAACCGTTATTTAAAATTACAATAATGTGAAGGCAGAATCAAAACTGAAAAATTCAATCCCAAATATGGCATAGAACTTTTCAGTTCTGATTCCACTTTTCAGAGTTTGCCTACACAAGGTTTGCATATATTAGAACAATAAATTATCATTGATTGACTTATAAATGGAAATTATAGTAATGTGTTTTATGTTTTCTAGATCAAGTTATGGTTCCTGTAGAAAAATTAATAACATGCAACTTGTGCACTGTCAGACATCATATTCAATAATGAAGTGATATGCCAAACAGATATTGAAAGATATATTTTTCTGATGTTTGTTTGCAATCAGAATCTTATGTCATTAACCTTGTGAAGTTTAAAACCTACTGAATTTTTTTTGTAAATCCCTCAGTTGAACACTTCATTCCTAATTAAGATCTGAACTTGGTAGTCTGGATTAATCAAAGATATGTGCTACCATCATAAGGTAAGCCAACATATTTACAAAAATGTTAGGAATCATTCTGGAGTGAGCGAGTGAGTGAGTGAGTGAGTGAGTGAAAGAGACTGTTAATCGTTTTCCTTTCACAAGCCAAAGTCAATACCAAAAAAGAATCAGTAAGAAGGATTTTCTGTGCATAAATGAATATTTGAACTCATCTGTAACTGTCGACACCATCCTGCCATCCAGGGGTTCATGGTTTGCAGTGTCATAGGGTCCCCTCCTACGAACAATCTCAAGGTGTATGAAATGGAGAGATGTAATTAATCTAACCAGCATTCACCTGGCGACCCGAGAAAAGCCCCGAAAAAACCCATGGGTCAGGTAGGTTTGCCATGGGAATTGAACCCAGGCCTCTCGAATGCGGGCAGATGAAACTGCCTTAAACATCCCGCTCTGTAACCCTACCACAGTAATAACCCCTGTGGCTCCCCACTTTAGGCCACTTGGATGTAAAACACAAATGTGAATTCAGAAGACTTATGGTTGATACACCAGTGTTCCATTAGAAACATGTCCAGCCTGTGTTATTAACCCAATGGTATAAAGCCGCTGGGGAATTTTACAAACTGGGTCCTCAAGGAGTTAAGGTACGTCCAACGGGAAAATAAAGTAAATGGCAAAGAAGCATGTGCTGGAAATTAATTGTATTGGCTATTGGGTTTTAATACTCCCATGTTCTTCCACAATATAGTTCTGCAGTTTATTAAGCTTTTGATTTTACCTGCTTTCAATAAAATATTCAAGGTGCTATACTATAGAATTAACATTATAAAGTGATTAGAGTAAGAACAATGATTCTCAAAAGTTAAAAAATGCACTGATTGATGTAGCAATAAAGATGGCAGTTAAACTCCGGCATTGCTGTTTACGTGCACAATCACGTAACCAATGACGTACTAAGAGGTGGAGCTCATTTCAGAATACAGAGTAATACTTTACTTTATTCTCCTGTTGGACATAGTTTACATGGGTGTACATGACGGACTGGACAGGATCTACACTTAAGGTTACACATAAGGGCAGAGTGAAGGGTCTGTTAAACCTTCATGCCTGACACCTCTGTAGAGCACATATATTAGAAGCCACACTGAAACCATAGGAAAGAACCACAAAAATAAGATAAATCCCTGCTGGTGAGATAGGAGTTAATAAACCTAGGACCTAAAAACTAATAAACATAAAATCTAAAAATGGAAGTATGTGATGAGTACTGACAAGACATACTTGGACATGGCACAGTCAATGGAGGTGGAAGGGATGAAAACCTATGAGTGGCTCAGGATCCCAAGATCCCTAAAACATGTACAGATGTATTTTTTTATCTTGAAAAGTGCAGAGCGATGCACAGTGGTATCTGGACGAGTCCACTTCAGAACGGTTACAACAGGAGGGGAGGGCAGGTCAGTTGCGTACCAGTTGCGAGCAAGTGAACACGTGCAGTGCTACTCGGTAATACTACAGCTTGTTTCAAAATGTGCTTGTCTCCTGGTTCCAAGAGAGCATTTATAAATGACGCCTCCTAGCAGCACATTAGGAAATAAACTATGAATAATTTTTAAAGCACAGATAAAGACCAACTTTGAAGAAAGTGCTTATGAAGCTTAAAAATTCTACTGACTTCCAAGGCAGTGTCTGAACATTAAGAAGAGTTCTTTTGAAGCTAGGATTATTTGGTAAAAAAAAAAATCACTAAGCGTGACAGACAAATTTTAATCGAACATCGCACCATACGTGCAGAAAGGCCTAAGTATTTACGAAATATTCCGAGATATTGAAGTGAAGTTTATATGGATGAAACTTATATAAATACAGCACATACTAGACCATATGCCTGTATGAAATTCGTTACAGGGACTCTGCAGCAATATTGAAAGGCCGACAGTTGTTTATCATGCCTGCTGGAGGAGAACAAGGTTTTGTTCCAAATGCCTATGTACTATTTAAGATCCAACAAAAGCGTGGAGATTACTACCATACTAAGAATTACAAATTAGTTTATAAGAGCTGCAAAAACTGGCTTCGAGAATGAAATTTGTTTTTGACACCTTATGCAGCGCTCTCCCCTCCCGTAATCTTACGCATGTGACGCATTGTGGCAATAGGTGCACTATCCCCACTACAGTTGCTACTCATCCCTACCGCGCAGGATTCCTGTCAAGATAGAATAATACATCTGTACCTATTGCAGTAGGGGGAGGGGGGCAGTTCCAGATGTATCTTAAGAACTATAGAGTAAGTAAGGTTATTCAACACTATTTTCAGCTGATTACCTTCATAGCTATCACAAAAGCAAACAAGCTAGTTACCATACAAAAATGACGGAATGTTGCATCCTTTAGCATCTAAATAAGTTGACTACCTCCAGCAGTCTAGCCCAGTATTTTTATAAAAGTATGTCTTCCTGGGACATAAAACAAAAGTTAAGAACATTTACTTTTAATAATATGATTTAACCATATTGTAATTCTATCATCAGAAGTGTCTGTCAAAAATGACAATCCATTCTTTTGTATTTCACTTTAATATACAACATATAACATCATTTTAAGGATTTTTTTTTATAAATGTTTCTTCAGCCATTTTACTACAAAGTTTAAGAAATATTAACTTAAAGAACTACAAATAATATACTTTATGATTTTGCAGGCCTTATATTTCAAGCATAAACAGGAAATAATTTTATTTACCTTGCATAATGTCATTATTTGCCAATATTTCTTCAAAAGTGGAATCAGTGGAATTTTGATTAATTTCATTTGTTTGAGCCATCAGTCTTTCTTTTGAACTTGACAATATGTGTAAACCATACTTAGCCCAGCATCTTGCAACATCAGCACTGCGGTGATTAAACCTTTCTTTCCTAACAAGCAAACCAAGAAGAAAGCAGTTATAATTACTATACAAAGTTAAAAAAAGAAAAAATTAATGCTACCATTAAACTGAACAAATTAACCTTTAATACTTTTTTCGTAAACATATACATATATCTAGAGCAGGGTTAGGAAATTTGGAAAATGTTTGCTGTGTTTATAGATATGTCAATATTCTTAATATTGTGATTCTCTCCATGCTCAATTTTTTACAGCAATACATCAAAACAGTCCTAATTGATTGTGTAAATATCACCATTTTGAAATTAAAGTCTGTGGTACACATTTATTGTATGACTCTCATAAGGAGTTCTATTGTTTCAGATGCTTTGACAATCAAATACAACTATCTATTATTAATGGAGCATAAAACTACCATCTTATACTTCAGTTGGAGTGCATGTAGTCCTATAGTGTATTTCCAAAATGACAAATTTCCCATTAATCCTAGGTATAATATGGTATAGAGTGTATGAATAGAAATTGTGTATCAATGTGAAAATTATGCACCTTTCACAAATAATGTCAAAAAAGTCATAATCTCTAAGAAAAGCTCCATTCAGGTGAAGAAAATATCTTTATAATAAAGTAAATAAGCTCACTGAAGCTTCAATGTCAGTCTTGTATGAGCAATAATTTCAAAGTGAAAATCCATCTGCTGCAGACATCTTACTTAGGCCCTGGATTTGTATGCAAAATGTTTTTACCTTACAAGTGCATATCTAAAATAAAGATTAATATTCCGATCTAGATCCAAGAAAGATGTTTCCAAAATTTTATTTCACCTAAAAATACATATTTTGCACACACAAAAAACAATCTTTTCTTAAATACATATTTTAGCACTTTTCAAAAAAATAAATATTTTTAATACAGGTACATAATTTTAACCTTTCCTCACTTTATTTACAACATAAAACTTTGTCTTACAACTTATAGGAGCCATAAAAATTTTTTAGTCATGCCACTTATCTACTGATTCAGTTGCATTTGTGAGCCAGGGAAGTACAGAATTGTACCCCGAGATATTACATATTTGTTAAAGCTGACTAAGCAATGATGTAATATTAAATAGTACATATTTAATATTTAGTAGTACATATTAAAAATCCCAAAAGTGCTAACGAGTGTAAACATTTGCATCAGTACATACTAGAGGTTCAAAATACTTTTACACTAATGGGAAAATACTATTTTGCCAACCTTATGCAAAATCTGTTAATGGGGATCACATTTCCAAGTAATGCAACGTTTGTCAGGAATTAAGCCTGTAACAGCTTGATCACACGCTTCGTCAAGTTAAATTCTTATAGAAGAATCACATTCTCTCTTCTGACATGTCAAAACATTTAAAAAATGTTATGTTAATTGATGGAAATTAATCATTTCTTCACACTAGCCATATATAGGCTAAGGTTTTTGATATATAGAGTCAACATGAAAAATTCAATACCATACCAGGCTTTGAACCATGGATCTCATGGAGATCCAGGTCATGGCATTGAATGTTTCATGTTGACTCTTTGTATTTAAAATGTTATTCAGATATTTATAAAGAATTTACTTTAGCTGAAATTCTCCATTGTAAACAAAATCAAGCTCAGAAAGTTTCTTACTAAATATATACAAATATAAATTCTAATAAGTTGATGCTGCAGAAAAATGATTTTCCAAATTCCTATGAGAAAACATTAAGTCACACGAAGTGTGACTGTTTAAAACTATTAACAACTGCTCATTGTATTTCAGTTTACCTGTCTATAATGCAGGCGTGGAAAGCTCTCTATGATGAATGCACAATGGTCAAATGAGGAACAGGGTATGGGATGTAAAGTAATGTGTTGCTGAACATGATTTCATTTTTAGGGATACATAACTGGGTAAAAATAATTAACAATGCAATATACTTACTGATATATTCAAATATATTTGGAGCTATGAGTTTAAAATTCTATACTAACTCCATAACACAAGAAACAAGTAAATGACAGGACTTTATGAACCTTATCACTGGACAGACAATTATAATTATTGTTCTCAACATTTTAATAAATGATACACAAGTACTAGTTGCTTTTCTCGTGCTATTTCGCTGCTGTATTCTGTGTCTGGTCCTACAGTCATTTTTTGTTTTGTTTCATAGTTTCCCCTTTTCCTTCTCTTATTTTTCCCTATTAGGTTTCACACTATTTTTCAGATCTACCTGCTTTTTTTCCCCCCCTCTGTTTTAGCCTTTAACTTGTCTCTAACCTGACTTCATTTCTTTTTTCCTTTCTCCCCCTCCCTAATTTTCAGTTTTCCCCTAATTCATATCACTCTAATTTATTTAACTTCTAATTGGCTCTGCTCTTTCTGATTTCTTCCCTTCTACCCCTCCTTTGACTTTTCTAATCATTTGCTAAGCCTAGTTTCTTGTCCTAGCATTACATTTCTTTCCTTTTTTATTTATCTTTCTCTTCACTCTTAAACTTATGAATTGTCTACGAATCTTCCACCCATATAATATATCTTCTTCCATCTCATTATAGAATTTTTCACATGTTACCTTAAGAATGACACTCTTGCTTCTACACTACTGCTCCACTGTCCAAATTTTCCCCTTCACTCACTGCATTACATTTGCTTTTGTTCCACCTCTTCTCTCCTAGCCTCCCTCTCCTAGGTTGGCTTTCCCTGTGTCTGCTGACTGATTCATATACTATGATGATTTTTGTCTTATATATGTACTTTCGGCACCTCAAAGTTTCATACATTCTGTCTGTTCATATTATTGTCATTTCCTGCAGATGCTTTCATATGTAATTGATGATCTATCCACAATTGGATGCTACAGATGTATGCCCTTCTTGTTATGTTTGGGTCTTCTTTGGTCATTTAGTTACCTCATTATTTCTCTCTGCTCATTGATAAATCCTTGTTTATATAAATGTCTGACCCTTTCAGTTTCTTTGCCTGTCTTAACACTCTGTTTCTCAGTTTCGTTACAGTGAGTTTTGCTAGCATGTTTCTTGTCCCGCTTCCCCCCCCCCCCCCATGTCTAAAAGCATTACAAATGTCCTAATTTTTCATTCTTATTCCCAATCTTCTTTCCATCAATTACTTCACCTCTTATCTTGCATCAATCCTACCTTTTTCTTCAATCTCCAAAATCACTATATTGAATCTTCTGTTACAATCTTCCAATTTTTCCATCCTACAACTATGTCTTGAATCTTCTAATTAGATGTAATTTCTTGTATATTTCCTCTTCTTTGCTTTGTTCCCACCATTTTCCTTCCAACTCTTCTGTTTTAGCCAACATTTCTTATAAGTCCTTCATTTTTCTTTCACTATGTTGGTTGTCACCGTGGCTATCAACTGCTTTCTCTTCATACTCTTAGGAGTGTCACCACTACATATTTATTCTGCTCCGTACTCATAATTAAGTAAATTATGTGCTTCAGAAGATCTACATTTTATGTGTAGATGTGTGTCTCACAGTTTACAAAGTATACAAAATTGTTTTTGAATAAAAGGGCTTCAGTAGCAGTACGTTCAAGGTATTCATTTTATTTGTTATGTAAATATTCTTAAATATACTGTATCTTAATGTGCACACTAAAATATTCCATGCAAAGGGTAGCTTGAGATGAGAGGTTGAAAATGTTCATAAAACTATTTGTAGCTGGTTTTCTGAAAATTTTATTGAAAATCTATCTGTTGCATCCTTGAACATTCCAATCTTAAGTTATAAGTTTTGTATTTATCCAACTGTTTCTTTTTTAGTTATGCTGTTCAAACGTGCATGCACACACATACATAAAGATCTTTTTCTAAAATGCTTTTTTTTGGATACAAGGGACATCAAAACATACATTTCTGATGAAGTCTTGACATTTAAGTTTTTGGTGGAATAAAATACATACTCTACTTACTGTATGTAATAGAGAAAGTAAAAAGAAATATAAGAAACTTAGAAGTGTCCCATACACAGATGTCAAATGACAGAGCTTTTGAGTAAGCCAAATGCTTTAAAGTATTTAAAAAAGAAATAGCAAATTAGAAAAGATTAGAATGATCTCCTTTGCTTGCATAAAATTGACAAATAATCAGCAGATATGCAGTTATGTATATCTTAAACATCACTTCATGTCAGCAGGATTAAAAAGACTAGTGCCATAAAAAAGAGGAAAAACTTTTAAGCATGAAACATTGAACCCAGCTATTTAAAACATAGTAAGATTAGAATTAGTGAACTGTATAATTATGTGCAGTTTAGAAAGATACTCATCATTAAGTGATGCAGGTTCAGAAATGTGCCGTAGAAGCATAGGACCATCACACACACTGAGTCGTAGAACCCCATAACACTCCATTACTCACATGGACGATACTGGTCATTGATGTAATTTTGTCAATCTGTCTTAAAATCATTGGTTAGGTTTTCAACCATGTCATTCTTGTATCTTTCCATCAGTTGTCACTTCATTGTGGACAGTCATTGCATGAGAAACAGTTCTAGTTACATTGTCATTGAGGCTGCATTGCGGCTGGAGGATACTGGTCATCTGCACAAGCAAATGTGTTACTAAATCCTTTCATGGAAGTGTTGAAAACAGTGTTGTTGTATAAATTAAATTTATTGGGAGTCGATTAATGACACTAAGTAAGTGTTGTTTAGTGTCATTAATCGACTCCCAATAAATTTAAATGTGTTACTACTTCAATCAAGATGAGCAAAGTTTTTTCATTACTGCATTAGCATAAATAAAAGTGTGGATCTGTGTATATAGAATTGATCAAATGCGTTACTACTTCAATCAAGGTAAGCAATGTTCTACAACTACATTAGTTCAAATAAGGGTGCGTGTCTGTGTACATAGAGTGGATTCTCTATTTTAATTTTCAGATTGCAAGAATAAATGCCAACAGAGAAAAAAGGAAAGCTGGACAGAGCAGTGATCCAAATATATATTTACAAAAAAATAAGAGACGAATATTTAGAAGTGATAATTATGGTTCAGAGGAAGAAGATTTTGTGAATGAAAGTAATCATGATTCGGAAACAGAGCAAAATTTTCAGAAAACGAGAATCTAAATTCAGAAGAACAGGGTGAAGATGAAGAAGAAACTCCAGTATTTATTTTATATGGGGAAAGATAGAGTAATCAAATGGCAGAAAAGTAGATTTCCCAGCAATGTGAGAAGATTTTGCAATATTATTACACATTTACCTGGATCAAGAAATGAAGCTCATAAAAGAAAAATGAAATATGTATATTCGGAACATAATTATGAATGAAAAAAATATTGCATACCATTGTAACGTGCACAAACATCTATATAGATGAAGCTCTTGCAAAGTTTTCAAGGGAGAGGGATGCTAAACAGACAGAATTAATGAATATGTATTGTTTAATGGCCGCTTTTACTACGTGCGGTACCACAGGTGATGACTATGATGATACATGAGATGAAGATGGAGCATTGGTGGAATGAGATGGCGGGGGAAACCAGAGGTCCCAGAAAAACCCACCCCTGTACCGTCTTGTCCACCATAAATCTCACTTTACAGTCGCCTGAGATCAAACCCGGGCTGCCTTGGTGAGAGTCGAGCGGTCTAAGCACTCAGCCAATGCAGCCTTAAAGAGACAAATATCATAGAAATTAGACCTTCATTGGTTGATTGTATTTAAATAGATCTCTAAGATATTCTAGAAAGAATTGGTCAAAATTATGAAATAATTTTAAGAGAAATAATATTGAAGCATTCCATTGCCTGAGCAAAAACAATTCAGATTTCTCTTGAGATGCTAAGATTTAACAACATATAAGATAAAGATGTTTGCAAAGAGAATGACAATTTGGCTCCAATCAGAGACGAATGACTGTTCATTTCCAACTGTCAGAAATGCTCTTCACCTAGTGAATATCTTACAGTTGATAAACAGCTTTTAGCTTTTCAGAGAAAATGCCCATTTGTAGTAAGTATTCCAAATAAGCTGACCAAGTAACGGGGTAAAGGTTTTTGCCTTGGTTGATGTAATAATGGTATACACAATCAATCTAGAGCCCATGCAGTAAGCAACCAAGGGAGCCTTTTAGATACAGTAATTCAGCTGAAGATGTGCTTTGGTTAGCTGAACCAGTGCAAAGTACGAACAGAAATATAACTAGACAACAGGCTACTCTTTAGTGAAGAAACTCCTCAAGTCCAAGAAACTATATACGTAGGAACAGTGAGGGGGAAAAAAATACCGAAAGTGTTTCTACCCTAGAAAAGAAAGGAAGCAAAATCATCTCTCTCTGGGTTTCAATAACATTGCACTTGGTGTCACACTGTTCAAAGAAAAACAACAGTGCTGGTATTTTCAAGCAGCACTTTAATGCCATAGTTGGTTTAACAGGAGACACTCAGAAACCCCACATTGTGACTTTTTAGAATATGACCAAATTTACTGTAGCCAGGAATACATAAAGGATCAAGTTCAACCAGCTTCTAAGAGTCCATCACTAAATGTATTCAAACATTATGTTTCATTGTTTGAGAAGTGTGCTCCAGCATTATTAGATAAAATGAGTGATTAAGAGTGGCTAGGTTTAATGAGAGAAAAAGATGTAAAAGTGAAGATGGAAGTAAGAATAATTTGCAAGAAGGAGATGAATCATATGTCCATGACAAGAAACAAATTGCGTTGATAAAGGAGCCAAAACAGATGAGAAAAGTTTATAATACAAGATAATCAGTAACTACCAAGTGCAAATATCAATATGCGAACAAGACTTATGACCAAAAACCGAAAATATTTACAGAATACTATATAGGTGACCAAAATACAATATTCTTACCTTATGGACCTTGTGAATCTTCATTAAATTTGACTCCATTTATTTATTTAAAGCACAAAATTCTTTTATTCAATTCTTGTGATGAAATAAACATGCATGATTCTCTTTCATTAAATAGAGTAATTAATTAGAGATAATTTATAACAACATTAAACTAAACAGTATTTACATTAATGGAAATTAATTGTTCTTTCACACTAGCCGTGTGTAGGACGCACTATGAAAGGGTAGAGCCAGACTGAAAAATTGAATGCCATGTTCAATGGTTTAGAGCGGCTGGATGGAGACCAAAAGATCCGTGGTTCAAATCCTGGCTATGGTATTGAATTTTTCAGTCTGGCTCTACCCTTTCATAGTGTGTCCTACACACGGCTAGTGTGGAAGAACAATTAATTTCCATTAATTGTACGTAATAGTGGTCCAAACTATAAAGCCTGGGCCTTAAAGTACTTACACCATAGTAAGTTGCCATTAAGGTAGTTGTCTCATGTGTTTATGAGAACTCCTAGTGATTTACCGGTAAAAACAAGAGTCAATTGGAGAATTTAATGTCATGATGGCATGTTGGCCATAGTAGCTCAATGGTTTAGAGTGGCTGGATGGAGACCAGAAAATCCATGGTTCAAATCTCGGCTATGACATTGAATTTTTCAGTCTGGCTCTACCCTTTCATAGTATTTACATTGACAAATAAATCCGTCCAGATAACTTCATTTCTAACAGGTCTACTTAATATCATAAACATCAAAAGATGCAAATATGTATCTATGTCAAACTTGAATCATGCCATCAGCCAGCTGCAATATATTTCACTTCACAAATGGAAAGGGTAAAATTGCTTTAAGTGTACAACTGGATACAAATATGTGGGCTATTAAAATCTTGTTGAAAAATGAAAAATGAGGCATACTGTTTATAATGAAAGGAGAGGGAACAAAAGGTATTCTTCTGATAATAAGAAATTTGAGATTAATCAAGTAAATACTTTTCTAAAACAATCAAGGCTTACACAAGGGCCAAAAATTACAGAGATTACTTCAGTGAAGATGTAAACCACTACAAAAAGTATCCAGCTTTTAAGAATTCCACCCAGAAACTGAAATGCTACATTATACAGATACTGTAAAAAGCACTGCCTTAAACTAAAATTCAAAAACCATACATAAACACTCTGAACAATTCAATTAGTTAAAATAAAAAATACTTGATGAATCTGAAAATAGGTGTGAAAACAGTGTTCAAGAAGTACACCATTGAAAGCGGAATAAGCTTGCCATGTAATGAATAGCCTGAAGAGTAACATCTGTAATTACTTTCTTGGAAGTGTTGAAAACAGTGTTGTTATGATAAATTAACTTTAAAGAGAGTCGATTAAAGACACTAGACAACACTTACTTTTAAATTTTTCCCGGAACTAGTTTCAGAGGCTTTGCCTCTATCATCGGCCGGCTCTCGACTGATTCTCGTTGGTGTAGCTGACGATACCTTGTCACAGGTCTCCTCTGGTGGCGGCTCAAGGAACTTGCTGAACAAATCCTTCTGGGGGATGTCGAAATTGAATACTTTGTTCCTATTTTTTGAAATGAAGATTTGTTCCCATGTGGATAGTTCTTGTTTTCCTGATGTATGTTTCAGTAGTTTTGGTTCTGGATTTATGTTGTGGTTTTTTTCCCAAAAATGTGTGGCAACTGCTGATTTTTCTAATTGTTTATATTTTATGTTTCTAAAGTGTTCCTTTGCTCTTGTTTCTAAATTTCTTTTTGTTTTTCCAATATAAATTTGACTACAGTCATTGCATTCAATTTGATATATACCAGATTTTTTGTTTGATGGAATAGCATCTTTGATGTTTGAGCAAATTAGGTTTTTTAAGGAGAAATGGTTGACTGGTGCTAGTTTAATATTTTGTTTTTTGAAGACTTTTTTGAATTTATCATAGGCCCATGGATGGTAAGTGAATTTTTTGAAAATCATATTAGTTTCTGTAGATGAGAGAGTTGTGGTTTCCTTTAGTAGCTTCTTCTTTTTTGCTAAGCTCACTTTTTTGTCCACTAATGATTTGGGAAATTTATTTTTTTGTGCTATTTCAATTATTTTGTTGTATTCTGTTTTGTATTCTTCTGCTGTGAGAGGGATGTTTACCAGTCTGTGTGCTAAACTATTGAAGATTGCCTGTTTGTGGGATCTTGGGTTGTAGCCATTAGCTTTTATGTAGTTGTCTGTCTGTGTTGGTTTTCTGTAAATGCCAAAGTTTAGTCTGTTTTTATTCCTCATTATTTTTAGATCCAAAAATGGTAAATGCTCGTCTTTTTCTATTTCTACAGTGAATTTGATGCTTTTTTCTTGGATATTTAAAAGTTTTAGTGCATCACTGATGTGTTTTTTTGGTACTATTGCAAAGATGTCATCTACATATCGTTGCCAGAGTTTGAACATCCAAGGGAAACCTTTGTTGATCCTTATTTCTAATGCACTCATGTACAGATCGGCCAGGAAGGGTGATAGTGGGTTGCCCATTGCTAACCCTGAAGTTTGGTGATAATATTTTGTTTGAAACTGGAAGAAATTTTGTTCTATGCATAATTTGGTTAGTTCAATGTAGTCTGAAATTTCAGATGATGCCATTCCAATTAGAAAACAATTAGAAAAATCAGCAGTTGCCACACATTTTTGGGAAAAAAACCACAACATAAATCCAGAACCAAAACTACTGAAACATACATCAGGAAAACAAGAACTATCCACATGGGAACAAATCTTCATTTCAAAAAATAGGAACAAAGTATTCAATTTCGACATCCCCCAGAAGGATTTGTTCAGCAAGTTCCTTGAGCCGCCACCAGAGGAGACCTGTGACAAGGTATCGTCAGCTACACCAACGAGAATCAGTCGAGAGCCGGCCGATGATAGAGGCAAAGCCTCTGAAACTAGTTCCGGGAAAAATTTAAAAGTAAGTGTTGTCTAGTGTCTTTAATCGACTCTCTTTAAAGTTAATTTAACATCTGTAATATTTGTTCTCATGCAACGAACCTGGTGTTTGCTAACTTTGAGCCACCCAAAAATGCATTGTTTAGGCCAGCTTTTCTGTTGCAGTTAGGGTGCAGTTACGATGATAGGATTGTAAGAGGGTATAATGAGGTAGCTTACTGGTTATTGAAGATTTTGACAACAGACTTGTCAATAAAAGACAACTTATAATGTGGAATGACGTTTATGTAGGACAACGGAGAATCAAACACTATTACTTCTGTGGAGCTATCTTTTATGCAATAAAATCTTATAAGATCAATCTGGTTACTCAAATCTCTCTGATGATTCAAGTAGAATAGTGTTTAACATCTGTTCTTATACCATATGGTACCACAAGAAATAAAACACTGATATATGAAATTAAATAACTAGGAAAGGAAATTTGGGAAGAAAAGTTCCAAGCCTATGTATAGGTTATTTCCCAGTTATTTGCCAGTAACTAGGATTGAGGATATTCTGAAGAAAATATCTATCAAGGATTTGAACCACAAGCATCCTTCACAGACCTCAGCTACCTGTGTCAATTAATTCAAGATTTTGCATAAGTTGAGAAGAGGAAAACAGTGGAAAGCTGTGAAGTTCCCTTGGATATTGTTAAACTACTTGTTACTGTTTGCCACAAAAATCCTTTTATAGCAGTTCTGATGCAAAAACAAATCTTTCTATTTTAATAAAGGTGGCTATATTGTGTTTATACATAAAAAAAGGCTTTTAATTTCTAAAGCCCAGTGGATTAAAATAAGGAAACAGTTCAAGTGTAATGGAACATTAAAAAAAAAAACTTTTAATAAAATGGAAGAATGAATCAATAAAAAAATGAAAAAAGTACCTGCAAAGTAACAAAAGCATACTGAACCATTAGAAATTAAAAATAATATGAAACAAGAAGATGATCTTGAGAATATTATCAATTTTCGAAGAAAGAAAGCAAAGACTGATATGAACAATTTTTTTTAATTTATGTCCTCCAACATTAAGTCATTAGATGATGAATAAACCTAGGGTCCTTAGAGCTTAGAGTTACCCAACTTTCATCTTTCAGGATAATGTAAAACCCCAGAAAAAAATAATACTTATCTAGAAAACTAACCCTGACTGAGATTCGAACTCAGGACCTTTTGAATGTGAGGCAGATATGCTACCACCTACACTACAGAGGCAGGTATGATTGGCTGATTGAATTCATAGGCTAACTATAAATAATTAACTTGTTTCTTTCCATTATATTTTTAGTTACTAAACGAAATAAAATTAGATTTTACTTCTATCTGAATTTAGCTATAGTATAATTCACACTGACTGTACTTCAAATTTAATTGAAAACCTGACTCTGCACTGACCATCAAAATGGTTTAAGAATTTAAATTTAGGCAATTTTTCATTTCTA
The DNA here is from genome assembly GCA_030765055.1 of Mantis religiosa. Classification (NCBI taxonomy): domain Eukaryota; kingdom Metazoa; phylum Arthropoda; class Insecta; order Mantodea; family Mantidae; genus Mantis; species Mantis religiosa. The sequence goes on from CM060951.1 coordinate 185,299,438, forward strand.
GATTTTTGGACAAACCTCTTTACTCAATATTGTAACTTAAAAAGATTTTCTTAAATACACCTCAATGACTAAATTTGTTTTTATTGAAATAATTAATTACACAGTAACAGTTCTTATGAGAATGTCACTGCAAAAATCGTTTTTATTTTAAATAGTTCAGAATTCAGTTTTTGGTACTCAGCCCAGTTTTCATTTTCACTCTAAATTTTACAAAAACAAAAACTGCTTTAAAATTTAACAATTTCAGCACTAACTCGAAATGCATACCGTGCTTCAAGCTCATCACTTTGCTCCTGAAGATTTAGATCTGCTTCATATTGGTCCAAAATATAAGCAGCAGCAGCCAAATGGTGCCTCGCCTGTCGATTTCCTTGCTTTTCCATGAAATACTGTGACAAAGTAGCTGCATTCAAGGCCCATTCTACTGCATCAAAGTCTTTGCTTTCCAACTGCCTTTTGAGGGTAGTATGGCAATATACTGCAGACTTTAAATGATCGTTCAAAGAACCATATATCTGAGCTAGATAGTAAAGTGTATGAGTGTGAAGCTTTTCTAATACACTTTCAGATTCTAAATGAGGATCCTCAGAATCAGCTGTATGGAATAAATTGGAAAATAAAATAGGTGGCTGTGTAGATGCTGCAGTAAAATCTTTATAGAGCTTCTCTGCTCTTTCTAAATAATCTTTAGACTTCTGTGGATCTCCACGCTCAGACCAAAGGATGCCTAGCTGATTTAATGCTGTTAGCATAATCAATATAACTTCTGGTTTCAAGGCATCTTCAGATAAACTGTCAATGGAGTTAACTAACTGCTCCTCTCCTGTTGACAGCTCCTCTGTATCAATTGAAATTATCCCAAGATCAAGAGATACAACACCAAGCAGTGCTTTATATTTAAAATAATCAGCAGCATCTGAGCTTACATCATCCATAAGTTTAACCAGTTTAGATTTCATACTATTTAAGATTGCACTGGCTGCATACTTGGAGCGATAAGGCTCTTCAGGAGGATCATTTTTACTATCCTCATCTAGTAACTTGCGAACTTTACCATATTTTTCCTGCAGATCAACAAGAACTTCTTTTTTCATACTGCTTTCCATCTCAACTGTGTTTTAAAATTTACCTGAAACAAAAAGAAAATTCAGATTAATATGGTTTTTGAAGACTTGCATATATGTTTTATTAAATGTGATGGTAAATTAGAAAGTAGGTTTCTCTGATTCCTTATAGATGTTTGGATTAAAAGTTTTATGTATATAACCATAAGATAATAGATTGGTTTTAGATTATTAATATGCTCACATTTTTTTTGTGTGTGTGTAATTTACGTCCTCCAACGTTAAGTCATATCGGATGGGTGAAATGATGCTCAAATGAGTCCAGGGTCCAAGGAGCTTAGAGTTACCTGACATTCGTCTTGAAGGATAAGGGAAAACTCCAGAAAAAACCTTATCCAGATAACTCACCCTGACCGAGATTCGAACTCGGGACCTCCTGAACATGAGTAATGTGCTCACAGGCAGACCAGAATGAAGTTAAACTTATCTGGGTGCTAAGTCAAAGAGGCATAGAGAGAAATGAAAAAATTGATAAAACTTGTAAGAGAAGGTGAAGCTACACAATTTATTGGACTAGAGCCAGCTCTAGGAACATCTCAATGTTATTAAGAACTGATTCAAAGCGGGATATCTTAAGACCAGACTTAAAACTTTAGGAAACAAACATAATCATTACAAAAATCATGTAAGAAAGAAGCTGAAAAGTTATTTAAATGTATCAGATTTCAGCTGAGAACAATCACTATATTTCTAGTAGGATATATTCTCAAGAAAAAGAATGTTGACCTGATGGGAGTGTAACAAGGTGAGTATGAGTAAGAAAGAAAGCCCAGAACATTTTACGCTCCTGTGAGGCTTTAACTTACATGAAATATTTTTGGAAAATGTTTCTGGAACCGAAAGATATTGAAACCATTATGAGACATATTTTTCAGTAAAGGATGCATGCATATAGAATTGGCTTTAAAACAATGCATGCAGGTAGGACAATAAACCCATGGTTAAAGAACTTACGAAGTAACACCACAAATCTGTATCACAGAAGACAAGACAGGAACCATTCTGCAACAAATTATTCTTAAAAAAGCTTTTACTTTATGTTGAGATATGCATTTGTAGAAAAGGTTTTGTTACATATTTCTTTGTAGGTGCAATGGGAAAGGGCAATATACAGTGGCAAAGAGTGCAATAAAGCACTGAAAGCATCACTTTGCCAAGAATTTCGAGGAAAAAGAACAAAAACAAGAAAATTCATGTCAAACAGTATTTTATTTATTAATTTTTAGATGAGTCGTATTTATTACAAGTATTTTATTTCTTAAGGATGCATTTTCAAAATTTATTCCCAAACTGTGTGCTCCAGACAATTTGACAGCTGCTTAGATTTGAGTGACCAGTTCCACGAGCTCATTCAGTGCTGTATTTATGCATTTATAATCTTGAATACCATGATTTGTAGGTTTCCGGAAGCAATCACAACACAGCAATCACAACAGTTAGGTAGCACTGACAGATTTTGTTACTTGAAGTCTCTGTAGCTGTGAAGAAAAGTTTATTTTTTTATAAGGTTTTATAAGGTACTTTTAAATACAACTGTAAGTATTTTTCAATAGCATTAGCAACAGTATTTTACACAGTTGATATTTAGTGGTGACAAACAGCAAATTCTTATGAAATTTTAAGTTATTAGCAAAAGTGTGTAAATTGCATATTTTCTCCATGTTAGACTAGCAGTTCACATGGTGTAGGCCAGCTATAGGAAAAGTTAGAACATCCGATTGGAGAGGGGAAGCATGAATATGTCTGCTTGTCGTGTGACCAGTCTTGCAAAGCAAGAAGGGCCTACATGTGACTGGACAATAGAAAGAGTACTGAAGAGCAATGTTACATTCTTCGAGTCATTATCTCTCTTATTTTAATGAAAATTTCTTGGAGCTTCCCTTGCTTTGAAAGTCATACCTCGTCACTAATAATACTGTAGACTTACATAATAACAAAATCTTTCAAGAGCTGGTCACTATGGCTTTGAAATTCTGTTCTCTTTGCAAGACCAAGAAGAAAAAAGGAGATAAAAAAAGAAAGAACGCCTATAACAACATCCCATTTGAGAGAATTATAAACATAAAATTCAAAACAATATAACGCAGAAATGTTTAACTCCACAAAATTATATTTGACATAAGCTGAGTGGTCTATCAAAATCCACATTTTATATATAATAAGATTTTGTCTATCTCTTACAGTTTATCCCTTATGCAAAAGTCATTTAGAATTAAGAGAATTTCAGAGGCTATTTCTAAAAGATTCAAGATATACAATCCATTTATCATGAAAATATCTTAAACTTCTAGCACTCAAACTAATTTTTTGCTGAATTTCTTATATCTTATACTTTTCCAACATGCATATGTTATAGACATCTAAGAAAAATAGTTTACAAATCATCCCATATATCACTTTTTGGAAATGAAGCATGTCTGTATGAACTCACTGTGATATGAGATGGTGAAAATGGGAGTACATGAATATTTGAAATAAATTTTCTCATTCTTATAATTTTATTTAAGAAATGTGAACAAAAATTTCACTTTATAATATATGTTTGTGGCTATAAATACAAATTCTGAGTACTAATTTTGCCATTATTAACAAAAGAATTATCTACATCTAGGACTATCAGTACATTTACTACGCATGATATTCTTGGAAATATTCAATGCATAACCCAAATTACCTTTCCGCCATACTGGCATTACCATATATTGTTTTCCTTTGCATATTCCTCCTTGGCACATTTCTTCTGTAGTTTTTTTTTACAAAATATCTTACACCATCAAAATGCAAATCAGAGAAGAGTAGTGCTTTACTAGGTCATCCTGCACCTTTAATAGATTTTGATAGTTACACAATTCCTGGTGGAAGTTAAAATAGGTTATCATTTTACCTGAGCTTTGGAGAAACAGCCATGATTTTTTTTTTTTTAAATTTAAGTCCTCCAATCTTAAGTCATATTAGATGGTGAAGAAATGGATGAAATGATGCTCAAATATGTCCAGGGTCCATGGAGCTTAGAGCTACCCGACATTCGTCTTTAAGGATAAGGGAAAACTCCGGAAAAAACCTTATCCAGGTAACTCACCCTGACCGAGATTCGAACTCAGGACATCTTAACGTGAGGCAGACACGCTATCATCTACGCTACCGAGGTGGGTCCAGCCATGATTTTGTACTGCTATATCAATCAAGACAAAAGAGGTCTTGTGATTTCTAATATGCACTCTGTATTATTTGAAGCAAAAGGTTAGAAACAGTGATGTATTTAACATTTGAAAGTAATGAGTTGGTAATTCAAAAACAAACATCACTTAAATTATCCTTACTTGGACATGTTTCGGAGAACATTTTGTCCCCATCATCAGCAGTTATGATTGCATCTAATCTATGTAGACTTATTATATTCTGGGGTCCATTACTTGTATAGATGCTTTGTCATCTCTACTATATCAATGCTCAGTGTTGAACTCCTGTGGCATTACTACTATAGTCATAACTAAGCTATCTTTCCATTTGGCAGCTATTAACCTGTCAACTTTGTCAATTGCACTTTCAAAATAACCTCAGACGCTTTTAGAAAGGACAGTTTTGTATGAAAAGCATTCTGTCCATACGTTCTTTGATCCATAATAGTTCCAGTAGCTCTCTAACCCTTTCTCTAAGATATGACAGTTAGCAGGGATTAGTAAAAGGATTATCAAAATAAAAATGGAGTAGAAATGATCATACCTCATCTTTCATTGCATTTATTATTACAGTTAGTGTAGCAGAAGATTTTCCAAAGTACATACTTCTCATAATCTTTATTTGGATCAACAGTTTTTCCTCATACAGTTCAAAATGAACAAAATATCCACAGGGAGTACACAAGATACAAACTTTGTATCCAAACTAGGTTTGTTTTCCATGTATAAACTTCCTACAGAAATGATTGCCACAATATTTTCGTGGCGAAAAGAACAGAAGGTTCGGTGCAGAGAGATAAAGCGTGGCTTGTGTACACAAAGAGCCTGCAGATAAAGATAACAGTCGGATAGTGTATCACCGAGATAAAAGGCATGCCAAAAGTTAGAACATTCTGGTAACATCTTGATTGATAGAGAGCGTTCGGTTCCTTGATTGTTCTGGAACAGTCTGGAATTATCAGTGGAGGTATTTAAAGAAGCGACGACTCGCCAAGGGGAGTCGTGAACAGTAGTAAACACAGTAAGAGGTAAACAGTTGTAGAGTGTTGTTGTAATGAGAGCTGATGTAATCAGAACGCTGCTTGTGTGGTCATCGACCTTGGTAGATTGTGAATGTGTATGTGACGTAATTCAGCTGTAACCTGCTACTTTGAGTGTATTTCCACGCAAATAAAGGACATTTAGAATTTCTGCAAATTGGACTTTTAATTCTACGAACCCACAAAGTCACAATATCTTATCATAAACTCATCATAGTTATAGTGGCTGATAAATTTTATTCTGGAACAAAATGCCTTTGATGAGTTTTCTTTTTTGCAGTTCATATTTTCCACATCTGCCTGATAAATCAAGCTGAGTGTTGTTCATACAATATATATCCTCAATCTTCTCTTTGCATTCGCAACTAGTTCATATTAAATGTCTTTATGCTTGACCTCTCAATAGCTTCCTTTAAAGGTACCTGGTTGTATCCACTTAGAATGAGAATAGACATGAAACATGTTATCGAAATTTTACCTTATTGGAACACCTGAGTGAAGCGAAACACAACTTATAGATGAGTCGTACTCTTTACACATAAGCTTCACTTATAATGAGGACATGTTTGACAAACTACTGTTCGCATCATCAGCTCTATTGCGACTAAAGCTTGATCCAGTGGTGTGGATAGTTCTGGAGTTGCTGCTCCCAATCTCTTGATTTTGTGATGAATCTAATGTGGGGTTGCCTTCTGGCAGGATTTCGAAGTTCATTAGATTCTTCACAAAATCAACAGATGGCAGTAGCAACTACAGAACTACCCACACCACTGGATCAAGCTTTAGTTAAAATAGAGCTGATGATGTGAACAATAGTTTGCGAAACTTATTCTCAATATAGATAGTAAGTGAAGCTTATGTGTAAAACATGTGACTCATCTATAAGTTAATTATGAAACATTTTCTTTCACTGACACTTAGTTTGGCATGCTAATAATTCTTTTTATATAGCATTATTTCGATTCTTCCACCAAAATTTTTATCACTTCATTGTCAAAAAAAAAAAATATACCTACAGTTCTACAATAGAATAATCATTGTAAATTAAATAATCCTATTTGAGAATAGAATCCTATTTGGCATAAGAATGAGAAAGGAAATAAGATCCTCCATACACCCATTGGCATTTTAGATTTTTCTGTGAAATCAAAGGGAACATCATTCATATATCTAGACTAAGCAAGAAAAAGTTGAGGATTTAAACTTTGTACAGCACCCCTCTTATTTTTATCGCCAGGAACTTCATAATTATGAATTTCTGATCTGGGTGAGTCATGTACAATCCACCTGTCTTCATTTCCAAATACAATATCAACGGCTTCATTTACAGTGACATTCATAGTTACAATCAAAGGCCTGAAATATTAGTTCATTACAATTTATTATAATTTTATTTTGATCCCTCTTCATAAAAATGGATGAAAAACATGATCACTTACCAATTCTAATTTAACATTGTAAGTTCCTAGCATGTTCTTATGAACGTCTTAACATTTATAAGCCTGGATTCAATCCATCATAATTCAATTAAAAAGAATTTTATATATGCTAATTAAATATTCCATTGCTTTGAAAACTAAATAAAGGACAAATAAGTACTTACAACTTAGCCATGTCCATGCTATGTGTTCATGATTTCTGGCAGTTACCCAAACAACAATGAATAACAAACTGGCTCTTCCTCATATTGATAGCAAAGAACGTTTTTCTCCTTAGTGCAATACAAGCACTGTACAGTTAAAAGTAACCAAATTCTTGAAATATATTTTAACCTAGTTCTGCACATTAGTTCCATATTGGCTTATAATGGTTTACAAACAGTATTTCAATAAAAATAGTTAGAGCCATTTTTGAGAAAATCAAACTTTTCCAAAGATTTTCCATTTTAAGGATAGTTTGAAATGGGAGAATTTTCATGAAAATATTTGTGTCTCAGCTTTGGAAGGTGCTGAACTTAAATACCAATTTTGATTTTTGAACGACCATTCATTTTACTTATATTGGCACCCCCTCCCCTCTGTCTATCCCTGCCTGCCTGCCTGCCTGCCTGCCTGCCTGCCTGCCTGCCTGCCTGCCTGCCTGCCTGCCTGCCTGCCTGCCTGCCTGCCTGCCTGCCTGCCTGCCTGCCTGCCTGCCTGCCTGCCTGCCTGCCTGCCTGCCTGCCTGCCTGCCTGCCTGCCTGCCTGCCTGCCTGCCTGCCTGCCTGCCTGCCTGCCTGCCTGCCTGCCTGCCTGCCTGCCTGCCTGCCTGCCTGCCTGCCTGCCTGCCTGCCTGCCTGCCTGCCTGCCTGCCTGCCTGCCTGCCTGCCTGCCTGCCTGCCTGCCTGCCTGCCTGCCTGCCTGCCTGCCTGCCTGCCTGCCTGCCTGCCTGCCTGCCTGCCTGCCTGCCTGCCTGCCTGCCTGCCTGCCTGCCTGCCTGCCTGCCTGCCTGCCTGCCTGCCTGCCTGCCTGCCTGCCTGCCTGCCTGCCTGCCTGCCTGCCTGCCTGCCTGCCTGCCTGCCTGCCTGCCTGCCTGCCTGCCTGCCTGCCTGCCTGCCTGCCTGCCTGCCTGCCTGCCTGCCTGCCTGCCTGCCTGCCTGCCTGCCTGCCTGCCTGCCTGCCTGCCTGCCTGCCTGCCTGCCTGCCTGCCTGCCTGCCTGCCTGCCTGCCTGCCTGCCTGCCTGCCTGCCTGCCTGCCTGCCTGCCTGCCTGCCTGCCTGCCTGCCTGCCTGCCTGCCTGCCTGCCTGCCTGCCTGCCTGCCTGCCTGCCTGCCTGCCTGCCTGCCTGCCTGCCTGCCTGCCTGCCTGCCTGCCTGCCTGCCTGCCTGCCTGCCTGCCTGCCTGCCTGCCTGCCTGCCTGCCTGCCTGCCTGCCTGCCTGCCTGCCTGCCTGCCTGCCTGCCTGCCTGCCTGCCTGCCTGCCTGCCTATCTAGCCCGCTTCGGTAGCGTAGATGGTAGCATGTCTGCCTCACATTCAAGAGGTCCCAAGTTCGAATCTCGGTCAGGATGAGTTACCTAGATAAGGTTTTTTTCCAGGGCTTTCCCTTATCCTTCAAGATGAATGTTGGGTAACTCTAAACTCCATGGACCCTGAACTCATTTGAGCATCATTTCATCCGATTCATTCACCGTCCAATATAACTTAACGTTGGGGCGGACGTAAACTACCACAAAAAAAAAAAAAAAAAAATCTATCTATCTACAGAACTCAACATATAAAACTCCGCTTACTGTACATTAATTTTATGGTGCATTCTAGATAAAGAATTTCCAAACAGGTGGATAGACTGACAAGAATTGATTTACTGGCCACCAAGATTTCTAGATCTTACTTATTTTTGGGGTGTTGTTAAAGATGAGGTATTTCCAAGAAGTCTCCACAAAGTTGATGAAATTATTCAGTACGTATTAGAAGCGAGCCAAGAAACTGATGCAAATAAAGAAATGTGTACAAAGTATGTTGGAGTGTGAAGTGTACACCACAAGAGTGTGTAGTTGCTGATGACCAATGATTCAAACATTTACAATAATGATAGTGCTCTATTATGTATATTCACAAAATTACATGAAATATATGTAGATTTTTCTAGCATAACTCCTTTATCCCTTCCAGCATAAATTGAAACATATGAGACTCATTACAGCCCTGCTTTAATCACAAATTATTTTACATATAATGCATCACTCTATTTACTTTTATCTTAATATAGAATTTACTTTACACATAAATATTCTGTAATGCTCTAATTACCTCCTACTTAATTTTCGTTTGCAATTTCAGCCATAACACCACTCTATGAAGAGTATCAAATGCTTTTTCTAAATTCATGTGAGATGAATAAAGATTTGTGTACAAAGTAAGTTAGAGTATGGCGTGTAGATTACAAGAGTGTGTAAATGCTGAAGACCAACAATTCAAACATTTACCATATTGATAGTAGTCTTCTATGTTAACATTTTTTGTGAAATTACATGAAAATTATGCAGATTTTTCTATGCAAAAACCCCTCCTGTTCTATCCCTTTTTCTAGCCTGACATTTATCTACAGTAAATTTGTCTCCATAACAAACAGTTATTGATTGTCCTTTTCTGCCTAAAACCTGCCTGAAATTTTGATAAGCACACAGCAAAATTTGTGACCTATGGTTATTTACAATCCCTTTATATATAATCCTTAAGTTATCTGTAGAATACAGATAACTTAAGGTCTTCCATCAGTTTCACAAGTTTTGCTGCATGGTTAATTTACAACATAAACAAAGGTTTATTTACAATCCGAGAGTACTTCTGTCCCAAAGCAGTTTGACATACACATTGTAGATATGCCAAATTGTTTAATATTGTGTAATCATAATCACCGAAAGGAAATAATCCGCCCAAGAATAGAAAATTACATGAGTTGAACTTCACTTCGCTTCTCACATTATGTGACTTCGAACAAATCTTCTCATTTTACAGACATTAATCAAGAAAAACATCACAGGAGAGCTACTTTTGAAATGTTTAGAAAATGTATTTCAGTGCATTTCATTGCTAAATCTGCAAACACAAAACATATACTGAAGAGGAAATGGACATATAAAAGACTTAGACTAATAAACACATATTTCACAACTATTAAGTAAATATAGATTATATATGGTATAAATGTGTCACATAAAATGGAAATGTTCTGACATAAAAATAAAGATGTATAACTTGAGCATAAAAAATTATAATTCCTTTCTTGGAAGTGTTGAAAACAGTGTTGTTATGATAAATTAACTTTAAAGAGAGTCGATTAAAGACACTAGACAACACTTACTTTTAAATTTTTCCGGAACATGTTTCAGAGGCTTTGCCTCTATCATCGGCCGGCTCTCGACTGGTTCTCGTTGGTGTAGCTGACGATACCTTGTCACAGGTCTCCTCTGGTGGCGGCTCAAGGAACTTGCTGAACAAATCCTTCTGGGGGATGTCGAAATTGAATACTTTGTTCCTATTTTTTGAAATGAAGATTTGTTCCCATGTGGATAGTTCTTGTTTTCCTGATGTATGTTTCAGTAGTTTTGGTTCTGGATTTATGTTGTGGTTTTTTTTTTCCCAAAAATGTGTGGCAACTGCTGATTTTTCTAATTGTTTATATTTTATGTTTCTAAAGTGTTCCTTTGCTCTTGTTTGTAAATTTCTTTTTGTTTTTCCAATATAAATTTGACTACAGTCATTGCATTCAATTTGATATATACCAGATTTTTTGTTAGATGGAATGGCATCTTTGATGTTTGAGCAAATTAGGTTTTTTAAGGAGAAATGGTTGACTGGTGCTAGTTGAATATTTTGTTTTTTGAAGACTTTTTTGAATTTATCATAGGCCCATGGATGGTAAGTGAATTTTTTGAAAATCATATTAGTTTCTGTAGATGAGAGAGTTGTGGTTTCCTTTAGTAGCTTCTTCTTTTTTGCTAAGCTCACTTTTTTGTCCACTAATGATTTGGGAAAGTTATTTTTTTGTGTTATTTCAATTATTTTGTTGTATTCTGTTTTGTATTCTTCTGCTGTGAGAGGGATGTTTACCAGTCTGTGTGCTAAACTATTGAAGATTGCCTGTTTGTGGGATCTTGGGTTGTAGCCATTAGCTTTTATGTAGTTGTCTGTCTGTGTTGGTTTTCTGTAAATGCCAAAGTTTAGTCTGTTTTTATTCCTCATTATTTTTAGATCCAAAAATGGTAAATGCTCATCTTTTTCTATTTCTACAGTGAATTTGATGCTTTTTTCTTGGATATTTAAAAGTTTTAGTGCATCACTGATGTGTTTTTTTGGTACTATTGCAAAGATGTCATCTACATATCGTTGCCAGAGTTTGAACATCCAAGGGAAACCTTTGTTGATCCTTATTTCTAATGCACTCATGTACAGATCGGCCAGGAAGGGTGATAGTGGGTTGCCCATTGCTAACCCTGAAGTTTGGTGATAATATTTTGTTTGAAAACAGTTTCAAACAAAATATTATCACCAAACTTCAGGGTTAGCAATGGGCAACCCACTATCACCCTTCCTGGCCGATCTGTACATGAGTGCATTAGAAATAAGGATCAACAAAGGTTTCCCTTGGATGTTCAAACTCTGGCAACGATATGTAGATGACATCTTTGCAATAGTACCAAAAAAACACATCAGTGATGCACTAAAACTTTTAAATATCCAAGAAAAAAGCATCAAATTCACTGTAGAAATAGAAAAAGATGAGCATTTACCATTTTTGGATCTAAAAATAATGAGGAATAAAAACAGACTAAACTTTGGCATTTACAGAAAACCAACACAGACAGACAACTACATAAAAGCTAATGGCTACAACCCAAGATCCCACAAACAGGCAATCTTCAATAGTTTAGCACACAGACTGGTAAACATCCCTCTCACAGCAGAAGAATACAAAACAGAATACAACAAAATAATTGAAATAGCACAAAAAAATAACTTTCCCAAATCATTAGTGGACAAAAAAGTGAGCTTAGCAAAAAAGAAGAAGCTACTAAAGGAAACCACAACTCTCTCATCTACAGAAACTAATATGATTTTCAAAAAATTCACTTACCATCCATGGGCCTATGATAAATTCAAAAAAGTCTTCAAAAAACAAAATATTCAACTAGCACCAGTCAACCATTTCTCCTTAAAAAACCTAATTTGCTCAAACATCAAAGATGCCATTCCATCTAACAAAAAATCTGGTATATATCAAATTGAATGCAATGACTGTAGTCAAATTTATATTGGAAAAACAAAAAGAAATTTACAAACAAGAGCAAAGGAACACTTTAGAAACATAAAATATAAACAATTAGAAAAATCAGCAGTTGCCACACATTTTTGGGGAAAAAAAACCACAACATAAATCTAGAACCAAAACTACTGAAACATACATCAGGAAAACAAGAACTATCCACATGGGAACAAATCTTCATTTCAAAAAATAGGAACAAAGTATTCAATTTCGACATCCCCCAGAAGGATTTGTTCAGCAAGTTCCTTGAGCCGCCACCAGAGGAGACCTGTGACAAGGTATCATCAGCTACACCAACGAGAACCAGTCGAGAGCCGGCCGATGATAGAGGCAAAGCCTCTGAAACATGTTCCGGAAAAATTTAAAAGTAAGTGTTGTCTAGTGTCTTTAATCGACTCTCTTTAAAGTTAATAAAAAATTATGTTATTCATCAATTTATTATACATTTAAATTATTTTATGTGAAAACATACCATTGAACCCAAATAAGTTCACCATGGACTTTATTTTAGATAGATTTATTCATTCCTTCAATCATACATTGCATTTAATTAGTTATGCTATGATATGGAACACGTCACAATAGCTTAATTTAAATTTTTAAATATTTACATATGAAATGAATAATATAAAAGTAAGATGAGAGAACATGAAACACAAAATCCTAATTACAATCTAAATACAATTAAACAAGATAAATGACTATTAGCCTAAAGATAGAATTGACCAGCATGAGGTAATACAATACCATTAATCTAGGATCCAAATACAATGCTGTTATATGGCCTTTAAGAATTTAGGAGCTCTTAGACAGAGTAGAAGCGGTGATTGAGCAGGTATGTCACCAGGTTTGTTTTAAAGCATTCAATTTTGCTGATTGATTTTATATTATTTGGTAATTTATTATAAATAATGGAACTATAATACACTGTTCCATCCAGGTACATTTTTGTATTTGCTCTTATTATATGTATATTTTATTTTTGGCAAGTATTGTGGCTATGAATGCACTCATTTGTTGGGAGGGTGCTACTTTCCATCCTTGTTTTTGCATGTAAGGCACACTCCAGAATATAAATGCATGGAAGAGGTAAAATTTTCAGTTTTTTGAATAATGACCGGCATGAACTCCTCTGCTTTACATTCATTGTTACTCGTACTATTCTCTTTTGAATTATGAATAATGTTTTACAAGCTGGAGAGTGTCCCTACAACACTATTCCATATCTTAAATGAGAATGCACGTAAGCAAAGTATATTATCCAATGTGTGTCTCCAAGGCTTCCTGATAATAATCGAAAATTATAACATATAGAATTTAATTTACTTAGTAGAGTGCCAATATGCTTATCCCATTTCAAGTTATTCTGGATCCAAATACCAAGGAATTTTATGTGGTGAGCATTGTCAATAGGTTAATTCTGATGACTGGTTCTAAAAGTCTTTTATTTTGGACAGTCCGAAAGTGTACTGCTGTTGTTTTTTCTGTATTTACCACAAAATTATTCTGGTCAAACCATCTATATACATCTGAGAATACTGTTTCATTTAACACTTCTAGGTGTTCTTTATGTGATATACAGTTATATTGATATAATCAGCAAACTGTGTAATTTTGCAGGAGGGTAAATTTTCTTTCAAGTCGTTTACAAATAATAAAAATAAGATTGGTCCCAAAATCGAGCCTTGAGGAACTCCAAGACTAAGATAAGACTTTAACCAATTTAATGCATGACCTCTAATTCCCAAGTTATCCAATTTTTTGAATAATATATCATGATTTAACAAGTCAAAGGCTCTTGATAGGTCTAAGAAAACACTTAACATTTCGAAGTGCAAACCAGAATAAAGTACATCACGATTTGCGTCGCATTCATATATGCAGGTTTATTTTAACTTGGCGATAACTCCTTTTGCCCTCCTGTGGTTGTTACACCTAACCTATTTTGTTAAGTTTCGCTGCACACTATTAGTAAACTTTTCTCGCTTTCTACCTGTCTTGTAGCCTTATGGTTAAAATTCCATTTAAATTTTTCCTAATGCTGCTAAAAACCTATATCCATGACCTTTTAATTCTAAATAAACAAAAAACTCACCTTTTGACATTTCAGTATTTAACTCCTAAAACAAATACAGAAGCACATGGCTATTAGTGCCAGTAACAAACAGCATGATATAAAATACTCCTGAACCACAGAATTATGAGCTTAGGCTGTTCTACTTGTTCACTACGCCTAGTTCGCCTTTGACGTATCGAAAGACTTCAAATTATTGAAATTTTCGCCATTTTTTTTAATGTTGACACAAACTTTGGGGAAATGAACTGGAGTGTTTATAAAACAGCCTTCTGTGATTCAGGGTTACGGCCAGTAGGGATTCTATAACACAAGTGCTCTTAAATTTAGATAAACAATAAATGTATTATTTTTAGAGAATATTAAAATTTTTATTAAGAAGCTAGAAATATTTAAAAAACAAAAAGTTACCCGAAGTCAATTAAGCGTTTATAGCTTCAAACTCTTTAATTCCGAAGGTCTCCAGCAATCATACCAATATCGCTGAATTAACACCTAACACCTGTGCCTAAAATGGCGTTTAATTTTTCAGCTTTCTCCTACATCATTGCGTTGATTATTGATGCCTTTTTAATATTTTTTGCTATTTTTCATGTATGTAGTGTCACTGATTTTAATATTGCTATTAAAGGTTGGACGTAGTTATGTATTTTGTTTCTGGCACCAATGCAACTTTAACAAGATGTAGAGATTAACCGGTTGTTCTTGTTCTAGGTTATTGCATTTGACGAGTTGAAAACAGACTATAAAAATCCAATAGACCAATGCAACAGTTTAAATCCGGTAAGCACTTTTCCAGAAATATAATTTAATTCTTAAGGTAGTTCCAACAGAACTAGATGAACCAAATAGTTTTGATGAAGGCAGCATTTTAATACAAAACATTTTCGTGCTAATGACTTAATGGATATATTATGTGTCGTTTTTCTCTTTATTTAGTTTAGGAGGCACTGTTACAAATATAAAATATCAAAGTAACTGAAGTGGTACCTATTCTTTTGTAGCTGTAAAGAAATGTGGCTCATACAGAGTTGCAGATGTTGTAGAGCTTGTATAAAATTGCACTGTAATGTTTATTCCAGCTAAAAACTAACAATAACCAGAAACAAAATTTAGCCAAATCCAAATTACCGTTTCACAAAAATAAATACTCTTCTACAAATAATACAGAAGCTTATTCTTCTCCCCATTTCTTGTTACTCGAAATGAACTTTTGTGGCAATTTCCACGTTTCAGAGTAGTATATGACTCCAGGCTAAATCACTAGGCAGAATTTTTAAAAATGGGTCACTATGTGATAACTTTGAAACTTCATGCTCTTTGCATAACTGTGAAGGGGGGGATAAAAGAACATGGAAAGCATACCACCTCACCAAGTGTTTTAACCAGCTGCACTAGATTTTGTCTACCTGTTACACATTCCCGATTACACAAAAGTCATTTTGATATGAAGATAATGAACTTTATATAAGGTTTGCAAATAATGTAATGACGTGATTATACATAAGATTAAGCCAAAGATGTAAGTTAAGTCCTGCATTATTTAATCCGTTTATTGATGATATTTTAGAGGCAATCAAGTTGGAAAATACACATTTACCAATATTGTTTGCTGATGATTTGGTTGCAGGATCAATAACTAATGTTGGATTGAACAAAGTAATTGGAGCAATAGAAAAGTTTTGTAATAAGTCAAGCCTTAGAATAAATATAAGTAAAAAAAATTATGTATTAAAAAATGGCAACAATCTAAGAAGGATGAAAAATGGAGCTGGCAAGGAAAAGAAAAAGAGGTTGAAAGGAAATTTGATTATCTAAAATTAAGATTAAGTAGTAATGGCAAAAGAAAATGGTTTTAGCCGAAAGAAAATTGGCAATGACAGTGATTGGGGCATGCTTAGATAAAATACAAGGGATGCAAATTAAATGGTGAGAGAGTGGCAAAAGTGCTGTATGGTGTGGGCGCTCGAGAGAGGGTGGGAGAATTAAATAAAGCATACAAGAATTTTTGTAAATTAATTTTGGGTTTACCAAGAGCTTCACCCAATGATGTTGAACAAATGGAGTTAGGGAGGAAACAATGCTAAAATTGTCTAAAGAGTATTGAAGTACTGGTATAGAATTGAGAAATTGGAAAGTATTAATAAAGCAGTGTCTAGAAGTGCAGAAAGAGCTTAATAAAGAGGATACTTGTTATAAGTGCATAGAAGGAGCTCTAAAGGAAATAAGTTTTGAGGCATCTGGAGAGAGTAAGGTATTGAGGAAAGGATTTTGATAAAAAGTTAAATTGAGAATTGAAAGCATAGAAAAGCAAGAAATATTTGTTAATTTTAATTCCAAAGCTACATTGTGTAGTAGTATAAAGATAAAACAGAGATAAAAGGTTGTGAAGGTATGTGACAGAATGACAAGAGAAGGATTTGCATGGGCCAAATCAGATGTGGTAATGTTGAAAGGTTTAGGAGATAAAGAAAAGCAAGTAAAGTGTCCATTGTGTAGTAGGTCATTTAATAACTATTGGCATTTTATATTAGAAGGCGCAGGAACAAAAGTATGAGAGAAAAATTACAAAAGAAAAAGCGGTGTATTATGTGTTTCAAATGGGAAGGTGTTTGTCCTTGAGCGCTACTAGGTGAGCAACCAATCAGAGTTCTGCGGTGTTGTCATATTGCATTCCTGCTAAGTGGTGTGTGACGAGCGTCAACCTAATCAATCTGTATGAAATACTATTTGCGCTAAGACAAAAATTCAGATTTTGCCGAAACTGATCCATGTGGAAGGTAGACAGTAATGTATCTAACATAACCATGAAAACCCCATATTTTTAGCTCAAATAGTTTTTTTTAATACAAATAAACCACTATTACCTGTGTTATAACAATAAATTGCGACGTAAGCACTGTATGAATTTGGCATGTATGCATGTACATATACTTGTAATTACTCAGAACTGAAACGTAAATGTTTGACATCACGTGATAAAAGAATTACTTCGAATAATCCAATTCGAGCGAGAGGAAACAGTGAATTTCCTGCTGCCTTGGCAGAACGTGTCTGTTCACATTATATCTTTGTTTATGAGTGGTTTGTAATATCTATTTACTCTAGAAGTTCAAAGTGGTTGGTGTGTATGTATGCATATATACTTTTCATTACTCAGAACTGAAATTTAAACTACTGACATGATGTGATAAAAGAATTACTGTGAATAAGTCAAGGTGTTAAATTTGAGAAAGAGCAAACACTTCATTTCCTTACATAAAAAATGAAGCTAGTTACAGTGGAGTAATAAATATTACACAAATAAAAATATTTGTTAATTAATGAAGTGTGTTGACTGAAGATGTGGGCATATGTTCATGAAATTGATTTTAAAAAGAAGAAAGAAGTATTACATCAACTTCTTAAGATAAGTGGACATTAATTAACAAATATTTTTATTTGTGTAATACTTCATTTCCTGTTAGCCTGTGGAATGCTGTATGCTTATGTTTCTGAATGAATGCTGGATAAGTGTTTATTTACTGTGGAGAGTTCAGATCAATATCATTCAGTTGTTCTTTACACAACAGTAGAGTAAGAGTTAAATAGTGCAATGGCTTCTTACGGTGAATTTAGTGGCGAGTCAAAAAGGCAGGTATTGCGAAGTCAGGCTTGAAGCATTATTTTTAAGGTGTACAGGTTCTTCAAAAATTTTTCGGAAACAGAAACTAAAAATGAGTTATTGCAAAGAGTACTTCCGTTTAAAAACACGGAAAAAGTGTATCACCTGGATCAACTTGCAATTGAAACAGGACAAGGTAACACGCCTCCCACCTTACCACTGCCAATATAATCCAATTGAGTTGGTGTGGGCTCAAATAAAAAGGGGGACTGCAAACAGAAATAATACTTTTAAACTGATGGACGTTGAACAACTTGTTCACGAAGAAATTGACAAGGTAACACAATAGGACTGGGAAAACCGCATGAGGCATGCAGAAAACCTTCAAGAAGACAATTTTAAGAAAGAAATAGCATGTGACGAGATTTTGGAATCTATAATCATAAATTTGCAAGACTCAGGCAATGAAGACAGTGACAATGACGAATTGTCTCTTAACGGAAGTGACATTAACAGCGATATGGATGAGCCACTGGCAGTTCCATTGGATTAGAAAAACAGGTAATTCATAAACTATAATTATAGTTATGGTATTTTAAAATATACATAATTTGTGAAAATGCTTTTTCCAATTTTGATTTTGGTAACTGCATCATTGTAAAAGTTTGTAAAATATAATTTGCTTACCCTTACGTCTGCGCCAAGCAGACCTGCATGTTGTGTGAGTGTGCGACATAGAGGGAAATATAAAAGGAGTGGGGAACAAGCTGGCAACGCTGAGCATGATATGGCATCTGATGAGCTGGACTCCAGAACTCTTCCCATTTGAAATGCATAATAGTTTACCAAATGAAATTATAGATAACAAGGTGTTGAGTTATTGAGTGCTAAAATGAAGGAAAGTTTAATAGAAATGGAAAAATATTTGGGTATTGTTAGAACTAGATAGTTGAAGAAAATGAAAAACAAAGAGAGAGAAGAAAACTTAGATATCTGAAAGAAAGGCAGTAAAGAGGACCAAATAGGGAAGGGAGGAAAATAATATGAAGAGGATAGTAGGTAGGATTGGATAATTAAGTTGTATGGAATGGTATTTAATTTGCAAAAGTGGTGAAGTATAAACAAAAACAGCTACGTCACTAGGTAGTTGAGGTAATCTTGTTTAGGCATAAAGAGATATACAACAGTGTGATTTAGTCTCTAGAAAAAAAGAAAAGTAAAAATAGTAAACATGGTCCAATAGCAATTCCTTTCTTGGAAGTGTTGAAAACATTGTTATGATAAATTAACTTTAAAGAGTCAAGAGCCGGCCGATGATAGAGGCAAAGCCTCAGAAACATGTTCCGGAAAAATTTAAAAAGTAAGTGTTGTCTAGTGTCTTTAATCGACTCTCTTTAAAGTTAATTAATGGTCCAATAGGTCGATAACCACAGTGTTTGAGTATATGGACCCTAGGAGAATCAGCAACTCAGGGAAGACAGTCAACATGAAAAATTCAGTGCTATGGCCAGGATTTGAACCACAGATCTCCTGGTTTCCGTCCAGTTGCTACCATTGAGCTACCTTGGCCAACTTGCCATTATGACATTAAATTCTCCATTTGACTTGTATATTCTATCAAAACCCTTAGGTTATATACGGCTAGTATGAAGAAATTATTAATTTCCATCAATTAACTGAAACTCAGGGAAGACTTAAAATATAATCAAAATATAATTTAGACTTTAAAAGGTGTTTGTAGGAAAAGTTTTAATTGTTATATAAATTTGTATTCATTGAATTAAAATAAAATATCTAATGAAAAGTCTACAGACATGTTTGAGAAAATGAAGAATAATCAAACATTTTCACATAAAGGATAGTTGGGCAAACCTCCGCTGACTGCACTATTATTTTGAGTTATCCACATCTTAAAAGGCTATGTAGCTTGTTATTCAGTACTGAGAGTTTTCTTAAAGTATTTAAGCTCTACATTTTCATTAGCATAAATCGTACTTTAAATTGGAGTTACGCAATTGCAAATATAGTATTTTATGCTGGTGTAATAGTTATTATTTTTGTGCTCAGATTTTTAGCATCATTGTAATTTTAAATACATTTTTATGGTCTAGGCATGTGTGAGGCATATTTCAACACCAAATCAGTCTACCCCTTAAAGACATTTAGATAATGACATAAAAGCACTTTGAAAACCAAATGTCATGCAGTAAGATGCTAAAGAACAAAATGAGATTGTTAAATTACATGTCAGAAGTGTGATATTACTATACTGTATGTGTCACAACTTCTTGTTTTCTAAAAAACTGGAAAGATGGATTTCTTTGGTTTTGAAAATAAAATCTCTATATGTATAGGTCTTATATTCACAAAAGAAGGACATAAATTAATTTACTTTTTGTTTGCTCATTTTTCAGCTGGTAATACCCGAATATCTACTACATATATTTTTCAACATACTTTTCGTAGTTGCAGGAGAATGGTTCTCTCTGTGTTTAAATATACCTCTCCTTGCGTACCACATTAACAGGTAAGAGAACATTACTTAATATACTACTGCTAATCACCTCACAAACTTAAATGCACTTGTAATAAACTAAGAGTTGCAATAGAGTTGATGATGCAAACAATAGTTTGGGAAACATGTCCTCAATATAGGTATGTAAATGAAGCGGATGTGTAAAAAATACAACTCATCTATAATTTATAATGTTTGGCTTCACTGTGGTGTTCCAATACAGTAAAATTTTGATAGCTTTCTGTTTATTTCTTTAATAGCTTCCCATTTCTTTTAACGTCTTTCTGTTTCGTGCTTCCTTCTCTATATTACACCTAACCATTCCTTTCCTTTCATCTCTATGAAATTGTTGTACCCCTATTTATATGGCAGAAAATTATGTTTGTCTTCATCTTTTTATGTAATTTGCCACCTTTTTATTTATCTTTCTCCTTTTCTTTTTGCCTTGTTACATTCTTCATCATATCAGCCCTTATTACCTAAATTTCTCCCTTGTTTTACTTCTATTTTAATCCCAGCTCTTTATTCACAATCAAATGTAACATTTCTAATGCTTGCTCCATTTTTCTTTCAATTAAACCTATTTCTATCAAGCTAAAGCTATTTCTAATTTTACTTATTCTGGAAATAACTTCTCTTCTAAATTCTTCATTGTCTTCCACTCTCCAGTTAGTGATATACAGGATGTCCCACCTAACTCTACGACCTCAAATATCTCCAAAATGAAACAAAATATGAACATTCCAATTGGCCAGGAAGTGTACCTATGTCAGGGACTCACACAATGAGAAGGTATGCACAATCCATAAAGGTAAACAAATAACACTTCCATCACCAAGTTGCATCTTTTTAAATGGAACATGTGTGTTTATTCTAGCAAAATGACAGCTAGAGCTACAATTGGTGATAACATACTTGCTTCCGCTTTTCTAAACACATTTACTAGGGGCCTATAGCCCTCTGAAACTTCATTGTTTTGCATTATATCTGGCATGGAAAATGCACCCACAAATCACCAGTAGCATCTTGTCCGATGAAACCATGTCACTTCAACAGTTGTTCGAAGTGCCCTCCATTTGCATCGGTACACTTTTGGAATCTGGTAACAGGAGAGTCTTGCAGGGATTTCAGTGTTTCTACAGATATTGCTGCGCGTGCCACAGTAATACAATGTTGCATATCCTCTATTGTTGTCATTTCTTGTTACACTTATCTTTCACTGTGTCCCAGAGAAAGAAGTATAATAGCATCAAGTCTGGGGACCAAGCTGGCCATCGCACAGGACCTCTGTCCTATCCTATCTGAATACTTTGCATCCACAATGTCTCTAGAAACCTGTGCATAATGTGCAGGATATCCATCATGCTGGAACCACATTGATAGATTGCCTTTCCAATCCCACATCCTCCATGAGAAGGGGTAGAGTGTGTTGCAGAAATGATGCATATCACTGTCCATTTAATATTCCCTGATAAAACCCTGAGCAACTGGGGAGGCCATAGACCTAAAATACTGTTACCAATGATACCGCATCAAACATTGACACTCTACTGTCGATGAGCAATTTGGTAAATCAAGAGGGTTTTTGTACAGACCAGTAGTGCACGTTCCATAGATTTACATGCCCATGATTTGTAAATGAAGCTTTGTCTGTAAACAACATATTACAGATGTATTTTTTAGATGTGGCATATGATGTAATGTTGTGCAGCAGTTTATGGTCGAGTCCACTTATTTATTTGGAAAAAAAGGGGGTGTCAGGTTAGTCATCTGTCATCTAACCCACTAGCTTTATCAGCAATCTGCTGGTGAAAGCAGAGATCTTACCTCCACTTATTTATTTGGAAAAAAAGGGGTGTCAGGTTAGTCATCTGTCATCTAACCCACTAGCTTTATAAGCAATCTGCTGGTGAAAGCAGAGATCTTACCCTTACCATTGATTCACATGACATCACCTGTACACATCCAAGCAAAGTCATGCACCACACCTAAAAATACATCTTACTTGGAATGCTGGATTACCTTGCAACTGCTGAAGTGTAAAATGACAGAATACAATGCAGTATTCAAAGTCACTCCCATACGGTTGTTAGTGCAATGAGATATGGAACGGATGAAAGTGATGCCTTTGCTTAATTCTGTTCACACTACTATGGCTTATTCCAGAACCTCATGGAATCTGTCGGACACTCACCTCAGGATTGTGCACCAGCAGCCAGAACAGCAATATCATTTCCAGTGCCAGGGCTGTCTTTGTATGTTGTTGCTTTGTGGTAGCCCAGCTTCCTGTTCCCCCTGAGTTTTGTGCAGATGTCGGCAATGGTACGAGGTGAAGGACACCGTTGATCTGGGTAGCATTCATCACAGAATGCCACAGCTATGGTTGCATTTCTGCATCATTTTCCATAATTTAAAATAATATCCAGGTTTTCTTCATTACTGAAGGCTGGCATGTGGTCTAGATGACAGCAACTGTTACATGCCACACGAAAACATGGTTTAATGTTTCAATATCCAAAACATAAGTGAATTATGTTACAGTATGACAGCAGACCAGATCAGGAGACACCAGTACACTGAAGCTAGAATGTGCTGAGCTGATACCGCTTTGTTACAGCAGGCTACAGGCCAGTGCAAGCAACCCTTGCTCTGAGCACGAAAGTACATGCGTTGCATTATGTCAGAAACAGTGGTGCCATTGTCATTCTCTAACAGCTACATATTTCAGAACGTATGAAGTTTAGAAACATGAAACGACTGTGTTATCACTAATTGTAGCTCTAGTTTTCATTTTGCTAGAATAAGCTATATGTTCCATTTTAAAAAATGCAACTCGGTGTTGGAATTGTTATTTTTGTACCTTTATGGACTGTGCACATCTCATTGTGTGAGTCCCTGAAATATGTACATTCCTGGCCAGTTAGAATTTTCATATTTTGTTTCATTTTGGAGATATTTGAGGTTGCAGAATTATGTGGGATACATAAAAACCAACTCATGTAGTTAGGTGTATAAGAATTTGAGGAGATATTTCATAGCACTCAGAGTTCCAAATAGGATACTGTCAGATGCCTAGCGAATATAGAATACTTTACTCGTATTGTCGCGGCAATGCACATAAAAGGTTCGCAATAATGCGGTTTGTTTACGCAAAGAAACTAAGAAAGATAGCATGCAGATAAAGGTCTGCCGAAACAGAGATAAATGGAAATTTCTGGTGACATCTTGATTATTCGGTTTCTTTATTGTTCTGGAAATCTTTCAAATTTATCAATGAGGTATTTAAGAAGGCGCAGGCAGTAAACACCTGTAGAGTGTTCTAACGAGAGCTGATGTAATCAAAATGCTGTTTGTTATTGTCATCGACCTTGGTAGATTCTGGTGTGTATGTGATGTAATGTTGCTATGTGAGAATTGAACAGTATATTTGTACGGAAATAAAGAACATTTGGAATATCTGCAACTCGAACTTTTAATTCTACAAACCCACAAAGTCACAGTTTGTAGAGATAAAAACCAACGCCTAAAAGTTACATTATACAAAACTCTCATTCGTAGCTTAGTGATGTATGGAAGTGAAACGTGGAGCCTACCAAAGAAAGCCTTGGAGATGATTGACTCCTTCAAAAGGAAAATCCTGAGGAGAATTTATGGACCCATGTGTACAAGGGGAAGAGAATTAGATACAGTAGTGAACTATATTCCCAGTATGCTGAGGTAGCCCTGTCGCATGCTATTCGAATTAAGAGACTTAAATGGGCAGGTCATATAATTAGGATGGAAAACATTGAATCCCAAATATGGTGTTCCTAGGAGACTTTAGAGGAGAAGGCCAGTGGGAAGGCCATGTAACAGATTACAAGATGGTGTACAACAAGATTCAACACATATACCCAAGATCGGAAATGGAGAACTACAGCGGGAGATCCTTAGTTTTGAGGAGAGCAACTGGGGAAGCCGTGACCCAAAAACGGGACGTTACACCATAGCATACCAAGGCAGATGCCTAGCTAATATGTTTAGGACAACAGGATCCCAAACACCATATCCAACGAGCAAAAAAAAAAAAAAAAAAAAAAAAAAAGACATATTCTAAAATTGGTGCATCTCAAGGAGCCTCTAAGATGCATTCTACAGGAAGTGGATGTTTCAAAAGCTTTAGTTCACATAACTGCTCAGTTGTTAAAATTGAGATCATACTGAGTGACCATTCATGAATTACAAGCTCATAATGCCAAAAATGAGTCCATTGTCACCATTACTCATAAGTATATAAGATAGGAGTTCTAGAACATAAATCTGTGTAATAGACTGCAGGCAGAGCATGTATACACATGACCCAAGTTGGTTCTTACAGTACTCCACATCAAGCTACATACATGTTGCCATGTTGCTCCTTATTGTAAGCAACTGACCTGTATTTTTAACCTAAAGAAAAGCTGTAGAACTGTGCATTTTTATAGAATTGTAGCTAAAATTAATGTAGTAAGCTCTGATTTCAATAACACCAATATTTGCTTCTTGTATTGAGAAATTACAAGGGATACTATTTATATTTTGAGTCTTGGCAACCCTGAATGTTGTAGGTACCATCTGATGTTTCCAATAGAAAGTTTGACATTGTTGACCATAATGTACTTCAGACATTTTGTCAATTTGTTTTGTTTACATTAACTTAAAAATTGTCTCAACAAAAACATGGAATTAACTTGTGAAAATGTCCATGCAATGATTTATTACAAATTTTGATGTGGATTATCAAGACAAGAGTGCATCAATCAACTACCACATTTGGTGACTAAGCTCTATCCTTTGCCACTGTAAAATGTTGGTATAACAAATTTAATCATGGCCGCCATTCACTCAATGATAAAGTCTTGAAGGTCGTCCAAAATCAGTTGTGCCAGAAAAGATTGATGCTGTGCAAAAACTAATAATGCAAGATAGGCATGTGACATATTGTGAGATTGAGGCAACCCTAGGCATATATAAAATATTGCATGATTATTTAACCGTGATAAAGATTTGCTCTTGTTGGGTCCCACATAATTACATGCAATATCAAAAAGATGCTCAAATACAGTGGTGGTACCTCAAAAGATGTATACACAGTGTTCATTTTTTTCTGGGATTTTACCGTGCAAAATTTGACATCAATAGCATCGCTGATAGAACAAGTTTATATACTTATTAATTTTTAGATGAGTCGTATTTATTACACATCTTCACTTTCGTGAATGTGTAATAAATACAACTCATCTAAAAATTAATAATTATTTCGCTTCACTGTGGTGTTCCAATACAGTTAAATCTCGAAGTTTATATACGATTGCCCTAGCAGCTTGCAATCGTATTTTATATGCTGACAGCAGCTTTGAGGCCTCCCTCTACCGGCAGACAAATATACTATTTGAGAGGTGGGCCCTGCCCACGTAATATAAAGATGCATAATTTTGCCTGGTGCATAGATACGATAACTATTGTAGTTTGTTTTAGCGAATGTGAACACTATAAATGATGGATAAATGCAAACAATAACTTGCAATTTGGTAGCTTTTCCCTGAATTAATAATATAAGATTTTGATTACTTCCTCCTTCTCTGTGAAGATGTATAACTTAATATAATTTAATAAAGGAATACCAAATTAATAACAGTATTAGTTTCAAGACATGTTAGTAAAGAAATAGATTTTTTTTTTTTTTGTCCTTTCAGCAGTGCATGTTATATCAAATGATGAATGAATAAGTAAAATAATGAATTAAATGGGTGATATGATGCTCGAATGAGTCAAGGGTCCCTAGAGTCTTTGCAGGTAACTCATCTTTAGCAAGATTTCAACTCGTAATCTCTTGAGTGTGAGGCACACACACTACCTCTCACCACAGAGACATGCAAGAAAGAAATGTAAATCAACCGAATATGAGCTGCTTCTATATGTTTATCAAAACAATGAAGCCAATAATTGTTAAACATTAACTTCAGTGAACAGCTGTACGCAAACTATACAGCAAGAAATAGCTGAACACACATAAGTAAATAAACAAAAGTAAAGCTGAGCCAATAAGGCAAATTAAATATCAGCGCTTCTTTAAACGAATGGTTCAATATGACTGCCATTGAGAGCAAGACACTTCCTTACTCTTTTCACCATATGTTCATATGCAGCTTGCAGTATCGCAGGTGTTACTGTGGTCATCTCATACATAATTAGCTGCTGAAGTTGCTCGAAAGTCTCGGGTCGCCTTAAATAAACCCGATCTTTGAGATAACCCCAGAGGAAAAAATCCAATGGGGCAAGATCTGGAGATCTTGATGGCCACACAGGATTGCTAGTTAATCTGTTGAGGAAAAAACACAATAATTCAGGTTATTCATGTTGAGCACATTTCGGAAAATATGATCTGGAAATTTGCCATCTTACCTTCCAGGAAAATGTCTTTCAAGGAAAGCAATTGTACCACTGGCAGTATATGTAGGAGCACCATCCTGCTGGGACCAGCCATCAGATTTTTTATTTTCACCCAGTTGGTCAATAAACCCATTTAAAATTTCCTCCGTATATCGCTGAGCATTTAAAAAAAATTGAGCCGAATTTCGCTGTCGTGACATGGCTGACCAGACATTAATTTTTTTTTTTTTTTTTTTTTTTTTTTTTTTTAGTACTGTGGGATTTCCACAAACTGATTTGGAGTCTCAAAACACCATATGCGAGCATTTTGTGTGTTGACACAGCCTGTCAACTCGAATGAGCATTTGTCTGAGGTGAAGAATAGATCGAGTTGCTCACCAT
This sequence comes from Mantis religiosa, assembly GCA_030765055.1. Lineage (NCBI taxonomy): Eukaryota > Metazoa > Arthropoda > Insecta > Mantodea > Mantidae > Mantis > Mantis religiosa. Next base: position 185,326,511 of record CM060951.1, read on the forward strand.
CCTCAAAATACTCCAGGAAGTAGTTGCAAAAATTTACATGGGCCGGTAGGTCTTCCTTTTGCAACTTATACAACCATGTGATTTTATATGGATAAAATTCAGCACCTTCCTGACTGCCGTATGGCAAGAACCAATGGAAAGTTCTGTCTACCTAACTAGCTGTCGCAAAGTTGTCCGAGGCCTTTCTGTCATAACATTATTTATTGCTTCTAGATTGGGACCAGTCACTTAATAGTGTCCAGTGTCTCTCTTTTTGCGAGTAACTAATCCTGTATCTTGGAAATGTTTGATGCACCTATTGGTTTTTAAAGTCATATGGATACCAACATTAATAGACATCCAAAGTATAAACTTGAAAGAAGCGTAGGGACAGTGAAGCACAAATTAATACAAAATTGAATCGAGAATATATTGACACATTGCTTCACTCACACTGTTTTTTCACAGGACATGTTTCAAGAGCTCTTGCTCCTATCCTCAGCTGATACTCGACTAGTGCAAGTTGTAGTGGTTTCTTCTTTCTCCGTATTGTCAATAGATGGCGTGATGTACTTGTCAAAGATGTCCGGTGGTGGAGTTTCAAAATTCGTGACTCTATGACGATTTTTGTTAATGATGATTTTTTCCCATACGGAAAGGTCTATGGGGTGATTAACGTATTTTATTAGAGATGTTTCCAAATTGATGTCATGTCTAGTATTCAAAAAATGAAAAGCCACTGCTGATTTTTCTGTTTCACCATTTTTAATGTTTCTCATATGTTCTTTAGTTCTGATGTTAATATTTCTTTTTGTTTTTCCTATATAAATTTTAGGGCAAGTTTCACATTTGATCTCATAGATTCCTGGTTTTTCTTTGGTAGTGATTGAATTTTTGGGAGGGCCTTTTAACAAATTTCTGATATTAAACCTATTTTGAGGTGCAAGAGTTATGTTGTGTTTTGAGAAGATTTTTTGGAATTTGTTATAGGCTGATGGGTGGAAGGTGAATTTTTTAAAAAATTTTTTCTCTTTTTCTCCTGTAGGTTCTAGGGAGGTGGTTTCTTTTATTTTCTTAGCTTTGTTGAGTCTGTTAACTGTTTTGTCTACTAAATTTGGGTTGAAACCGTTGGATATAGCTACTTTTTTTATGTGTAGGTATTCTTCTTGATAATCTTCTCTGTTTAGTGGAAAGTTGATCATCCGAAAGATTAAACTGTTGAAAATGGCATGTTGGTGTTGTTTTGGGTTGAAACTGTTGTTCTTAATGTAATTATCTGTGTGTGTTGGTTTCCTGTAAATACCAAAAGTGAGTTTGTTGTTCATTTTTTTGATCTTGATGTCCAAAAAGGGGAGCACACCATCCTCTTCTGTTTCCAATGTAAATTTTATAGCTGGATTTTGCATATTCAAAAGCTGAGGATAGGAGCAAGAGCTCTTGAAACATGTCCTGTGAAAAAACAGTGTGAGTGAAGCAATGTGTCCATATATTCTCGATTCAATTTTGTATTAATAGACATTTTAATTAAGCGTGAAAGTGACAAAAAATTTGTATTGTATACTGATAAAATGTAAGACATTTATGTTGCAAACAAAAGTATGTCAATTTGACGATACTTGGACACTTTTGACAGCATGCTCCGAGGGACTTGTCTGAATGCTGGATAGCATTGCATAAACTCCTTTATGCAGCAGTTTAAATTATATTTATATGTTGCACCAATTTTAATGCCGGTACAAAAGTAACATTCAACCATGAAGACGCGGTGTATGTGTTTATATTCATGATGGTAACCTTTACCCATTGAATTACCATGGCCAAGGTGCCATCCTGACATTAAATTCTCCAGAGCGACTGGACGGAAACCAGGAGATCCGTGGTTCAGATCCTGGCCATGGCATTCAATTTTTTGTGTTAACTCTATCAAAATCCTTAGCCTGTATACGGCTAGTGCGAAGAAATGATATATTTCCATTGATTAACTTAAAACACACACATTTTGTCTAACAACAGAGTATTTGAAGGCCCAAAAAATCAAACTGATGCGATTTCTGCCATACAGTCTTGATTTGGCCCCCCAATGGCTTCTTTTTGTTCCCGAACATCAAGAGTAAATTGCATGGAAAATCATTTTCGTTGGCAGAAGAAGCCGTTGATGCCTTCAAAAACCATGTTTTAAGGTGTGTCTGGCCCGCCTCAGTAGCGTAGATGGTAGCGTGTCTGCCTCACATTCAAGAGGTCCCGAGTTTCGAATCTTGTTCAGGGTGAGTTACCTGGATAAGGTTTTTTCCGGTGCAGCAAAATCAACTCCAATCACGGCAATGCAAGCCTTAACTCAGAACTATCCAATACATCTAACTTTAGAGGAGCAGGCACTAATACAACATTAAAAAATGTTGCTGTTAAAAACAACGAAATGGGAGAAAAGATTACTACAACCAATCAAGATGAAAACACAAACAAGTTTTCTACACAAAGTTATGAAATTAAAAACAGATCTGAATCTTCCTAATTCTAAAGAAAACATTTGAATCAGAGAAAACCCTTTAACTTTTGAACCAATTAATATTCAATTAGATTTAGAACAAATAGTTAAAAATCTGAAACTTCCAAACCTGTACTAAAAGCACTAGCATTAGAAACTGTGAACAATAGATACCCACCTGAAGAATGGTTACATATCTACACAGATGGATCTATCTTGGACAACAACTCAGGAGCAGGAATTAAGTGTGCACTGTTCTCATTCTATCAACCAGCAGGATACCACACAGCAAATTTTGATGTAGAAGTAACTGCTATTCATATTTCACTCCAACACCTTCTATACAGAATAGATAAATTCAAAAATGCTGTCATACTTTCTGATTCTAAAGCAGCATTATGTGCAATAAGTTCATATAAAATGAGGTCAATCCAAATTAAAGAATGTCACAAAATGATCCAACAACTTCAAAAACTACAGAAAAGAATTATATTACAGTGGATACCTGCACATTGTGGAATTGTTGGAAATGAATCAGCTGATTTTCTTGCCAAAAAAGGTGCAAATTTAATTCAGAACAAAAGTAAAAACTTACCCTTTACATCCATAAAAAGATTAATCAAAAACAAATATAAAAACAAACAAAACCAATCAATATCTAACAAAGCCAAAGATAAAACATGGAACATTTTAATTAAAAATCCAGAAATTATTCCAGAAGTCCCACGTAAAGCTGCAGTAGCAAATTTTAGATTACTTACGGAACATGATTATTTGGCCAAACATTTACACAGAATGGAAATTTATACAAGTACAAATTGTCCTCTGTGCAACAAAGAAGAGGAAATGACTGAAGAACATCTTTTAACCTGTGAAGTCCTACCTGCTGGACCCACTACACAGAAATATTGGAGAGCAAGAGAGCTAATGGTTTCATTGCCAAAGCGTAGCATTTGAAAACAACAACTTCTTACAAATATGCATATCTATCTTATCTAACGCCTGCATACAATGTAGACAGAGGTATTGCATTCCACACAAAATTACTATAAAATTTCAGTGTAAATACACCTTTAGAGGTCCCTGAAATAAAAACCAGTTTTTAGAAAAAGATTTTTTGTGCAGGTGTACGTGACTAAAATGCAGAACTCAAAAACAAAAGATTGGTTGAATAACAAACTGGGCATTTAAGTTCATAATTTCTAAGGAAGCAAGACAGGGATTTTAAAAATATGAGCCCATTCCAAACCATAATTAGCAATTTCTGATAATTTGATTATCGTAAATAAAAATAAAATTAGATATAACAAAAGGCTAAAGGTAAAGTGGCAGGAGAGATCAAACATTACCATATCAGTGAAGCAGCAGTGAGAATTATGAGGAAATCACAGTGACAGTTGAAGTGGTTCACATTAGTAAATGACAGTGGATACTGAACAAAGTCACAACATATTTAAACTGGATGTTCTCATGTAATGGTTAGGAAATCTGTGTAAGCGGTGCTAGAAAAATAAAAGGCTTTAGACATTTGTTTGTAAACATGTGCTTTATGTGATTCTTTTCTGAGTAATTTACATTTTATTTAGTTTAAAAAGGCAGTTTGCTGTGTTCTCAAAAGTCCAAGTAGTCATGCTTTAATTTGGATATTTTCAGCTCTTTAATCACATAGGGCAATTGTCAGACCTTTCTTAGACATTCACGTATCACACAATGACAAATGTGTTTAGTTCAGGTGGGGCGACTCCAAACATGACGGTGGGATCAGTCCATTCTCTCCCAGCTTAGGGTGAAAGTACATTGTGTTGCCATTCGTGACCTACAGCAAGAGTTGTATCCTATCTGCAAAGGCAGCAGATTCGTTTGGAGACTTTGGTGTGACTGCTACCTTTGGTGGTATCCGCAGAGTTATCCGAGACACAACATGGGTTCAGAGTCTTAGAATGTGGTTAGCTGCAATCACATTTAAATGTCTCACCAGATATTCCATTAAGTATTCCAATTCATCGCTATCCATAGAGATCTTCACATCCAAAAGAAGCAGCAGCAAGATGACATCGGCCTTAAACATCTGCGAGACTTTTGTATGGCAGAAAACGTCTGTCCACCAACCTCGTCTTTCCGGCTCGGTTAAGATACAAATCCTTCAACTTTGCCCTCATTTCATGCTCCAATAGGTCGAGGTTTTCCTGACTTCTCATAACTACTCTTCAAAATCAATATGATGATCAACACCAGTACCAATTATGGCTGCCACAAGAAGGCATTCAAAGGGATTTTCGCAGGAGAAAATTCCATCTGGGAGCTGGACAACTTGTCGGTTTCAGAAAGAGGCCAATAATAACACAGCTTGGTAGACACAAAGCTGATATTGTGCTCCTGCACTTGGAGATAAACTAGCTTTTTAGCTGCGGGTTGCAGAGTGATAGCGCATGGTGGTGGATGCAGCTATTTTGACGGTAATTTCCCTGTAAGTCATCATATGAGACACAACGATCTATACATGTTTTGAGATCGGTAGTTCATCAGTTCACATCACTTCTAAGGTGCCATCAAATTCCTAGAGTCTAGATTACAACATATTAAAGAAAATCTATAGAAGCATTCATCAGTTATGTAAGTAATAATTAGAACTGCTGCTCAAGATTGGGAGATACTTTATAAATCTGCATTCAAATGAAATAATAATTGGCACCTTAACATGAACTTAATTTGGAAATTTTCATGTTTAAGTACACAAAATGATGCTCTTCATGACTGAGAAAATCTGACGAGTTACAATTGACATGGCCCTATCGTTTATTAGTGAGTATTCAAACTATTCCTTCACAGCTCATTTAGTTTCTCTATAACATAGTAGGCAAAGAAGGTAAAACATTACGCCAAACAATTCGATACCCAAATATTACTGAAAATAAATGTTTAGAGATTCTCTGAACAACACTAACAATAATAAATAAGCGCTTTAGAAACAAGACTTGACTCGTGTCGGCAAGTTGGCCAGGATAGCTCATTGGGTTAGAGCGACTGGACAGAAACCAGGAGATCCGTGGTTCAAATCCTGGCATTGAATTTTTCATGTTGACTCTATCAAAATACTACATATTTAAGCATATATTCCCAGAAAGGAAATAGCTTCTCCTGTCCCTTTCATTGTGAATGACTTTTCCAAATACATAAATTTAAGAGATAGACAAAATTTTACTATGCAAATAATGTATATTTCGTTAAAGCGCATACTGTTTAATCATTTTCGAGATTTGTTTTTTATTTTTTCGATCTGCTGTATAGTTTTCCCACAGAAAAAATAAACATAATAAAAGCTACAGTCAACTCATCTTTAGATGATTTGTATATAAGGGTGCTCAACTGCATGGTCATCAGCGCCCTTACAAAACTTAAATCATGGGAATAGCCAGATATAAATACTCAAAACAAAAAAAGAATCAAATCAAAATTGCAATAAAATAAATACGTCCAAATGGAAAAAGATCAATAAAGACTATAATTAACCATGAAATACCAAAAGGGCATAAAAAACCGTTTTCAATATTAACTTGTCAAAACAAACTACCTGCCCAATGGTGGTCGAATCAATTTGTTCCCTTTCTTATGGACTGGGCTAGTATTTTCAGCAGGTTTATCCTGCCTTTTTCTCACTTTCTTTTGGCAGTGAGGACAGGATTTTCCTGCTCCACATCCTCAATGGAGGAGAACCGATTTCTTACTGATACTTTTGTTTCTAGTTGCTCGAAACGATCTGAAACTGCGATGGGCGAAGATGAGAGCCGATGTTCTCGGAGGAGATGGTCGTGGACTATTGCGTTCCTTTTGCTTGGTACTAGCCTTCTTATTTTCCTTGAGAAAGTCAGTTCTTTCATATGAGTTCTTGAACTTTCTGGACGATGCATTATATATTACTGGTACACATATTCTTGACATAGATGCTTTCTGCGGTGACTTGGCTGCAACGTTCTTCATTGGACTGGACTTAGTAAGTGTGGTCACTGTTCGTGCTGGTGTCTGTTGCTTTGGCTGTGATCTGGGTGTAATTGTTCTTTCGGATATTACTGCCCCGTTTATGTCGCTAGTTTGTGTTGCAATTTCTCGTCTAGGTACCGGCTTAGCTGCAACTGCACTGTAAGTAACAGTCCTAAGGATAGAAGGCTAACGAATACACAAAAGTTTCCGGGCTTCCAAGAAGGAACCCTCTCTCTTATCCGGATCTCTTGGATCACCTTTTCCTCCATAAAACGTGGGCAATGTCTGGAGTTCGATGAATGATTACCACTGCAGTTAACACATGCTTGACTTCCCCACAGTCAACACAAGTGGCAACTCCATTACAAGAATCACTCGTGTGGCCAAAGCGCTGGAATTTATAACACCTCAGTGGATTGGGTATGTACTGTCTCACTTCAGTAGCTTCATACCCTGCCTTAATCCTTTGTGGGAGATCTACCCAATCAAAGGTAAGAAACAGGGTATGTGTGGGCACTAGTTCACTCGTTCTTTGCAGTGAACTCGATATACATTTGACACACATTGTTCCGCCAAGTTTTCCGGAATCTGCTCATTGGACATACCGTCCAATGTGCTGGTGTTTACAACACCACGCGAGTTCAGAGTCCTATGCAATTCCACGTGCACCGGAAAGCTTGCAAGCATATTAACTTTTAAAATTTTTGAAGCCTGCGTCGGTGACACTGCTTCGACCAGGAGCGTGCCGTTCCGAGATCGAGTACATTATTTTACAGGACCAGTAATATTATCTAGATCCTTCTGAATGATAATTGACCTTCCTCAGTTCTAAAAATAACCAAATAGCTAGGACCACAAGACTCAGCTATTTCCTTTCCACGTTTTATGTTAAGGTTTGCCATAAGAAATGGAATGCGTTTCAGCCCCCAGTGCTCCCCACCCACCACGGAGCCCAACAAGGGGTCATCCCACTGGGATGACAGGGCTGCACAGGGTATATAGCGGGCTCACTGTCTCACTCACCCTGGAGTTCGGTGTATGACCTAGTCCTGGCCGATTGGTTAGGGTTGGATTAGCCCTAACATCCCGTTTAGGTGAATTAGAAACCAAAGTGATGTATTGAGTATACACACCCTCCCCAAGTTCCGAAAGAAAAAACCAGTCTCAGATGTGCATCCCTACCAGGATAAACCTCTCCACCAACACGGGTCTCCAGCACGGCCTATACGTGGATGGGTGTTTTGTCTGACCCCTCACCACTAAGAGGAACCCACTTCGAGGGTGTCAGGGTGGCACAGGACCCCAAGTGTGCCAAATCCAAACCTATTAATGTAGGCCCCTGGGGGGAATTCATCCTTAGAACCAGACTAAATGTAAACCAAGCTTGTTCGTATCGGCATGAACAGCAAAGTGCTCATTATCGTCTGCAGAAAAGAGGTGAACACCACCACACAATTAAACATGCTATTCATTTCAGTTATTTACATTATTTACTATTCCAGACTCTCTGACCCAGCGAACTTTGTACCGCCAATAAAAGTTGTTTCAACTTATCTATATAAATAAAAAAATTGGATTAGGTATTTATTCTGCAATTGGGGTGAAATTTAAATACAACACAGTTACAATTAAGTTACTCAATTTAAAGCTTTCCGATAAACATTTTTTGTGATGCGTAAATATATAAAGATGATGGTTTTCCGACACGTGAACATGTGATGTATAGTTGTCCATGAGAGAAACATGGAAACTCCAAGTTGATTCTGCAAACCTCCAATGACTGCCATTGCAATTTATTTGTGATCATCGCAAAGGCCAAATGCATGGGAAAGTGTAGACACTTAAAATGAAAAGGTAAATCCATTGGAATCATCGCAATACATGGGATCAAGATAGCTTCTGCTTTGTACTTTCCCTGAATGATTGTTGCCTCGATTACGTTATTCATTAGCTATTTCACAGTCTCGTTCCATTGCACAGTCATAGTTGGTTAATTTTATGCAGCATGATCACACTTTTAATTTTAAATTGTGAGGTGGGAGTCCAGGCAATTTTAATGAATTCTCTTTAGGATAGTTGACTGTCATCCTGGTTTATAACTGTGTCATCTGATTCGTAAGAAAACAATTACCCCGAGAAAAAAAACAGACACTCTAGAACACAATTCTGACATATCAACACAACTATTAACATTAGCTGCATCTCGCTGCTCATCAGTATGGTCAGCACATGACGTAGCTCGTCACACATTTGGCTGACTTCTTCGACCTAAGTCAGGTCCATCTTCTCCTTGGCGTAGTAAAAAGTTTCCGTGAACTTCACAAAGTCCCAAAGGAATTTAATTAATTTTGTGTCAATTCAATTCACTTTCATGAATTCACAAACACAAATTATAAAGATGGTATCCAAGGATTCACCAATATTTACAATTATTTGTAGTCAAATATTTGTAGTGTTATAGTGCATTCAGAAATTAATTTTGTGTCTAATCTTCGAAAGATGATGCTACATCATGCTACATAAAACAATTTCAGTATTGATAACAAACGTTATGTTATTTAATAAAATGTGGTAAGTGAAATAGCTTTGAAGACTCTGGCAAAGAGTGGAATATCTTCTACTTTGTAATGCTATTTTTTGTTGAAAATAAAAGAAGGTTTATATGTTCCGTAAAATTTTGTGTGTGTACTTTTATATTTAGTTAATAACACAGTCTATTATCACTTTAGATTCTTTTTTCTCACATTTTAAAACTTCCTTGGACTTATATGTTTCAAACCAAAAGTAGGCAATTCGGCTCAGCTGTTCTCAAGTTTTTGTGAGACTAACAAACGTCAATTCATTTTTATGTATATATAGATTAACATGGAAAAAACATGTTCATAATATATGCAAAAAAAAAAAATTAAATAAAAAACTGAGACAAATTACCACTATTAAAGAGATTGGCAAACAATAAATGGGGAAGCACTACACAAACTTTAAATGCTTTTTACAAGATGTATATTTAATCAACACTTAAATATTGTGAAGAGATTAATAACTGCAAATATAGAAAAACATAATATTCTGCAAAATCAAAATTCTTCGTCTAATAACTGGAGCTGTCAAAACTACCCCAGTAATTGCTCTACAAGAAATAATCCCAGATTTGAACTTGATATTGAAAAAGCAGCTATCATAAAATATGAAAAATTAATCAGACTACCTTATAACTGGGGAAAAAGAAAATCAAAAGTAAACTAAAAAGCTCAACAAAATTTCATTACTAAAGTTGAAATCAAACAAAAATTAAAATGCCCTTACTTAAAAGAAAACTTACAAACAAGTATCAAGCCTTTAGAACTGTTTGATATTGAACACTATTTACATGTATCCTGAAAACAAATGACACTAGAAATATAGTTTATTGCTATGCTAATGTGGTAAGCACTTTATATGGAATGAAAAAAGGTTTTAAAAAACGAGGTGCTTGCACCGAGTTTTTTCAATTTCCAAGATTCTGTTATGTGCTTATCACATGTTATTGCATACTATTTTTGCACTATGTGTATGTATATCATTGTACAAACTGTAATATCACAATCAATAGTTTAAATGGTTTTACTTACCACAGTAGTGCTTTTTACATCGTCTATTTGTTGCTATGGAGATATTACTTACGCATATCAACAATAATGGTAAGTATGGAATATTAGTCACATAGTGCAAAAATAAATTTAAGATATCCTGCCAATGGATGGCTAATGTTTACACTGACAGTTCCAGCTTACCAAATAATGGCCTTGCAATATGCCCACTTTTCTCTTTCTACAAAACATTAAGTTTAAATTCTACAAATTTTGGTGGAGGAATTTTGGCAACCCTTCAGAGCTTGCAAAATCTATATCATATGAATACATTTGAAAAAGTTGTATTATCATCAGATTCTAAAGCAGCTATAATATCCATAACATCTGATATAACACCTAAAAACCTTAATATTGCACAGTGCCGTAATATCATAAAACAATTTAAATAAAAGATTAATACTTCAATGGATACCAGCACATTGCGGAATACATAGTAATGAAACAGCTGACTTTCTAGCCAAAAAAGGCAGTAAAATTAGATAAAATTCATATGAGCCACTAAGTTATCACACTATCAGAAGAATAATTTTATCAACATATAATCAAAAAATTAAAGAAAATAATATATTACAAACAAAAGGAAAACTGTGGAAAAATTTATGTAACAGCTTGAATCAGTACACTACCAAGAAAATTCTCTGTAGCAACTTTAAGACTTCTAACTGGCCATGGTTGTCTCAATAAATATTTATTCAGGATTGGTATAGTGAAATTTTCTATGTGTCCTTTCTGTACACATTGCTAACCCAATCGCGATAGCACAGCTTGTGTACACAAAGATCCTGGAGATAAGGGGTATGCCGGAACAAATAAAGATAGCGTGAGATAAAAGACCTGCCGGCACAGATAGGGTTACGCTTCTGGAAGGTGATAAGAACATGCGATTCCTGTTTGGTCCAGAAATCTCTCAAAATTATCTGTGAGATATTTAAGAAGGCGACGACTCGCCAAGAATCAGTTGTAAAACAAGTGTTGTAGTAGTAAACAGCTGTGAAGTGTTGCAATCAGAGCTGATGTAAACAAGTGTAATCAGAACACTGTGTTGTCATCGACCTTGGAAGATTGTCTTGTATATGTGATGTAATGTTACGTGAGCATTGACAGTATATTTCTATGGAAATAAAGAACATTTAGAATTTCGGCAAATTGGACTTTTAATTCTGCGAACCCACAAAGTCACAGTATTAACATAATCAAAATACTGGAGTGCAAGGAAGCAAATAGCTTCATAGCCAACTGCTTAACATTAGATACCAACCAATCAACTTCATTTAAGTGTTAAAAAAATCCAGTATCTCTCACCTCATATTCAACATGATTTTGTATCACAGAAACCATTTTGAAGAATCATAGAAACCATATAAAACTTGTTTCATTTGAAACTCACACAATACTGAGAAAAGTAGTTAAAGAAAGAAAGACAACAGCCCGACAGAGAATTGAAGGATGTTTTCTTTTGGGAATTATAAGAAATTTATATTTTTTAAAACTTTTCATAGATTTATTATTAATTTTTAATGATAAATTTTCATCCTAAACTCTACTTATTCCTCTTTCTCTCAGGTACCGTACACGTCCAGTCATGACAGGACCTGGATTGTATGATCCAACAAGTATAATGAATGCAGATGTACTTACAAAATGTCAAAGAGAAGGATGGATCAAGCTAGCCTTCTATTTATTGTCATTCTTTTATTATTTATACGGGTAAGTTATCAGGCTTTTTGTATTGCATGATGTAAGAGACTGAATGGCAGTGTGAGTATTGGTCTTTTCATTCCATTGGAATCATTTTCCAATGTTTTAACCATCATATTACCTGCACCATGTTAAATTTAGAACTTTTGTTTATATGTCATTAAGATCACAATAATGAAGTAAACTTAAATGTTCAAGGCTAAAATAGATAACTTTCCATTTTTAATAGAAAATGGAGAATGCTAAGCTTTCCGTTTGATAGCTTAAATGACAAAGAAAATACATTGATGTTTAGACTTAGCATTGTTTAATATTTGGTGTATAGCCTCTATGGAGGAAGTAGTTCTAAGCTCTGAATGGCTATAATGTGAGGACTATTAACTCCTAACACCCTTGATAGTTTTGATGTAACTAGAAACATATGACACTTGAAGTCTAAGGCTATTTTCAGATGGTTTGAAATCAGCAAGCAGTGGTGCCCATCACTCAAGAGGGATAGAATATATCACAGCATTGTTACAAGCAAGGGGTAGATTTTAATGACTTAGAAAACCTCTAAAATGCCCGAAAAATTGTTATGAAATGAACCTAAAAAGTGGAAAAAATGATTAAAACTAAACATTCCAATAAAACATTTTAAATAAAAGGTCAATTAGTGGAAATTAGCCATGTATAGGCTAAGGTTTGTATAGGTAGCTTAATGGTTAAGAGCAACTGGACAGAGACCAGGAGATCCGTGGTTCAAATCCTGGTTATGGCATTGAATTTTTCAGTCTCTCTCTACCTATCTTAAATACTAATTTAATAAAATTCGTACCTTGAATTAATAACTCTCCCATCCATTGCAATACATGACATTGTACAAACGTGAACAACCAATGGTTGTCGGCAAGAACATTGTTATACTTGAAAAGCTTCATTCCACTTTCACACTAACCATAGGAGCATATTTGAAGAGCACAGATCACTGGGGTTAATTCACATAGTATTGTGCTGTTTTAAAACTTCCACCTGAGAGTATTTAAACAATTGTGCAACCAGTTTTGTATCCTGGATTTTCGTCCAACACACTTTTAATTTTCATTGAGACTTTTCACCAATGTCACCAACCATACTTCCAATTTATCTTGAACATTCTTAACCAATGGAATGTCTTAGAGATATGCTGCTTTCTTGAAAACACTTGATTGTTGATGGTAAAGAGTGAAAATTTGCATTTAAACATATGTTTAACTGATCACGTAGTCATTCAGCAATTGGTTTATAAACATAACACTGGAAATGAGCTGAGATGTATAACCCCACAATATTTTAGTGTGGGCATCAAATCATTAGGAAGCTTAGTTTTATTGAAATTAATTCAGTAGTTTTGGAGAAAGTGGCACCAAACTTTACTACTTCACTTTAAAAGTTCTCATCCCTCATAATTCCTGTAGCAGGTGAGATACATAGTCACAGTATCCTTGCTCAGGTAGTAAGTAATAAGTTATCTTTTAAAAGATTTGAAAGGAGATGTGAAATATGTACATACCCACAGAGAATTACTTTTATATTGAGTTTATAAGCCAACATTAGTCTTACATTCATCATAGTAAGTTTCTTCTCGTATCAATCAACACAAGAAAAGTAGGAAAACAACCTTTCATGTTTTACAGTTAATGCTGAAGCACTCGGTGCACATTATCAAAAGGTTGATGATTCTCAAGGGCATTTTCCTCTCATATCTCTGTTCTTGAGAATTTCTCAGTTTCCTTTAAGCTTGTATTCTGTTATTAGGAATGCTCTTCAGTGATGGTGATGACAACTGCAGCATATGGAGAAGCTCAGCCACATGCTCCTAAAGCATATAGTCTACCATTATTAGTGTAATTTTAGGTGCATATAACTTGAGCTTTTGTTTCCTTGTTTCTTCCATCTTATGGTTATCTTTTAGCTCATCTTTTCCTTTATTCTGCTACTGTAGGTTTCTGCAGCAACTTTTAAGCACTTCTTCAAAATTTGCAGCTTCAGATATATCTCTGCGATTGATTTTAAATCCATCTCTAGCATCAGCAGTAATGGTTTTAGCATTGAAATTAAAGTTGACTAATTCATGCCTGCACTTAAAATAACTGCAACTCAGAAACTCAAAAGAGTGGCACTGTTATGCCAGTTATCCAAATATTTTCAAGCAGAACAGGAAATATCTATTTTTGTATCCTTCCTCGTGCTGAATGCATGTTGTTTCTTTATGGCTTGCGAAAAGTATGCTTACCAAAAACTGTTAAGCTGATTTAGGGATTTCAACGTAATCCTTCATCAACACATCAACATTACTACCTCCATGATGTAGGCGTATTGTATCTGTGTCACGTAATAGGCAGGGGGAGTTAAGATTTTCTTCAGGTTTTTCCTTAATCCCAGAAGACAAATATAGGATAACTTGAAGAAACTTTCTTTTGTGCGACGCGAGAATATTTTCTAAGTCCAAAGATACACGTTTACGTATGCACAAGCAGACAACCAGCCGCTTCTGGCGTTTTAGCCAACATGAGAAAGATATGTAAAACTTGTAGCCAACTTCTGCAAAAATGCCCCAGACATAGGTGATGCAGTCCGTGTGCAAAGGAACATGGTTGGAGCTGGCAAAGTTATCGTCCGGTCAAATGTTACTCATGCACTGCTTTGCACATAAACAATCCTACAACACGACGATAGTGGAGTGCTCCGTAGGAAGTACAGGTATGAGCTCACGGACTGTATCGGACTGGTTCGGCTACTGCCACGAAATGTGCATGATGTCAGATGATACCAAGTATACTGTAAGGGGGGAAATTGGCGGTCCCGGCCACATCACTCAAATCGACGAATGCAAAATAGGACAACACAAGTTTCATCTTTGACACGTCGCAGAGTTCAACTGGATCTTGGGAGTGATCGATGTGGAAACAAATAAGGTGCGGATGACGATATACCCCAACAACAGGAGGGATGCAAATACGCTCTACAGTCTAATTGCAGCGCCCACGATGAAACTTGCGTAATCCTATTTTGCATTCGTCGATTTGAACGACGTGAACAGGACCACCAATTTCTCCCCTTGCAGTGTACTTGGTGTCATTTGACATCATGCACACTTCGCGGCAGTAGCCGAACCAGTCCGATACAGTCTGTGAGTTCATACATGTATTTCCTATGGAGCACTCCATTATCGCCGTGTTGTAGGATTGTTTATGTACAAAGCAGTGCATGATTAACAAAATTTGACCGGGCGATATAGTGTAATTTCGAGACAAGTAAGACTGTTGGCAGCATTGCATTCAGTGGAGAAACAAGAATGGTTTGGCTGCACTGAATTCTTCAATATGGCTACATTACGCAGTAAGAAAATAAACAAACAAACAACGTTAAAAGAATGCCCTCCAACCAGAAATTGCACTAAAAAGTAAAGAAATTATATTAAAAATGATGGTTGTATATAAAAATATCAAAAAGTGTGAAGGAATTAGAAAAACATCACCGCGTCGCATATTAGAAAGAAGAGCTGATAACTCTTAATTCATTAATTGAAATAATCTAAAGGATTAGACATAAGGATTTATATATATTGCTGAGTATTTTCAAATGCCACATCGTGACTGTCACATCTGTCTCATAGTACTTCTTAATGATTATGTGCATTCAAATTTCTTGAATAAAATGTTGCTGAATTCTTGAGTAATAAAGGAATTCTTGAGGGACAAGGTAATATTATTCAATACTGCAAATCATATAAAATTAAATTAGCAGACAGCATTTTTAAATATACTGAATTGCAAAGTGATTTTAACTACAGACCATGTGTATGGCTCTACACACATACATTTCACAGCTTCCCCTGATGTTGCTTAACGAAAGAAAGAATATGTTGCTAAAATGAAAAAGTAGTTCAACATTAAATGGTGTAACAGACTTCCTTTTATAAGGGCAATTAATACATTGATTATTCTAACAAAAATCGTGTGTAGGTAACATAGAATCAGAATTTAAAAAACCAAGCTATGGGATATCCCTATTACCAAATGAATGCAAGCTTGGTTTGAGGCTTTTGCAAGAGGAATAACAAATAATACTGAATAGGGATTTAGAAAATGTGTACTCTAATGAATTTTGACATTAGCAATTAACATTATGTTAGCTGTATCGGAAGCAGGTGAAAACTAATCAACTCTCCACGTTGATACTGATAAGCATTCATGTTCTTGTTCCCAGTATATTGGAACCAAAATGTTCAATGTTCTAGTTTCCTTTTGGGTTTTTGTGAACCAGCCTTAATTATGAATGAGTAAATAATTGTGTTTCTAAAATTAGGCAAGTGAGTCAACCTTGTATATTACTTTTCTCCACTTACAAGTTTTTTGATGAAGACTAGTTTCTGGGAACCTCTTGCCTATCGTCAGTTCTGTGGTTGACTACTTCTTTTTATTCTATAAATTGTGTTTGTTTATCCTAAGTCAATAAACTGTATTTGTTAATCCCAGTTATAACAAAGTTTGTTTTGTCTTTTTGTTGCAGGATGATCTATTCATTAATATCCACATAAGTCAGAAAATTAGCTAAAATGAAATCATTTTATATCATCATATGCTATTTTCCATAAGGTGTCAAGCATAACTCCAGTGTACAAAAGTCATCGTTTTCATTATAGATACTTGGTCATTTTTTTATATACATATAAAAGGTTTGAAGCAATATCTAAGGCTGTTAAATATAAAAGTCATAAATTAGATATAAGGTTCATTCAAAATGTAATATAATATCATTTTTGTAAATGACTTGAGATTTTTGTGTTTAAATTTTGTAGCTCTAGAGTAAGCTGTTTTAGTTTCCTTTTTAAGAGTAACATAATATCCAAGTTTAATCTTAAAACTGCCTCCTTAATATCAGATTTTGTTTCGCTTTCAAAAGGATAACATTTCGAAAAATAGATTGTGTATTGTACTTTTCATAGGCTTCGTTAAGTCAATACATCAGTCATTGTAATTCTTAAATATCCATCCTTTGCAGATTTATGCCAGTAGAAATTTCTATGATTGCTCAGAAATGAACTTACAGGCTTTTGCTGGAAATTAATTGTTCTTCCACACTAGATGATTTGGTTGAAAATGCAGTATTATTTGTCATTTAGTTAGATTGCTCAGTTATTTATGGGTTATGTACAGCTGTGGGATACTGCCTGGCCAATTTTATAACAAATTTCTTATCAAGTGTTTATTGTAAGAATAATTTAGAACAGTCATTAAAAATTCTATTGCCTTATCTGTAAGCTCCAACATATGCTATCTTATTCTCTGATGCATTCCATTCCATTTTGTTTTAGTGATTCTGTGCAGCTGCAACAGTACCTAATTTGTTGGATTTTAAACAGAAAATTAATTAGAACCAAGTTATTTAAATATAACAATACTATATTACATTTTGATAACATTGAGGAATACAAATAAAGGTGCTTGATTCCATTTCCATGCACATACAGAACTTTTTCAATAAATGCGCCTGTATAATATGTTGTGTTAAAATATTATGTGTGTATGCTCCAGCCCAAACTATGAAATGTTGTAGCCTAATGTAAACAAATGTGCATTATGTATTTTTTATTTCCTTTTATTTGTACAAATGTGATATATTAAAATACCTTGTTATAGCAACTTCTTTGTTGTAATCTTTATTTTTGTATATCTGAAATAAACATGTTAGCTGTCCCCCCTCCTTAAACCAGTGCCTTTAGATTAAGCATTATCACTATTCACCATATGCTTTAATATTTTCTTAGTGCACCCCCTAAATAATAGTATTTAATAGACTCATGTATAAGAAGTGTCTATGATAATATGAGAGATTAAAAATTAAGTTTTTTAAACACTCTGAAGAAAATATTTTCAGTATTTTTAGATATGCCATGAGGATAATGCACACCTATTCAGAGTTACGTGCAGTATATTTAGAAACAAAGTGATGAAATGTACAATGTTTAGAGTTGGTTATTTTAAAACCCTGATAAGTTTGTGAAACTTTGCAGCAACTGTCTACTGGTTTAATTGCATATATGTTCTGGCATTGTTCTTTTATAAAGAAAAAGAAATCAGTAACAACAAGAGTCAGGATTATAAAAACCATTTGTAAGTTGTTTATACAATAAAGAGGTTTAAAATGTTTAAACTTTTAATATGTTTAATAATGTTATATTTTTTGTGGTTAGGCATATGTGTTGTACAATTTCAATGATATAATCCATCAAGGCTCATTAAACATACAAGATAAACTCAGAAGATTTAGAAAATGTGCAAAAGCTACATTTGTGACATTTATTTTCAATATATACCCTGTCAATCATTTTTTTAAACATTGATACCTACTAGGTTCCAGAATCTGAAGACTGAGTTGTATATTATAAAAATACCTAAACTAAGTATATTTACATTTTATATTAAAATAAGATAAATTACAAATTTGTGGCAAAAATGACAATACCAGGTTGTGCTGAACTCTCTTTATTGATCACTTAAACTCTTAGCACATGCAACTTTTAATTTCACTTTTGTTAATTCTCAGAGCAAACATGACTGGTAGCACTAATGTTTAAGTAAGCCTCTGTTGTATACATGAACTTGAACTACTTTGTTACTTCTCAATGTTCAAAGAATGATTCGCTTGACTTACTGATTTCACTAACTTGTCTAACTTCTCTCTTGAATTGTCCCTGGTCATCTGCCAGTACATTCCAAGGGTCAAGAACCACTGGACAATTAATGTGTCCTGGGTGTCGTCAATTGGGGTTAAGCTGAAGCAGTCCTTTGGAATGACAGCATTTAACTTCCTGTAGTCTATTCAGAAGCATATTTTGCCATTATTCATCACGAGGACCTCAGGGAAGCACCAAGGGTTATAGAACTCTTAGATGATCCCTTGAATCTTGTGTCCTGCAACTTGCCCTACACCTCTACTTGCTTTGCCAGAGGAACACTTCTAGGTAGTTGTTGGATGAGCTGGGCTTTTCCGTGTCAATTTAGTAGAGCACTCATTCAGTGCGGCCATAATCGTAGTCTTTTTGACTTAAGACTAGTAACTTCCAAGTAGACGCCGGATGCTCACCAGCTTAGCGGCTAAGTGGTCAGCTGCTCTTCAGTAAGTTCTCCAGCCAGGGCCCCAGGTCTTGTGATGGTGCTGGCCCCATGCCTCCATTGCACGATGTCAACTCACAGCCGGCTTGCACTTCTCCAGTTCTGTTCTGCTTCGTATGTCCTGACTGGTGCCCGAAGGGTTCAAGAGACACATAGACACCTCCTTTTGGCAAGGCAATAATGCTCTGGCAGTGCAGTCCGTCCAAAATCGTCTTCCAGTCCAATACCAGGTTACTTGATAACTTCCCCTATTGGCATGCCTTCACAACCACATAACTTTTTGCGGGCTCTACCACCATCTATGTCAGCGTATAGATCCCTAGATGCTCGTCAAGGATCCGAGCAACACATCGTCTCACCGAGTCGTAAGACCCTCCTGCCAACGTCAACTGACGCATCATGGCCCCATCGTGACTGCACATCCAGTTCTAGTGTCACCTCCTCAGCCACTTTCACGATAAACATCCACAGGCTTACAACACTCTCCCCCAAGGCAAATCAAGCAAGATTTCCTTTTCCACAGGTAAGGTGTTGTCCGATGCCATCACTAGCTGGTAAGGTCGATTGAGTTTCCTTGACAGCAATCCCATCGCCACGTCTGATTGATCGTGGTCACCTCTGCACCTAACGGTTCGCGAGGCGTCATCCATCCTTCTGCGTAAGGACCACAGTACCATTCGATGGGTTGGCGATGACGGCCCCAACGTGCCCCTCATCATTCCAGTTTTCATTTATTTTCCTCATCGTGGGCTTGATGCTAACAGTGCTTAACCAGGTATCTTGGCTGGCCACATCCCCAGCACACACTGCCAGAAGTTGTCCGTCGATGTTCCTGGATCGATCTTCTATCTCAGTCATATTAGATGCTTCTGGTCCTCAAAGTTAAGGAATTGGTTCTTAACATCCCATTCTATATTGGGGTGAAAGACTTCTGAATTTTGCTCACATGTCACATCAGATTTAAGACTTGTTTACTTGCCGTTGTTTTACAAGGGACTAGTGACTTATTTGCTTTCCGAAGGAAGCCATGCTTAAAGTTATTTCTCATCGCACTCCTATGGGTTGATTCAGTGACCATGGAATGAGATGGCAGGGGAAACCAGTCACCGCCTGTGGTGCCGTATGTAGTAAAAGCGGGCATTAAACACTACACATTTCATTTCATTTACAAGAACCAGAGCAAAATATTTACTCTTCGTCCATGGAGGACGATGCTGGTCCTTAAAGGTAGGGAGAGATATTAATTTTCCTCCAACCTCCATGCTGTCGAATGGCTCATGGATGGTCTTGTACTCCCAAGAATCAAGCATTCTAATACCTCGGGGTTGTGCTACACAGTTGGGAGCTTCCTGGGATACTTGACTGGTGAGAAGGTCCACTACGGCCTTTTACTTGCTATCTGCTCAATTTCCAGGTTGAACAATTGCAGCAGCTCCTCTGACTGTTACAGTCTAGACTTGAGCTGGCTGAAATATACGATGGCCAAATTGTAGTTTCTGAACCAGTTTTCAAGAGCCTTCCATATATCTCTTGTTACCACTGACATTCAGAACCACGTTTCAGAACCTCTACCATGTGCAACTGAAAGCTGGCTATAAGATGAGTGATCTCTTCTGCAAACCATCAGTTGTGGGTGGTGACATCACAAATTGCTTGTGGAAGACTTCAGTGGTTGCTGTTCTGTCATTCCTTTTGTGGGTCAACCCAGAAAGATGTTTTGCATCCTTTTCTCGACCTTCACATCCTTAAGTGTTTGCTAAGCATCTCATCCATATGGCGATCAGTTTCTTAGCACTGCCGTTCACTATTCCTTCCAGGGTGCTAATGCATCCCTTTGTGCCTTCCAGAGCATTAATGTGTTGGTGAAGGTCTTTCATTACTCTGCAGAGTTCGTCTGCTTGATTCCTCACTCTGCCCAGTAGCTTGTCAATTTTGTTTGAGAGCTGTATCATTTCTTACTTTACACCCTTCATTTCTTTTTTCACTTCTTGATTCCATCTTGTCCATGAAGGATTTCATTTCATTCTTTATTTCTTCCTTTATTTTCTCCATACCAGATTCCATCTGTCCTTCATTTCTTCATGCTGAATTCCATTTCCCCTTTGTCTATTTTAGCTAGTAAGCATTGCTTCTATTGCAGCCTCTTATCCTGCTCCTGAACACCAATGTGATGAAAATGGCAACACTAGGCTGTACTGAACTCAGTTTATTTGCCACTTGACTGTTTGCATAATTAATTTACACTTAATTTCATTTTGTCAAATTCTCAGAGCAAACACAACTGGTAGCACTAATGTTCACTTAAGCTTCTGTTGCACAAACAATTTGCACTTATTCGTAACTTCTCAATGTTCACAACTTGGCTGACTGATATCTTAAAACATACAATTTATAAGATACATCTTGTTATTGGTTTGAAAATTAAAATAATCATACTTTTTACAATTGGTTATTCACTCTTCATATTTTTTTCAAGGTCATGTAAAAATCATGGAATTTGAGCCATCACAGCATGTCCATTGTTGAACTGGACTACTACTTAAGCCTACCCTATTCTCCTATCTTCTGTGTATCTAAAAGGAAAATGTTATAAAACCATTTCTACAAATTGTATCTGCATTAGCACAAAGTAGATAGAAGAATACATTTTAATTAATAATAATAATAATAATAATAATAATAATAATAATAATAATAATAATAATAATAATAATAATAATAATAATAAATTAATAGTTTGCTAAAAGAGTGGGTAGAGAATGTAACATATCAATTTTTTTTTTTTTTCTGTCCTATCTTTCTATTTCATTTAAAATCAGCTATCACTTGCAAATCGCCTAACTATATGGGCAGTACTCAGTTCAAATATTTTGTTCATACCCCACTGGATAAATTTTAGAGGGAAGTGGAGAAGTAAACTAATAATTATTTGACCATCATTGACCTTATGTTAAAATATTGGAGCAAGAATAAAAACTGCAATCTTCAATGTATGTAAATATTTTAGAGTAGCCACAAAATAAGAATGAGCATGGGCACTGCCAATGAAGTGTTCACGTTTTCTTTGCATTGCCAGGGCTACTGCTAGCAGGTGACAGAGAGAGAAGATATGTCTGTTTTTGTCTCACGGTATCCCTCTACAGTGAGCTGAGATGTAATGCTGACAGCAAAGTTCGCTTAATATTTCCGCATGTGTGTGAAAACATATAAAATGATTATTGCATGGTGGCATAAACTGAAGTTTAAGACCTTAAATGTGAGAACAGTTTGCCTACACAGCATCGTTCATATGCATACAAAACGAAATGACCCAAATCAGATGCGTTCCACGAAAGAATGGCATTTGCAACAATGAAACAAAGTACTGAGATTTCAACGATTTGTGAATATAATAGTCTCTACTTTAATCATGCCATAATTGTATACTGCCTGTAATGTACATTAAACCAATGTTTGTTTCATTAAAATGCTTAATAAGTATGGAAGATATGAATGTGTATTAATGAAGCATTTTCACACCACTTAACAATTTAAATGTCTTGTGCTGATTATTGGGTACCCATTCCCGCACTGTATAGGATTTAAATGGTCATCAATGAAGCGGGCAAGTTCTATACAAATATAATAGTACAAAAGCCAGAAAATACGAACATTCAAACATAAATCTTAAGTTATAATAATTAATAAATCTTTACCTCAACAGGAGCGAACCAGGGTTCTACAAAGGAACAGCCAGAATGTCATTCATATCATCATTGTCCTCATTTTCTTCTTCGTCAGTGGTGTCTGTATCTGATTCATCATCCCTGAGGTTTATAAATATAGGTTCAATATCGTCCCTTGCAATTTCTATAACAAAATCATTCTCTTGCAAACGCTCTGCATGTGCAACTCAGGATTCCCAATCCTGTATGATAACGCTATCAAGAGCCTGCAAGCCAAAACGTGTTGTTTAACTGTGCAACTTCACACTTTACTTTAGCTCAAGTAAGCTCAATAGGGTTATGCTGACAGTGATAGGGTGGCAACCAGATAACTTCGTGACCCATTTCTAATGCTATCTGATCCAGTTCATATTTCTTTTCCTGATTTTTGTAAAGAGCAATGCGGGCTAATAATTCGGTCTTAGTTTCTGCTGCATCAAAGGGAATATGATGATTATGCAACCATTCCTGAATATCTAATTTTCGTGAACTGGTGTTGGTTACTTTTCTATGGTTGTGGAATGATAACTAGCATTATCCATAATGATTATGGAACCCTCCTCCAAAACACATAAAAATTTGATAGTCAACATGAAAAATCCAATGCCATAGCCGGGATTTGAACCATGGATCTCCTGGCCATGGCATTGGATTTTTCAGGTTGACTCTATCAAAAACCTTAGCCTATATACAGCTAGTGTGAAGAAATGATTAATTTCCATCAATTAACATAAAAATCTTATTTTTAAGTTTGATTTATGAGTCACTATGTTTACACTCAACTTCACTTACTATGTTGTTGTATAATTGAAATTTTTTCAAGATCATTCGATCTCATCCTCAGCTGTTTGGTGACTAAATGAACATTCTTCTTCCTCCATACCATGGTGCTCCAATCCCTCTGCCATCTGGTGTTAGGGGTACTAAGTTTTAATACTTCATTTAGTGCCCCTAACACCAGATGGCAGAGGGATCGGAGCACCATAGTATGGAGGAAGAAGAATGTTCATTTAGTCATCAAACAGCCAAGGATGAGATCGAATGATCTTGAAAACATTTCAATTATACAACATAGTGACCCATAAATCAAACTCAAAAATGAAGAATACTTAACTGTTAATAATGCTTCTGCTTTTAATATTTATAAAAATCTTATTTTGAGCCCCCCCCCCCCCCCCCTTTCCAGATGAATCTTACCATACGTTCTTCCTGCAGTGATTCTGATTAACGCAGGTTTCATCCAAATAAAAGATGGGCCTTGAATCCCCTGTACTTCTATTATTGTGCATTGTGCGCAGAAATTTTAGTCTTGCAGCAACAATATTGCTTCTTTCAAGCAGAAATTTGCGACCATCATTGGTTCTCTTAAAGAGATTTCAGAATATTATACAAGAAGATACATAACCCGTGTATTCTATTTTCTCCCTCATTAAATTGGTCAGTGTTTTGTCAGTTGGATATTCACCTTTGTCATATAAATCATAAATTGTTCTACGTAAAACACACTTTTGAAAATTGTCTTAGTTAGTAACACGTTTTTTAGCAGCTCTATGTTTTCCAGGAGACTTAAATATAGGAACTTCTAATTTGGTGAACTGTTTGCCTTCTTTAACAATGTTCATCACAGTATGAGCACTCACGTAATTCTCGGCTTTGAGCAAAATTAGTACTTTTGAAAATGTCTTTAATTGACAAATTCTTTTAAAAAATAATCACG
Organism: Mantis religiosa; assembly: GCA_030765055.1. Taxonomy (NCBI): domain Eukaryota; kingdom Metazoa; phylum Arthropoda; class Insecta; order Mantodea; family Mantidae; genus Mantis; species Mantis religiosa. The sequence continues at coordinate 185,350,843 of CM060951.1, forward strand.
TAATTCTCGGCTTTGAGCGAAATTAGTACTTCTGAAAATGTCTTTAATTGACAATTCTTTGAAAAAAGAATACACATGAAAAATAATATTTCTAGCCTGCTTATGTAATACTTACGAATTGTCTTGCAGTCACTACTAGGTGCATTAGTACTAGGCTTGCTAAGCGAAAAATTTACTAGCTTTGAAAAGCACATCTATACTCTTAAAAGATCACCACTTTACTGAATGCAAGGTACAAATTGCAACCGCAGCATAGCACGTTTTTTGTTGTTTCTTCACTGACAGTTGTTTCTTTTCTTTCTAGTCAGTCATCTTGTCTTTCCATATCTCCAAAATCAGAAAAATCAGATATTCTATAAACATGGGGTTCACCCTCAGAAAAAATAGCTCTGTGACATGTGATAAAATAATTCTGTAATTAGTATCTTTTGAGCGCGCAAAGAAATTATCCGTATGGTTCGGCCAAGCGAGCCAGTATGCGTGCTTAACTGTACAACACTGCACTCACCTTATTGGCCAGACAACGATCAACCAGCCATGCCTAGCTACGCCTTATGTTCATTCCTATTTTGTAGCTACCTTAGAAGGAGAGACTTATATAACATATTGCAAAGGAAATAACATTTACACTCTGGAGGTAGTGTCTCCATGCCATGGCACTGTCTTAAAAAAGTGAAAGAAATACAATTTTAAATTATTTGTACACTCCTAATGCATTTGTGAAACCAGCTCCTATTGAGTGATTTACTCCATGTGAGGAAAATGTTCAGATTATTCTGATTGGCTAGTTAGGTATGAATCAGTTTTTGCTGGATGGAAGCAGACTAGCAGTCATATCTTCCATTGACTAGTTTAGAGTTCCTGGTTATCGTGATACAATAAATATATATATAGTTATTTACTTATTTGTAGTGTATATATTCCAAAAATAAACATCTGTGTGTTAGATTCAATGACTTTCTCTACACATTCTTCAACATTCTATTCTTATAAAACCTCATTTTTCTATCTACTACATGTTAATCAAAACATTTCCTTTTAGGACAGTGGGAATAAGGGAATACAATAAGAGGGTTGAGTGAAGGTTAAGCTGGCTTAAGTGAGGGCTATAAATGTCCATTCTGTTTGCATTGCCAGGATATAAAGAACTGAACAACTTCCTAGTTGAAAAAGTATAAGTATTTAAAAATTAAAATCAATATCAAGAAATATCTTGGAAGTGGTTTTCTCCACAAAATATTGGCTCAGTGGTTAGACCGCTTGGCTCTCACCAAAGCGGCCCGGGTTCGATCCCAGGTGACCGCAAAGTGAGATTTGTGGTGGACAACACGGCACTGGGGCGGGTTTTCTCCGGGATCTCCGGTTTCCCCTGCCATCTCATTCCACCACTGCTCCATCTTCATCTCATGTATCATCAGTGTCATCGCCTGCGGTGCCGTATGTAGTAAAAGCGGGCATTAAACACTACACATTTTCTGCAAAATACCTTATTTTATATAAATTATGCTTTTGAACGAGATCTACATATTTTTCATGGTAACGATTTCTTATGCTTTATAAGTTATGAAAAAGTCATTTGAATTGAACAGGACTTCACAATTATTAAGGTTATTTCCAGAAAATTCAAGTTGCAATGAAATATCCTGCCTAACCACAGAAGTGAAGGAAGTGACAAGTTGTCAGTTTGCAGCACTTATTACTATTCTGTGCCACTTTGAGTTTGGTACAAAATGCTGTCATGCTCCACAGGGGCTCTGACAGAAGCTGGGAGTGATGCAACTAAGGGACGGATATTTATGTCAGTTATTACCAATGCTACTTACACAAAGTCTAATATGCTATATTGAGAAGTTACAGTTAAGACACTTATTAATAAATATAAAATTTGGCAGAAAATTCCTTTCTTACATCACATAGGTCATTTCTCCTTGTTCATACTTCAAATAAATCACTGTTTTCTAATGTTACCTGCATTGCCAGTAGCATGTGGACTAGAACCTTAGCCTATATACGGCTAGTGTAGAGAAATGATTAATTTCCATCAATTAACTAGAATAATAAGAGTTAAATGAAGCCTGGGACTTAAGTACTTACGATAGTAAGTCACCACAACCAGTGTATCTCGGATGCGAGAGCCCCTAGTGGTCTACTGGGAAAATATATGAGTCAACTGGAGAATTTAATGTCAGGATGGCACGTTGGCCATGGTAGCTCAAAGGTTAAGAGCGACTGGACGGAAACCAGGAGATCCGTGGTTCAAATCCCGGTCATGGCATTGAATTTTTCATGTTGACTCTATCAAGAACCTTAACCTAGTGTGGAGAAATGCTTAATTTCCATCAATTAACTAAAATTAAAAGAGAAGTTTGCCTCTACTGGGAAAACTAAAATCTCTTGAGTATGTATATATTGTGACTGTGCGGGTTTGAAGAATTAAAAGTCCAAGTTGCAGAAATTTAAAATGCTCTTTATTTCCATAGAAACACACTTTGGTCAAACCTTACAGTAGCAGAATGACATAACATACACAAATGCAATCTTCCACGGTCGTTGACCACAAACAAATGTTCACTTTCAAAACACAATTCAGGCACACAATACTCAGTTCTGATTACACACTGTTTACAACTCTCGTTACGACTCTTGACACTCACTAGCAATCACAGCTCCTTTTTATATATCTCTGTTGATATTTCCAGACTGTTCTGTAAAATGCCAGAAATCAAAACTTATCTGTTTTTGCGAGCCTTTTATCTCCACGCTATCTTTATCTGTCGTTCTTTTGTGCGCGTCAGCCATGCTATCGCGATAATGACTCACACCAATATATATTTCTTTTTATTGCTCCATTCACATTCACATCGGTGGCCGTTCTCCCTTGGAACATTAAGCAATGGTGTTAGCTTGTATATGTTGGGTTGCTGGTACTTTGGATTTTTCATTTTTAATCATTAGATCATGCACATATTCACACCCAGGAATCAAACCCGGGACCCATAACATGGCAGGCAGGTGCTCTACCGACTGAGCTACGGGGCCAGCCGTGAGTGCATATCATGCTGCAGCATATTTTATTTTTTAACATGAATTAATGGAATTCCTTTCTTGGAAGTGTTGAAAACAGTGTTGTTATGATAAATTAAATTTAAAGGGAGTCAATTAATGACACTAAACAACACTTACTTTTAAATTTTTCCGGAACATGTTTCAGAGACTTTGCCTCTATCCTCAGCCGGCCATCGACTGGTTCTCATTGGTGTAGTTGACGATATTTCGTCATAGGTCTCCTCTGGTGGCGGTTCAAGGAACTTGCTAAACAAATCTTTCTGGGGGATGTCGAAATTGAAGACTTTGTTCCTATTTTTTGAAATGAAGATTTGTTCCCATGTGGATAGTTCTTGTTTTCCTGATGTATGTTTTAGTAGTTTCGGTTCTGGATTTATGTTGTGGTTTTCTTCCCAAAAATGTGTGGCAACTGCTGATTTTTCTAATTGTTTATATTTTATGTTTCTAAAGTGTTCCTTTGCTCGTTTCTAAATTTCTTTTGGTTTTCCCAATATAAATTTGACTATAGTCACTGCATTCAATTTGATATATACCAGATTTTTTGTTTGATGGAATGGCATCTTTGATGTTTGAGCAAATTAGGTTTTTTAAGGAGCTATGGTTGACTGGTGCTAGTTGAATGTTTTGTTTTTTGACAACTTTTTTTAATTTATCATAGGTCCATGGATGGTAAGTGAATTTTTTGAAAATCATTTTAGTTTCTGTAGCTGAGAGGGTTGTGGTTTCCTTTATTAGCTTCTTCTTTTTTGCTAAGTTCACTTTTTTGTCTACTAATGATTTGGGAAAGTTATTTTTTTGTGCTATTTCAATAATTTTGTTGTATTCTGTTTTGTATTCTTCTGCTGTTAGAGGGATGTTTACCAGTCTGTGTGCTAAACTATTGAAGATAGCCTGTTTGTGGAATCTTGGGTTGTAGCCATTAGCTTTTATGTAGTTGTCTGTCTGTGTTGGTTTTCTGTAAATGCCAAAGTTTAGTCTGTTTTTATTTCTCATTATTTTTAGATCCAAAAATGGTAAACACTCGTATTTTTCTATTTCTACAGTGAACTTTGATGCTTTTTTCTTGGATATTTAAAAGTTTTTGTGCATCACTGATGTGTTTTTTTGGTACTATTGCAAAGATGTCATCTACAGATCGTTGCCAGAGTTTGAACATCCAAGGGAAACCTTTGGTGATCCTTATTTCTAATGCACTCCTGTACAGATCGGCCAGGAAGGGTGATAGGGGGTTGTCTGTGTGCTAAACTATTGAAGATAGCCTGTTTGTGGAATCTTGGGTTGTAGCCATTAGCTTTTATGTAGTTGTCTGTCTGTGTTGGTTTTCTGTAAATGCCAAAATTTAGTCTGTTTTTATTTCTCATTATTTTTAGATCCAAAAATGGTAAACACTCGTATTTTTCTATTTCTACAGTGAACTTGATGCTTTTTTCTTGGATATTTAAAAGTTTTTGTGCATCACTGATGTGTTTTTTTGGTACTATTGCAAAGATGTCATCTACAGATCGTTGCCAGAGTTTGAACATCCAAGGGAAACCTTTGGTGATCCTTATTTCTAATGCACTCCTGTACAGATCGGCCAGGAAGGGTGATAGGGGGTTGCCCATTGCTAACCCTGAAGTTTGGTGGAAATATTTGTTTGAAACTGGAAGAAATTTTGTTCTATGCATAATTTGGTTAGTTCGATGTAATCTGAAATTTCAGGTGATGCCATTCCAAGTGATTATAGCCATTTTTCTATCAACGGTTGATTAACTGGTATGATGGGAAACAGTGATTTAACATCAAACGAGACTAGTGTGTCCTCTTCTTTTAGAAATCCCTCCCTCCCTCCCTCTCTCAAGTAAAATAACATTTCACTCTGGAGTGAATTTACCAGTGAACTAAAACAATCTTTACCATTAATAAACCTTAAATAAAAAAATTAAACCATACAAAATGATTCTCTACCTTTGGCTGAAATGGAGTCAAAGGGATAACATTATTTTGCGCACAAACTGTCAAACAAATGGTCATGACCCAGCTAGAAAATGGACAGAAATATAAAACAATGAAAATGATATCAAAAAATGGTGACAGGAAATATTAACGTACAAGAAATGCGTACCTAAATCAAAGAAAGAGCATATCTAAATCCCTATTTAATAAAATTACAGAACTGATAGCACTGAAACGTACAAAGTTATACAATTTTAAACAATTGAAAACCAAAAATTGTACAAAAAAATCGCTGAATTCCAAAACTTTGTTGAATGGTTTACAAAATTTAATTCTAAGACCATTAATAAAGGGGGAAAAAATCCAAAACATAAAAACCAACATAATGGTTTCCTTATTAGCTCTATAAAAACTAAAAAGAAGATATTTTAATAAGCTATAAGTAGAAGAAACTCTAAGAAGCAACAAGAGAGCTTAAATATAAGAAAAGCCCAGGAACAAATAAAATAATGTCAGAATTTAGTAAGCATTTAGGAATAAAAAGTTATAACAGTTTTTTTGGGAGGGGGGAATTGTGTGATTTAAATTGAAGTACTACGGTTTGAGATATCTGGAGAAAAGTTATATACAGAGCATTGAATTATTCATGGCTATTTCAGCTTCTCTCTCTCTCCTCTCTCTCTCTCTCTCTTTTTGATTCTGTTACCAGCTTATGTAGTTTGCATACCAAATCAGTTTCTGTGCACAGCAATATGTTTTGGTGGATTGTGATTTACTAAGAACTGTAAACTGGGTTTCCCCAAGTATCACTTTTAGGGTACTTAATTATTCTCTGAGCATTCACCTTTCAAAAGGGAATTCCTTGGTTGGAATATATAAAGGAAATAAGTAATCCTTCAGCATTAAAAGTTGTACCTGGTGTGCAGAGTAAGAACATTGAATAATAGTTTGTGTTTAACTGATCACTGTCAGGTCATGTACCTGGTACAAGGTTGGTACTAATGAAAAAAATTTGATGGATGCATGGGGGAATGGGAGAGAATGGTTTACATGAATACAATTGCAATGACAATGACGATATCACAAAACCTTATCTGTCATTCAAAAGTTCTTGAATGAGCAGATAATTTGCCAGATTACTTCAGACAGCAAGAGATTGTCCTATGTCTCATCTGGGTCACCCAGGATCCCAAGGAATCATAAATATTGGAATCCACTTGTCTGAGGTCCTAGCTTCAGAAGTGGAATGCAATTCAAAGAAATGACCTGGCGAGTTAATATTGGAACAAGAGTGAAGGAAAGTATGGGAATTGTGATAAAAGAACGTATAAGACATTTAAAAATTGGAAACCTATCAAATCTAGAGTTCTTTATAGAAAATACATTTATTATTCAGATGTATGCACCCGCTGATGATTTGTGTACATTAGAGTAATTCTATAATAGTCTAAAACTGGTTATTAATAACTGTATCAATAAAAATGGACAATCTGTGGAAATTTCAATGTAAGAATTAGAAATGAGTATACAAGGTCACATGGAGTGATAGGGCCATTAAATGGAGAAAGAATACAGAATATAAATGAACAGAAACTCATTGAATTCTGCATAGAAAATGTTATGTTGCTAGGTAATGCTTATTTTATTTACAAAACAATGCATAAGATGATGTATACCAAGAATTTGAGAATGGTAGTAAGGGCTATCAAAACTAGTCCTTCATTAATTACAAGTATGAATGTACCTTTATTTCCATTTTATTTAATTTACAATATTTCTATTGCTTACCTTAACCTTAGTGCAAATTATAGTCTAGCCCTTCATTATCCTCTTGGCCCTCTGGTTGCCTGGCTCCCTGGCCTTTGGCTCACCTTGGGATGCCCTCCTTCTACTTCATCCTTACTCTCTCCCTTCCTTCTTTATTCTCTTCTCCTCTTCTTTTTTTCTCCTACTCAACTTCTTTCATTTTTTTAAAAAACTCAATTTTCTTATTCTACTTTTCTCGTCAACATTCTCATGGCTACTACTTTTTGTCCATTTATCTCATTTTTCCTCCCATACCATATTTCTCCATTGTTATTTCCGTGCACTCTATCATATAATGCTCAATGTAATCCTTTCCCCCACACAGCTCACACACCCCTTTGATCTCTCCCACTTAGCCCCTTCAGAAACAAATGTACCTGTCCTCATCCATGCCAGCCTTGCCCTTTACCCCTTAATGCAATGATACACATATTCCTCTCTTCCCTACTCCCTTATTATTATTCTATAGAAACCCAATTATGTTTTACTTTCTAAGCTTCCCCATATCTCTTGTCTTCCTATGGCCTCTATCCTCCTCTATTCTATTTCTCACCATTTTCCAAATCCTTCTCCAATTTCCCCTTCCCTTCTCCCAAATGTCTCCCATTCCTATTTCTCTCATTTTACTTTCTACCCATATCCACTAACTGCTCTTACTTTTCATACATTTTTGCTGGTAATTACAAGTAAGTGAAGTCCAGTGTTCCTACCGACTCATAATTTATTATTAGAATTTGTTTCACTGTCTACAACTTCTGCCCCTAATATTTATTTGTGATATAAGAGAATCTTTTACCGATAATAAAATTATAACAAATGTCTCCCATTCCTATTTCTCTCATTTTACTTTCTACCCATATCCACCAACTGCTCTTACTTTTCATAAAGTTTTGCTGGTAATTACAGGTAAGTTAAGTCCAGTGTTCCTACCGACTCATAATTTTTTATAATTTGTTTCACAGTCTCCAACTTCTTGCCATTAATATTTGTGATATAAGAGAATCTTTTACTGATAATAAAATTATAAAGGGGCAGAACTCTCAATAGATCATTGGTTATTAGTAGCACATATTAAAATTTTGATACCTAGCAAAAATAGGTATGGAATTATAAAGAATTACAGACTTGGTTGAAAAATTAAAGGAAAAGGAAACAAGGAAAATTATAAAGAAAAGGATGAAACTACGCTACAAAATATGAACACACAGCTGGATATAGATCAGTTCTGGCTAATAAGCAAACTAGCTGGTGGAATGAAGAATTAATACTATAATACAAGAAAAAAGTATATTATGGAATTAATGTTTAAGAACAAAGAACTTCAGAGATTGGAAAGACTATGTAGTTCTATAAATATGACTGCATGGATTGTTAAAAAAAGCAAAAAACAAATCACGGGAAGAATTTTTAATTTTGGTAGAAAATGATAATAAGAGAACAAAATGAAATTTTAACAAACAATTAAGGCAATAAAAGGGAAAGTTGGATTAAACATAAACAAATTTTGAAATGTTTGGAGACGGTGTTATCAGGAAAAGTTTATGGAAATTGTATTAATACAAATAAATAATTCATTAAGTTTATGTAGAAGAGATGTTAATATTAATGAAAGAAAGGGTAGAGGAAGAGGAAAAAATTTATGGAATTGAAGCACAAATTAAGCTGGGTAAAATAGGTAAACATGGAATAGTATGGACATATATCTCAGAGTAAAATATGTGTAGTTTTAATGCCCACTTTTACTACACTGAGCAAGCGGTAACACATGATACACGAGATGAAGATGGAACATCGGTGGAATGAGATGGTGGAGGAAACCAGAAATCCTGGAGAAAACCTACTCCAGCACCATATTATCCACACAAATCTCACTTTGCATTTGTCTGGGATCGAACCCAAGCCACCTTGGTAAGAGTTGAGCAGTCTAACCACTCAGCCACAGCGCAGTCAATAATATCTCACAGGAGGATAGGAAACCCAGACAATACTTGGAAGCAAGATCCGAAGGTGGAAGACCAAAGGGAAGGCCCTGGAAGGTATATCAGCAATACATTGATAAATTAGGTAGAGAAATGTGCAAAACTATGAAAAAAATGAAAAGAATGGTAAGCGACCAGTAGAATGAGAGAAATGCTAGTACTCCGTGCTTAACAACACAAAGGAGTTAGAGAAAGAAGCAAACGGCTAGTTTCTAGTATGAATTACTACAACATTAGCACAAAAGTGAATCGAGAAGATTCACTAAATGTGAGTAAAGCAGTGTGTCAATATCTTCTCGATTCACTTTTGTACTAAGTTGTGCTTCACTGTCTCTACACTTCTTTCAGTTTTAAACTACAACATTTTTACAAAAGAACACGTGACATACAAAAAATATTTACAAAATAAAGTAACTGCTCAACAGTGTGTATCAACGGAGATGTCTTCTACAGAATGATTAGTTAAACGGCTACTTCTGTATTGCAAATATCACAGCTATAAAGATATCTCATCTAGGACATTTTTTAATCAACTACTTTTTAGTTTTATCTGCAGCGATGCTCCCCTCCATTACAAATGACTGTAAAGTCTACTGTAGCATCAATATTGAAACCAAATAAAATAGTAACAAGAATAAACTTGGAAGAAGCGTAGGGACAGTGAAGCACAAATTAGTACAAAAGTGAATCGAGAAGATATTGACACATTGCTTCACTCACACTGTTTATTCACAGGACATGTTTCAAGAGCTATTGCTCCTATCATCAGCTGATACTCGATTAGTGTAAGTTGTAGTGGTTTCCTCTTTCTCTGTATTGTCAATAGATGGCGTGATGTACTTGTCAAAGATGTCCGGTGGTGGAGTTTCAAAATTCATGACTCTATGACGATTTTTGTTGATGAAGATTTTTTCCATACGGAAAGGTCTATGGGGTGATTAACATATTTTATTAGAGATGTTTCCAAGTTGATGTCATGTCTAGTGTTCAAAAAATGAAAAGCCACTGCTGATTTTTCTGTTTCACCATTTTTAATGTTTCTTAGATGTTCTAAACAGAGAAGATTATCAAGAAGAATACCTACACATAAAAAAAGTAGCTATATCCAATGGTTTCAACCCAAATTTAGTAGACAAAACAGTTAACAGTCTCAACAAAGCTAAGAAAATAAAAGAAACCACCACCCTAGAACCTACAGGAGAAAAAGAGAAAAAACTTTTTACAAAATTCACCTTCCACCCATCAGCCTATAACAAATTTCAAAAAATCTTCTCAAAACACAACATAACTCTTGCACCTCAAAATAGGTTTAATATCAGAAATTTGTTAAAAGGCCCTCCCAAAAATTCAATCACTACCAAAGAAAAACCAGGAATCTATGAGATCAAATGTGAAACTTGCCCTAAAATTTATATAGGAAAAACAAAAAGAAATATTAACATCAGAACTAAAGAACATCTAAGAAACATTAAAAATGGTGGAACAGAAAAATCAGCAGTGGCTTTTCATTTTTTGAATACTAGACATGACATCAACTTGGAAACATCTCTAATAAAATATGTTAATCACCCCATAGACCTTTCCGTATGGGAAAAAATCTTCATCAACAAAAATCGTCATAGAGTCATGATTTTTGAAACTCCACCACCGGACATCTTTGACAAGTACATCACGCCATCTATTGACAATACGAAGAAAGAGGAAACCACTACAACTTACACTAATCGAGTATCAGCTGATGATAGGAGCAAGAGCTCTTGAAACATGTCCTGTGAATAAACAGTGTGAGTGAAGCAATGTGTCAATATCTTCTCGATTCACTTTTGTACTAGTAACAAGAAGTTAAAAAGATATGAAAATACCATTCTCAACTGACAAAAATGCAGAGGATTTTACAGAAGCAATGGTTTTTATTACTTACGATTTATTATTACTCAAAAATATAGGTATTTGTTTTAGATGACAATTATGAAACATAATTTATTCTAATGACATGTTTACTATGAATATACAATGATTTTCACCAGTTTTCCAACAATACATTCTGATTTTTAATAACAGCAATTTTCTATGATTAAAATCTGTTTTCTGACTTTACATAATTGTCATTTATTGTTCCATTACCATTTTCAGTCCTTCAAATGCTATATATGCATACTATGAGTGTACAATGATTTTCATCAGTTTTCTAACAATAATTTGTTTTTTTTAAAAAACAGCCATTTTCTGTGATTATAATCTCAGGTTTTTGACTTTACATAATTATGTCATTACTGGTCCATCACCATTTTCAGTCCTTCAAATGCCACTAAAAAAGAAACCTTCCTGGAGTAGCAGTAATTTTAAAATATACACGGAAATCTTGCATTAAATAATGTACCAGACTCTATGTCAAATCTTTATCCTGTACATGAACTTTAGGAATAGCTCTCAGCGGTTATCATATGGATTTAATAATTCTCTCTTAAACCTGTTTAAAATGTTTCTTTCGTATAGTTATGTCCACCAGCCCCTTAAGTCTTTTAGGTGTGCATGCAACACTAGAGGGTCATGTCATCATTGAATTGTAGTTAAAGTTAAGATTAAAATATCTAAAAATATTAATTTTTCGTTAAATTCATATGAAAATTTAATAAATCCTAGTATTGCTACTATAATTCTAAAAGCTGCAACAATAGGTCATGGGCTATAATATATTCTCTATACGTTCTGCCTGGTAATGTTAATATTAATCCAAGTTACTTTATAAGGGGAAAAGCTCCTTAGGTACCAAGGTGCTAAAAACAAAAGATCCTTTGCAAAAACGTAACAGATGCCTGTTAAGATGCAAGGAGATAGCATATTGGAGATGATACAGTACTACAAAGACACTAAAGAGATGACAATAGATTTTGATAAATCTTTTACCATTGAAAAACTCAACCATTTCTCTTGGACAGATTCTGTAAAATATCTTCAACTAAAAGATTAAGAAGGAACTGCAAAGCTCTTTTAATTGAATATGAACGTACTAGTTAGAAAAGAGCATCAAAGAAGGCCTTTCACTTAGGATTAGGATTACTATAGAGAGGATTCTGTACTATAACCTGTGGTTTATTGTACCTAAGCCCCAAGTGGGGCATCCCCGACAAGAAGGATGAGGCAAGAGGAGACAGAGTGTGGCTGATCCAAGGAGTCATGACAGTGCTGAAATACTGCTGACACATCTACCCTGAAAGAGACCACCAGATGAGTAATGATGTAAAGTGATAATGGAGATGAAACAGAGGGACAGGAAATTAGAGGGATGTAGTTATCCTACCCAGCATTTGCCTGGCAACCCAGAAAAAATAAAAAAAAATCCCATGGGTCAGTTAGATCGGCCACGGGAATCGAACACAGAATTCCCAAATGCAGGCCACAGACAAAACCACCTGAGTCATCCCACTTGGTCCCTTTGACTTGAGTTTGGATTGGATTGGATTGGATTATGCTACGGAGGAGACTCGGTGCAGAGTTGCAGTCTTGGTCTATTGTACTTATGTACCCAAGTTAGGCATCCCTAGGATGAAGGATGAGGTGAGAGGAGATATAGGGCAGTGTCTTAAGGAATCACAACGTGCAGAGGGGAAGATCCCTAGAACTGGCAGTTGGAAGCATTCCACCAGCCCATTACAGCCAGCAAGATCACTCAGCAGGGGAAGGTTCCGACCCCTTCAGTTGCCGTGGTGTGGACACGGTGGATCCTTAGCACTTGTGTTGCTTTTGACGTTACTTGATGTACATCGGGCTTAACATTTGAGTCCCTCTCAAATGGGAGCTGTTCAGTTTGGGTAGGTCTTGATGTGGCAGTGGTTCCTGACACCCAAGTATTATGGGTACATCTGGCCAGGCCTAGGCTGCCCAGACGGGGCAGAGGATTGCCTAAAATGTTCCGGGTACTAACTTGCAGAGCTAGTAGTTCGTGTAGTTCACTGGTGCCCCACCAGTTGTTTGGTAGTCTTGCCCGCCTCTGTAGCGTAGATGGTAGCATGTCTGCCTCACGTTCAAGAGGTCCTGAGTTCGAATCTCGGTCAGGGTGAGTTACCTGGATAAGGTTTTTCCGGGGTTTTCCCTTATCCTGAAAGACAAATGTCGAGTAACTCTAAGCTCCATGGACTCATTTGAGCATCATTTCACCCATTCCATTCATCGTCCGATATGACTTAACGTTGGAGGACGTAAAAAAAAAAAAAAATTCCCTGCAGGGTTGACACATGTGTGTGTGTACTCATTTCCACCCTTAATGGGGGTCTTCTTATAGAAAAGAAAAGGTGTTGGTCTACTGGAAATACCCACAGAGACACATTCCTCCCTAGGCGTAGATATAAATCCCACTCACCATGGTCCTGAAACAGTCCAGCAGTTGGCCCTGAGACCATCCTAACAAAAGAGAAAGTATTTACCAGAAGCATATCATCCTGCCATGCAGTGCTGAGACTCCCGTCAACACTTCTACCCTGAAAGAGACCACCAGATGAGAGATGATGTGAAATCATAATGGAAATGAAGTGGATGGGCAGGAAATTTGGGGAATGTAATTAACCTACCCAGCAGTCGCCTGGCGACCCAGGAAAACCCCCAATGAAGCCCATGGGTCAGGTAGGTCAGTTACGGAAACTGAACCCAGACCTCCTAGGCGAAAACACCTGAGCTATCCTGCTTGGTTTAATACCAATTTGACTTAATTAATATATCAAAAATAGTAATCTTACTCCACAGAAAATGTATGCAAACTTAAACAAGTACCATGGATATTTCATCAAGCAAATTAAGTACATATAAATAGTTATGAAATAGCAATTAAGACACAGCAAAACAAGAGAGAATTGAAACTGCTTAAAAGAATACAATATACATACAGTAGTGCATATTTTAATAATCTTCAAGAAACATTTGCTCTATTTCCTTTGTACGTTTTAACCATGTTCATTAGCATGATGTGATAAATAATTATATTAAGAGGGAAAATTGTGTCCAGCTAATATTAAAAATCAGTTAAGTAATTTTTCTGAATAACAACTCAAAATTTTTTTTTTTTAGTGATTGCAGACTATGCATCTTTCCCAGAGTGGCTTGGGTGTGAATATCTTAATACTGTCATATCCTACCATAGATGGCAAGGGATTTATAAAGCCATTAATAGGACAGACTAAAGACCGGATGCATGTGCATTTTTCCATAGATATACTGCACATGGACTGTACTGTTGTCGCTCGCATATGTAAGCAACCGTAGGTAGGTATAGCCTGACCATGGCAACCACCTCACTGTGAGAGGAAGTAGAGCAATTGTATTATACTACGCCTTGACCTAGCATCTGCATATAGTTGTTCACTAGTTTGCAGAGTACTACTGACTACAGACTAAGTTGTTTTCGATCTTTGCACATGTGATTGGTCATGCTGTACATCTGATGTCATTCATTCCAGCTAATTTGTATTGAATGCGAGCACACATCCCTCCAGCCTTTAGGACGGACTTAGGAAGGGAGAAGTTTATCTGCTCTCATAGTGGATCTGTTTAGTACGAGGTCGTGCCATGGCTCAGTGGTTAGACCGCTTGGCTCTCACCAAGGCGGCCCGGGTTCGATCCCAGGCGACTGCAAAGTGAGATTTGTGGTGGACAACACGGCGCTGGGGCGGGTTTTCTCCGGGACCTCCGGTTTCCCCCGCCATCTCATTCCACCGGTGCTCCATCTTCATCTCATGTATCATCAGTGTCATGTAGTAAAAGCGGGCGTTAAACACTACATATTCATGTTTAGTACGAAATGAGTGTATGAGAGTGTATATGAGTCATACATGCTGCCAGATCTAATGCTCGTTTCAGTCCCTGTTGTCATAGGTATTATGCATGGGTGAGTTATGTGACAAAACTGTGTATTTTGGATGACCGTATAGCATCCTCAGATCAGGACGGTGAGCATATCATGCGGACAGCATAAATGATTACATTACATATTCCTCCACCTTGCCTTCTTGTGTTGGGTGGATAGCACCAGAGAAAGTAGGATTGAGTAATGTAGTGATACACCCAGATATGTTAACTATAGAGAACATTTGTTGCAAGTGCTGAATCAGTGAAATCTGACGAGAATGGTGGCACAAGCAGGGAATTAGATGATTGAAAACTTTGCCACATATGCTTCAGAGAAGAGCAAGGAGTGAAGTTTCTGTCCTTTGGGCAAGTAGTAGCTCTCATGAAATGTGCATCATGTGCTGTGTGTCATTAGCCTTTCACGGGCACAGTATGTACCTTTAAATATGAAGAAAAAGGTTGGATGAACTTATTTTAACTGTAGACATGCCTCTGCCCTAAACATGTGCGATGCATGCAGTTCACAATCTGAAAAGATGGTTTTACATGGTACATGGTTAGGAGATTATAAATCCCTTGCCATCCATGGTAGGATGATAATATTCACCTTATTCACTTCTATTTCATTATACAAGTTAAGGGTTTGCAATTATTTTAAAACTATGTAACTTGTATGTCATTAACTATGGGACCAAAAGACAAGTACAAAAGTTTAAAATGTAGTGTGATTATCTACTTGACCACTCCAACCAATAATTGCTCCCATGCCAAAAGGTATTTAATTAGCTACCCAATCAATGATGAGCAGCCAGCTAGTACTGGAATAAAATTATGGCTTAAGTTATTAATCAGATATTTTAAATGTATTTTAAAATTGGAGATGAAAAAGCAAGCTATTGTGTATATTTTAATCACAGAGACGGAAGGCTCCATCAGTGCGATTTTATAACGATGGACTAGTTTTAAGTGTTAGATTGCAGAACTTCCCTCATCTTTCATTTTTTGTACTCTCGTACAACCATGTTTTTTATAAGAGAGGGTAAAGAGAGAGACAGACATACAGACATAATCCTGGAAATTAGATTTCCTAAGACTGAAAAAGGGCTGGTGGATTAGTTTATACAAGGAAACTTACTGCTTTATTTATTTCTCTTTTTTCCTTTTTTGCTACTGCAAGTTTTTATTCTCATCACATTATTTAAGGCTTGAAAGATGATACAGAAGAATTAAATGAAATGACTACATCTGAGCATATTTGTAACAATCAATCAATATGTATGATATTAAATACTTACTGAAATTAAATTAGCTTAAGGCACATTCAATCTCATTATGAATTTATAATAAACGTTCGAGTATAAGTATGTAAAATATGAAAACTATATTTCAACTGATTGCTGCTACACCAGGAGATAACAGCCAGCAATGCAGATAACACAGGTCTGCAATCCAGCAAAGAATAAAGAAAATAGTTCCTGTTACTTACCTATAATATAGCCTATAATTGGTTGGACTGCAGATATGTGCTACATGTAACAAGCAATGATTAGGGTAAGAGAGCCACCAGTTAATTCATCTCAGTGCAATGTGGTTTGCAAATTATCACCTCCTGTGGTGAACTATAGTAGTCTGTGTACTGCTGATTGTTCTTGTAACATCTGTGGAATGCCCACGTGTACAAACTTCATATTGAATGAGGTGTTTTCTTCACCTTTAAGTTACAGATTCTTCACACGTGCTGTAATACAGGAAGGTCAAATGGAATGATGAGTAATTCCTGGACTTCCATATGAAGTCCCCAAACCTCTTCTTTCATCTTTACATGGAGCTAATAAATCACGCTTTGGTCTCATTAAGCCTTTAAAATCAACCAAAGACACATCCATGTCTCTGAAGGCATTCAGCAACACTATTGCCACTATTACAACTAGGAATCCACATATATTCCCCACAATGTCTTCACTGCTAAGATGCTGCCACTCTTGGAAGAGTATTGTAGAAGCTGTTATCACTAATGTTGTAAATAATACATAGTAAACAGGTGTAACGATTCCTGTGTTAAACAGATCCAAAGCCTTATTTAGATAGTTCATTTGCACTGTGATACACAGTATAACAGTCACAAGGAATAACCAAGTAAGCCAGTTCTGCATTTCATTCTGCTGACCTGAAATTGTTTCTTTAAGAGCAAGTCCAAGTCCTTTGCAGCCCATAACAGTCAAAGAACCAATGGCAGAACATAATGTTATATATACTACCACATTGCGGTGTCCAAAGCGAGGGCCAAGATATATGCCAATGAATGCCGAAATGGATACCACTATAACTACGTAGCTGATGAATGCTGAAATAAAAACAAAACTTAATATAAAAACAGAATTAATGATTGAAAACTGTGCTCTATAACATAAAATGGACCATACCTTGGAATAAGGTCAAACACTTTTTTCTGCACTGATATCTATTTATTAAGATAGTTTCTGGAAATATCTGCCCCAACGTCAGTTTTCTGGTCAAATGGAATTCATGTGGGCAGCTTGGTTCATGAGAATGTGACTCAATTACAAAACTTCTGGGAGAGATCTCCCAGAAACTAGTCTTAATAAATATACACAAGTAGAGAAAAAAGTTATTGATTCATTCCAAGTCAATTCTCCACTGTACACTGTACATGGTAGCATGGTGGTAGCATGCCTGCCTCACGTTCAAGAGGTCCAGAGTTCGAATCTCGGTCAGGGTGAGTTACTTGGATAAGTAACATCAGATAGAAATATCAGATTGAAACAAGAAGATAAGTCAGCAGTAGCATTTCATTTTTGGAATGAAAATCATGACATATATCCAAATCCAAAATTATTAAAAGGAGTGATAAACCAAAATAAATTGACATGGGAGAACATATTCATATGGAAAAATAAGGATCGCGTAATGAACTTTGAAATCCCACCAGTAGATAATTTGACAGAAAAATTCATAGTTCCACCACCAGAGAGAGAGCAGACAACAACGGATGCTAGTTGGAAAGAAATTGAAAATGGAGGCGAATGCCTTTGAAACTAGTCTCTCATTAATATAAAAAGTAAGTGACGAGTATCAATAAACCAACAACAAATAGTTTCTGAGATTACTTGGATAAGGTTTTTCCGGGGTTTTCCCTTATCGTGAAAGATGAATGTCGGGTAACTCTAAGCTCCATGGACCCTGGGCTCATTTGAGCATCATTTCACCCATTCCATTCATCGTCCGATATGACTTAACATTGGAGGACGTAAATTACAAAAAAAAAAAAAAAATTGTACACAACATATCCTCACTTTCTTCTCGGGCAGCCAGCCAGGTGAAAAGATGATTAGATATCAACGTTTCAGGAGTTACAACATATCCTGTTACAATGCTTTTTCCTTTTCACTTCATGCGGCCACTGCAGCCACCAAAACAGTTGCAATATGCCTGCAGCTATCTCACTTTCACATATTTACAGTTGTAATGATATTAAGCAATCATAAGAGGTATTAGAACTATGTCTTCTATCTGCATATTTCTGGCATTTTCTCAGACAATTTTCATTCACGCTGGAATTGGTAAAATTTCTCACCTAATGCTTCTTTTACTTCTTCTAATGCTTAAGGTTTTTGTATAGACCATATGTTTAAAACCTCTTCATAGATAAAAATCATATACATTTAAATCAGTGCATCATGGGGACAAAGTCTTATTGGAAAAATCCACACTGGCACTCAATGTCTTAGTTGGTTAAAATTTGAAGTATTTCCTGTACACCTCTGCACTTGTTTCTTCAAAAACTAGGTTCTATTATTCTGTATGAATTTCCAGAACAACAAATTTTGCTTCATGCAAGGAGAAGTCAATTACTAATTTTGCAAGCTCCAATTACAGAAATTTACCCTACTCTGGTGGTTGCATAAAAAATAAAATGTAAGCAGCAAAACCCATTTACTGTTAGAACCAAAAGAAAACAAAAAGATTTACTTCGTTTTGGATATTAAACTCTCAAGTGTAAATAAAATTGTATTAGATGATGCCAGAAATGTGTGTATAGAGAACATTCCCAACATCTTTTATGATAAAAAATGACTTATCATTGTAAAACTATGAGAACATGAGGTACTGCTGATCTTTTTATAACTTCGGCAGGATAGCTGCTGCAGCTAGTCAGTGACTACAATATGAAGGAAAAGCAATAACTTTATAATAAAATGGTAACTTCACAAAATGTTCAACAATAACTCTTGAGGCACAGTTACAGAAATCATCACTATTTATATCAATTTGTTATTAATAAACACGAATTACACAACAGCCATTGTGGAACACAATGGGATCAGGAAATAGTTCAATAATTTATAAATATGAGTTGGGATTGGAAACACAAAGCATGTTCATTGAGTTGGACATATGCTGACAATAGAAAAATGCTTAGTCCTTGAAAAATGTTCAGGTACCTTTTTTAGTTAGTGATGTTTAGTGTTTCTAATTCCACAAACATCTTCGTAAATTATCAATACATTACTGTTTCTAATACTTCTACTCCAAGTGCAATGATAAAAGTTCAATAATTAAATAAGAAGAAAATGGGCTAGCTGTGTACCTGAAACAAGGAGGAGAAAAGAACTATATAAGAATGGAATTACTTATTTGTATACGAAGTGCTATCCACACTATTCGGGACTAGTGTTGCCATCTGGTCAAAAACGTACTTAAGAACTCATGACCACTGTCACCCTTGAAGTAGTTCCCTTCTGCACGTAGACATTGGTCCCATCGATTCTGCCATTTTCAAAACTTAACCTGGAATTCATGCTCTTTGAGGGTGTTTAGCACTGCCAGTGATTCTTTTTTAATTCTCTCAAGTGTCAAACCGACAGCCTTTTGACTTGATTTTTCAGTTCTGCGAGTAGAGCAAAGTCGCAAGCTGCAAATCAGGTGAGTATGGTGGGTGGGGTACAACCGCCATTTTGTTCTTTGCATAAAGGCTGCTAGCAAGCAAGAATGTGTGACATAGAGCATTGTCATGATGCAACAGCCAGTTCCCTTGTTACCAAAGTTCAAGCAGTAGTCTCCAGATATTCTCATGGAGCCGTCGCAAAATGTCACAGTAGTACGCCGAATTCACTCTTAGGTTTGGTGGGATGAATTCCTTGTGCACAATCCCCTGTGTATCAAAGAAAACAATAAGCATGCTCTTCACATGTTCTTCACCTGTCTCGCATTTTTTGGTCTTGGTGAGTTTGGGCTCTTTCCACTGACATGATTGTTGCTTTGTCTCAGGGTCAAAGCCAGCTCTCATCAGCAGTGGTAACCATGGACAAGAAGGTTAGATCATCAGATGCGGTCTGACAAAGCTCTGTGCAAACTTCAACACGCTGTGCCTTCTGATTAGCAGTCAAGATTCTTGGCACAAATTTTGCAGCAACACAATGCATGCCCAATTTAGCAGTCAAAATTCATTGACATGTCCCGTAACCTATTCCCACTTCATCAGCAAGATCTTGAATGGTTTGACGTCGATCCTCACAAACAACTGTTGAATTTTGGCAACACTGTCTGGCATTGTGCAGCTAACAGTCCTTCCAGTGTGCACATCATCTACAGAATCTGTACGGCTGGCCCTGAAATGAGCATGCCACTCAAACACATGTGTATGTCTCATGTTTTGTACCCCAAATACTGTTTCAATCATTGCAAGGCTCTCCATAGCACTTTTTCTGAGATTTGCACAGAATTTGATACACACTCGCTGCTCTATTCTCGGATCCATCATGAAATCACAACATACCACATACAAAGTATCTGCAAAACACTGTGGAATCTCAACACATTAACCCAGCTGCATGAAACTTTGCACACTCACTGATCAGATATGCTAGTCTTGCCACCCATTGGTGCAAACTACCGCCACTGCCGCCACCATTACTACTACTTTCGAGATGACAGCACCAGTCCCAAATATTTTGGATAGCACCTTGTACAGTGGTTAAGTTTTGAGATGGAAAATTCTTATATCCAAATAGTGCTAATTGTGTAATACGATTTTATTAAGATTTAACATTCTTTTAACTGGTTAGTTTATATCGGACAAATGAATGAAAAATGGGTGAAATGATGCCCAATGAGTTCAGGGTCCATAAAGCTTAGAGTTACCTGACACTCATCTTTCAGGACAAGGGAAAAACCCAGAAAAAACACCTTATACAGATAACTCACCCTGACCAAGATTCAAACTCGCGATCTCTAGAATGTGAGGCAGAGCTGCCACCTCTGCTATGGAGGTAGGCTCTTTAGTACTGCTTTTAAGGATCTGGGAAATGTGTTGATAATCCTTAGATACATTTGAAAATAAGCAGCATCGCTACTATAGCATGTTTCATATCCCAAATTTTAAAGTTTGCACTATTATAACTATAATGTGGATAATGGTTATACATAAAAACTGTTATGACAATTATAATTCCAGTATTAAAAAGTGTATTTATTTGTCACAGATATAAGGTAATTAATCCTAACATTAGTACAGGAAGTGAAATCTTGACTGAACATATTTATTAATGAACATATCTAGTTTGATATACAAATTATTGTACTTTTTGGCATTTATGTAGCTTAGTATTAACTTTTCCTCTCATAACATTAATTGGAATAGCTTTCTATTTTGTAATACTCACCTGGATCTTGTAGCTTCATTAGAAGAACAGAGAGATTTTCTATTTCTTCTTCTTTTGGGGAATGTATAACAATAACTGTAGAACCCAAAACACATAAGAAACAGCCCATCTGGAAAAAAAATTAAACAATGTTGACCACATATACACAATGGAAAGTTAACTTAAAATTTACTGCTCTTTAATACAAAGTCAATTGTATCTGTTTCGTGGAATAATCTGTAAAAATGTGTTTTTACGGTGTAACATACAATATCTTCAGCATTAGTAGCTATCGTTTCTAACATTTTCACAAGTCTTCATTCATAATCATTCATAGTAAAAGAGAGTACAAGAAAAAGGAAGAAATCTAACAGTGGTAGACCAAGTGAGCACACTGGATACCTCTGAATATAACTACTGTGTCCTATCCAAAAATCTGGAAATAGACTGTCAAGTGCACCTCTTACAATAGAAGGATACCCATCATGTTAGTAGAACGTCTTTTAGCATGCATCCAGTCCACATATTCCAACACATACAACTATCAAGAAATCCCTGTGCTTTTGTTCATTTTGGTTTCCATCCAAGAAATAGGATCCAATGATGTGTTGTTCGATGATTCTACACCATACATTTACACTCAATGTTGGTGTTCAACTTCACAAAGAAAATGTGGATTTTCCATTGCCCACTAGTGCATGTTATGAAGATTTGACATTTCCATGGTCTGTATATGATGCTTCATCACTGAAAAGAACATACCTTGGAAAATGTATTAAATTATAGATGAGTCGTATTTTTTACACAGTTCACTTACTTACCTATATTGAGGACATGTTTTGCAAACTACTGTTCTCATCATCAGCTCTATTGTGACTTGCAAGTGAATCTATGTAAGTGAAGCTGATGTGTAAAAAATATGACTCATCTATAATTTAATATATGTTTCACTTCACTGTGGTGTTCCAATACAGTAAAATTTTGATATACCTTGAAAAAATTGGACCTTCCTACTGAACCACTGGCAGTTTTCATACGTTGTTGAAAGTTGTTGCCATGCAGTTCTTGATGGAGCTCAATATAGCAATGGTGATTTATGCCTGTGCAGAATATGCAGTACATTTGTTTGGCATATTCCAATCTGTCGTTCCAACTCCCTATTACTGACATACTGATTTATTGTAATTACTGCACGTACGGCATTCTCTGCTTCTTCATGTGTCACAGTCCTGCCTCGAACCCTTTTTCATGCAGAAAGGCCTCCAGAGGTGCAAAGTTGTACTCCAATATTAATAAATAATTGATGGAAGGATGACAGTAAGAAAACCATTCTGCACACAATTCTGTACTCTTCTAGCATTTTGATGACATTCTCTATAAATTAAGATCATTTCAATAATTTCATCCTGTGTGAAATGCATTTTACATTCCTATTGATAAAGAAATTAAAACATTTATCAACAAGCACATGTACATGTCTTACATTCATAACAAGTTCTGTATTGAACTTACCTTATCTTGCCTTTAGAAAAGACTCTGATATTTGCAGTACACTAACAGACCCTTTCAGCACTTCACAGTCTTACAGTACTTCTCAGAACTAAACGTACATTAACCCTTTCACCGATATGGACGTCATATGACGTCCAAGTTAAAATGCCCCAAACCGATATGGACGTGTATAGACGTCCTGCGCATACATGCATTTAATGCTCATGTAACGCCAATTATTTTAATCTTGCTGTTTTACAATAAATTTAAATTAGTTCTATAAGGAATGTAAACGTATCCTTAAAGGTTTCTTTTTGAATTGTACATCTCCAAATCTGGATAAACACCCAAGGGCACATCTGCAGATTCACACCCAATAATATTGGTTTCCTTGCGAACTTCTTTTTCGCAACACACTACACATTTTCGAAATGGTTACAAGTTTTTTGGGTGTGGGTGGTATACTTTTAGGAAAGTGTTTTCTCTCAAGTATGAGGGATGATGTGGTGAATTTTGCTACCCCCTAGTATAAAGAGGCCTCTGAGTATTATAATACTCAATTAGGTTACGAGCTCTTTATACGCGCAAGTACAGGTAGATGAATGTCTTTTACAGCTCTGAAAATTACTAAACAACTGTGCATAGTTACATCCAGTGGTATAAAAATACTTTTTTTTTTTACCATTTAACTCTTTTCCGTAAAGAGGGATTGCTGGTAATAGCTGATCCGTATCACCCATATTTGACCCGCCATTTCCCCAAACAATGGAGTAGATAACATGCCAGCTGTAGACCAGTACACGTCACTGCTACGTATGTCCTAAAGATCTCCTTCATAATCGTACAACAAATCTTCCAGATTTTCTACAGTAATATCAGAAGCCTGTACACATCATACCCAAGCTAATTTATTTGCTACATTACGGGGATAAGCCATGGTTAACATTGAAATTTAACAATTTCAAATATGCCATTCATTTAGCTCTTGATAGCTATAAGAAATCACTCTGAACACAAAGAGATTATAAATAACTAAAATACAGAGCGAAAACAGCTGCATAAGGCTACTAGAAACCTTGGTTGAGAAACACTGTAATAACAGATGCTGACAGAGTTTTCATTCCAGTGTGTGAGTGTGTGACGCAACATATTCTCGTCATATTATCGCTTGGCATAGCATAAATAAACTAAACTTGAACCTGAGAAGTCGCTTACGTAGCTATACATGCATACTATGGCTCGTATACACACAAAACAAAGTGATTCACATATTAGGCGCGTTCGGCACAAAGAATGGCTTTTGCTACAGTGAAACAAAGTAGTGAAATTTCAACAATTTATTAATGTAGTCTCTACTTTATTGTTACTGTAGATTTATACTGCCTTTAATGAGTTTTAAACCAGTTTTTGTTTCGTTTAAATAACTTAATAAATACGGAAGATACGGAATTGTATTTATGATGCATTTTTACAGCATTTAACAATTTAAATGTCCTGTTCTGTTTATTGGGTATCCGTTGCCGGCCCCTGAAGGATTTAAATGGCCATCGGCGAAGCGGTTAATGCTGTTTCCACCTTCAATACCAATGTCAACAGTCCGACCAAGGAACATGTTAAGGTGGGTGCAGCAGAGATTGTTTGCTGTTTTTATGTGTTCTCTCCCTGAGTACAGTACACCAAGATAGTCAGTTATTAGACAGATGTTGAGCATCAATTGCAGTACAAAACATGATGGGTTCCCACTTAACAAAACTGCATTGACATACATATCTTCACAAATACTTAAGTGACCTAATGGTCTTTACATGTATTACATGCCATCTTCAACAACATTCAATAACTCATATAGTGTAAGGAATAAAGCTGACTATTTTAGGACCACACTAAAGGGAACACTAAACAACAGATCACTAGAAAGTATCAGAAAAGACATGTATAATAGATTGCCAAGTAAAATAAAGAATGCTAAATTGTGTAATATTAAGAATATAAAAAGGTATTTGTCAGAACAAGCTTTTTATAGTGTGGAAGAGTACAAAGCAAAAAATGGAAAATAAACAATGTACAATTTAGTATCTAAGCAGTGCATATAGTAGACTTTTGGGTGTATTTTTATGTTTTTCTTATAATGTAAAATGACGTATCCTCTGTATGAAATATAGGGGATGAATAAATTGAAATTGAAACCAGTTGCCACACCTTGCACATCTATGGTTCAAAAGTTATCAGATTGTCCAAAGTTAGGTGTCCATCCTGTATACACATATATTAAATCACTATTCAAATACAAATGTAAAACATTTAATAAAAACTCTGAAATTCATAATCAAAATACCAAGAAAAGATCACACCTGCATGTTACTCTTTCATAGAAAAAAGTTACATGAGCTTAGCTTCAAGTACAATCATATCCAAGTTTATAACAAACTTCCCTCAGAAATAAAACATTTGTAAAATAAAACTTCTCCTGCAGAAGGTTGTTACTGCACCAAGCAATTTTCCTAATATACAAGAAAAAGTTCACAAGCTGCATCAACTTGCAACTGAAATGGGACACGAGATAATTCGGCAGTACAATCCAAATGAGCTAGTGTGAGCCCTAATAAATTGGGAGGTTGCAATTAGAAATAACACTTTAAACCACTTTAATTTTGACGTCATTGTTACTAAATTCCTCCAAACACACATAACTTTAAAACTGACTGATGTTAAATGACTTATTCAGAAGAAATTGACATGGTAACGTAAACAAAATTAGTAATACTGTATGAGTCATGAAAAAAAAAAAAGGAAAAATAAAGGAACTACAAGAAGACGATTTTAGGAAATAAATTTATTGCGGCCAATAGACTCTTACAAGAGCATCTGACACTGTCAATTATCTCTATACAGTCAAAATACAAAATGATCAAAATACATAAGTTATTTACAAAATATAGAGTTGTTTACAAAAGTATAAGTTATTTAAAAAGATCAAAATGCCTAAATTACGTACAAACCTTATTGTATACATAGGTATACAGCTCATTTATACTACATACATACATATATATTACAGTTCATTTATACTATACAAACATTTTTGAATTAGGTATGATTTTAAGACCAGTTTAAATTTTGAGTCAGAAGTATTCTTAATTACAGATGGCAATTTATTATACAATATGGCTCCTATTTTAAATGGATCTTTATTAGTTTGAGTTTTATTCGTGCTCACCCTATGGTAATCAGTTGCTCTCCTCGTATCATATGTATGGCAATCTTTATTGAGGATGTTATGTTGCTTTCGGTCTTTTACAAGTATAATGGTTTTGAATACATAGAGTGATACTACTGTTAGGATGTTTTGTGATTTAAATGTATCCCGACATGTTTGTTGAAAACGAAGGTTGTACATGGTTCGTATGCATTTCTTTTGTACTTTTAATAGTCTGTCCATATTGGTTTTACTTGTTGCCCCCCAAATTTCAATACCATATGTTAAGTGTGGGAAGATAATGCCATAATACGCAGTTTTAAGAGTATTGATATTCCCATATTTTGCTAGTTGTCGTAATAGGTAGAGTCCCGAGTTCATTTTATTACAAACCATGTCTACGTTTGTACTGTAGGTTAGAGTATCTTCTATGTGAACGCCCAAAAATTTAAAGTTTCTTACCCGTTCCAAAGGTATATTGTTAATGTTTATATTTAGATCATGGCTTTGAAATGTCATAAATTTTGTTTTTCCTATATTTAACTTTAGTCCATTGTTTAGAAAGTACCGAGATATTTCGCCAATTGCATTTGTTGTTCTTTCTTCTAAGCTTTCTTCTCCTTCACTCCAACATATTATAGATGTATCATCTGCATATGAGATGACCTTGCTGTTTACTGGTTCAGGTAAGTCATTAATATAAATCAAAACAAGTATAGGTCCTAGTACTGATCCCTGTGGTACACCAGATTTCACTAAGTTATATTCTGATTTAATGTGGCTTATAACATCCCCTTTTTTCCAAGTTATTTCTGTACATTGCAAACGATTTTTAAGATATGATGTTAATAGTTTATTAATTTGTCCTCTGAAGCCATAGTACTCTAATTTTGAGATGAGATGATCATGGGATACAGAGTCAAAAGCTTTGGAGAGGTCTAAGTAAATTCCAGCTGTGTTTTTGTGTTTATCTTTTAGTTCCAATAATTTGTGAATATATTCCGCTATAGCTGTGATGGTCGATAATTTATTTCTGTATCCATGCTGAAAATGATTAAGAATTTTATTAGCAATTAAGAAACTATTTATTCTAGCTATTAAGACTTTCTCATACGTTTTGCTGAATACTGAAGTTAGAGTTATTAGTCTGAAATTGTTAACATCTGCATATGAACCTTTCTTATGAATTGGTCGTACCACGCTAATCTTTAATACCTCAGGAAATATGCCCTCGTTCATTGAGAGATAGGCCATGAGGAGATTTTGGAACCTATCATTATAAATTTCCAAGACTCAGACGATGAAGGCATGAAAATGACAAATTGACTCTTGACATAAGTGATGACAGTGATATGCATGAGCCACCTAAGATTCCAATGATTTACAAACAAACAAAAATACTGGTAATTCATAATCTATAAGTATATATCATTTAAGAAACATGAATATGTTTCAAATTTGAATTTAAAGAAATACATTATAGAACTTAGGAAATTATAGGTTGGCTTTCCTTATGTGTAGCGGCAGGTCTAGGATAGTGTGCGAGAGATAGGGAAATAAGAGAACAGTTAAGGAACAAGGTGGCAATGCTGAGCTCACAAATGTATTTCATTCACTGCAGAGCAGAACTCAACTAATTTGAAAACCATAATAGCTTCTGTGCTTAGCAAACTGCTCTACTAGAAGCATCCTGTTATATTACGTAGAAAATGAAGCTAGCTACAGTGAAGCAATAAATATTACACAAATATAAATATTTGTAACAAAAAGCTTCACTTATCTTAAAAAATAGTGTTAATTCTTCTTTCTAATGGAGATCGATATCACAAACAGATTGCTTGTATCTTTAGTCCATTAATAAACTCTATTGTCAAGAATTCCTGTTACCATGTTATGATTTCTCAGTATTACTAAAATCTGAAAACGAAACAAACATAAAAACAGAATTAACTGCTGGTGTTTCAAAATTCATTAAAAAATAAACATCGCCTTCCACACTGGAAGATGCCATATATTCCTAAATCCTGAAAATCCTACCATGTTGCTTGCCACTGAGTAATAATTTGGTCCCCATGCACCTAACCCTAGGTTTTTGTGTATTGGAGGCCCTCTATTCCTTTTTACACATTTTGCCGTTACACCTATCCTACTCTACATTTTTCTCTTAACTGTTCTTAGCCATCTCTCTTTAACTTTCCCTAAATAATTCCCTATATTTCTCTTGTTCTTTTCCCTTTTACTGACAAAAGTTTTCTAATTACTGCCCCCCCCCCCAAATTGTCCCATTTACATAGCCAGGCCTGCTCTCTCCATCTTTGTTTGATTACAATATAATATACAATAGAAGTCTGCATTCTCTTCTCCACACAATGGCCATTTATCTAGCTCCATCTTGAACTATACCTTTCAAGTTTCTCGCTCCTGTTCTCGCCCAATCAAAACCTTCTCGCCCTAACTTATTACATATATCTATATATCCTTCCCTCCCCCAGGTTGTTTTTATTTCTCCATATAACCTCAGTGAGCTTTTGTCACTTGTACTGGCAAAAATATCTTGTCTGTCAATATCTTCTAAACTTCTTTCCAGAAGCCTCTATATCCATACTCTGCATTTATCCAAGAACGACCCATACCTATCTGCTTCAACACATCATTCACTTTATGTGCCCAAGACCCTCTCCAGTTACTTCTCCTTTGAATATGAAAACGTTCTTTAATTATATTGCCATTCTGTATATATATTTCATTGTCCATGACAAGATTTTAATTTTAGTAGAATGCCTGCCCATTTCCAACTGTGCTGCCCCATTAGGTGATGCTATTGGTAATCCCAATATGTATTTACAAGGATCTATGCACTCTATCAGTCTCTTTCCAAGCCTCAGCTAGTCCCTATACTTCTGGTCCATGCAATATTCTATTTTTCTGTTATATAGTATCTAGCTGCTGCAGCAGCAGTATCATCTTAGAGTTAGAAAAAAAAAGAACCCATGCAGGATCTGGAGCTATTTACTATACTTACTTTTCCAAGCAGATTTAAATTCTCATTCAGGAACCAAGAAGATAAAACAGCTGCTACTAACACACTAAGGGCTCCCAAAGGTGTCACAAGAGAGGCAGGGGCAAATGCATAAGCTGCAAAATTTGCTGCTTCACCTATACCCACTGAAAAATAAAAAACAAGTTCAAAGTATTAACTTTAATGGTCGATCTTAATCATGTGAGCTATGTTGTATTAACATCAACTGTTGCACTCCTTACAGACTCCTGTTTTTATAAAAGATTGCTATCAGCAAATTGAAGAATATTCTTAATAAGTAATAAATAAAAATGACAGCACATTGCAAGGTTAAAAACTGGTGTTTAGAGATTAAAAGGCTTTAGAAATGGTGTACAAAGGATCACTGCCCCTTATATGATAATTAGGATATCGGATATATTATATTTGACTGTAAAGGAACAGATATGTGAAGAAAAGCACTTCTATCTGAAAAATAGTTTATTAAGTTAGCAGAAAATGTGCCTTTCTGAAAAGAAGAGTAAGAAATTAGGTACGTTCTTAGACAAAATAAAAAAAAAAGTGGAATTGTATAGTGAAAAGGCACAAAACAAACAGTTGCACCCAGTAATTAACAGATGATAATAATGATGATAATAATATATATTAAAAATATATGTGTTTAAATGACAGGCAATGAGCCTGGACCAAAGTCATGTCATATTCAACTGTAATTTGATTAGCATCAATATATTAAAAAATAAGTAATATTAAATCTTAATATGGATAATAAAATGGCTTTTTAGCTATCATGCTATATATGTAATATTAATTTAGTTCGGAGAAATAAAAACACATACTTTATTAAGCTTTCAAAAGTGTGTATAGTTAAGGTAAAAATGCAATAGAAGGAACTTCCAATTATTTTATTTAAAAAAGAAAAGTGCATACACTACTCACAGAAAGGGAGTTTATTATTTGCAATTGCTTAAACTAACTTTAAGATGGAAATTAATGAGGTACTTAGAATAATAACGGCATATCCCAACCAAAGTTCATTTTCAGATAAATGTCATTTCCTGTTTCCAAAATATGGAAAGTAGTTAACATTAAAACTTGATATTTCCTGGGTATTTAAATTAAAGAATTTCAAGTCTATGTGCAAATTTTTGCACAATTGTATTTAATAGTTTTCTTGAATTTGTGTTCTTTATTAGAACAAAAATTATACAAAACAGAAAAAAATGGTGTGAAATACTTTTGCTTCATTTAACATCTTGAAATACCTAATCCAGCTCTATTTCCAAATCTTCACATTTTTCGTCATCATCAACACCATCAACATCACCACTTTTATAAAAATCGTGATACTTTATAGATTTATTTTAGTTTCATCAGGTCATTGTATTTAGCTTTTTTTATAATGTTCCATTTATACCTAACTTTTAACTCAGTGGTCATATTGGTGGCCATTCTCCTGCTGGAACATATCGCCTGTTGGCAAAGGTATTAAATCACACACGTTGGGTTGCTGGTACTTTGTATTTTAATCATTAGATCACGCACACATTTGCATCTCATTCCTACTTCCAGACTCTGGGGAAGAAAGGGAATCATCTTGGTTGGAGAAAAATCCCCATCCCCAGCTGGGAATCGAACACAGGACCCCTTGCATGGCAGACAGGTGCTCTACCAAATGAGCTACAGGGCCAGCTGGTTAGCTTTCTTTATCTTTCTCTGTTCACTGTACTTCTGCTGTAACTTAAACCATGAAATTTGTCAACTTTTACCTTTTTTCCTAAAATTAGCTTTTTGACATACTTCAGAGTTAAAATAAGGTAAACCAAACTGAACAATCTCAGGATTATCATGATCCACAGTAATGGATGTAACCTTATGTAACACCATCAACATCTGTTTATTAGTCATTCTGTTGCCTTTCTCACTCGTTTCTTCGCCCCTTCCTTTTTTTTTTTAAGATTTAGGAATAACATCTGTAAATGGCACCATATTCACTACCGTTCACTACAATGCCATGAATCCTAAATAAAGCAGTCATAAATAAAGCACTGATAGTTGGGATATGTCAGTTTTACGTTGAGGATTTGTATGTTTTCACTACGGACAAATTTTAAAGGTGAAAAATGAAAGTTTTGGCATATCCCAATTCGTTTGATACTTCATCACATGAAAGGTAGGACAGCTGTGCATGGTCATGCTTCTATCTCAAAATTTGATATCGATTGGGATATGTCATTATTATTCTGAGCACCTCAATTGTAATTTCATACTTAGCCAAATGTAAGAGCAGGTTTCTAAACATAGAATCAGACTAAAAAATTCAATGCCACAGTGAGAATTTGAACCATGCATCTCCAGGTCTCCATCCAATTTTTGTAACTACAGAGCTAATATGACAACATGCCAGTATGATATTAACTTCTACAACTGACTTGCATTTTTCCTGGTAAACCACAGACGGATCACACATTCATGAGATAACATACCTTAATGGCAACTTACAATGTTGAAACCTAAGTCCTGAGCTTCATAGTTTAACTATTTAGTCAGTCAATACAAATTAATTGTTTTTTTTTTTTTTTTTTTTTTTTTTTTTTTTTTTTTTTTTTTTTTTTTTTTTTTTTTCCCACACTTAGCCATGTATAGGACAAGGTTTGTACAGTTAGAATCAGACTGAAAAATTCAATGCCATAGCCTGGATTTGAACCACAGATTTCCCGGTCTCTATCTGGTTGCTGAACCACTACTTGAGATTCCTTTTTGGATTTCCATGAAAAATGCAAGTAATTTGAACAATTTAATGTTGTGCTGCCATGTTGTTATGGTAGCTCAGAGGTTAGAGTATTTACTAACTTTAAGATATTTAAAACTTAAATTTGTCAACCAGTTCCAGACACTCCAGTTTGTCATTAACTTTCCATCTAGTTTAGAAATAAAAGTACAGAGCTATTGTTTTATACTGTATATTACACAATTAAAAAAAGTAGTTCATTGATGCAAATTAATCATTTCTTCACTAGCCATATATAGGCTAAGGTTTTTGATAGATAGTCAACATAAAAAATTCAATGCCATGGCTGGGATTTGAACCACGAATCTCCTGGTTTCCGTCCAGTTGCTTCAACCCATTGAGCTATCATGGCCAACATGCCGTTCTGACATTAAATTCTCCATTTGACTCGTATATTTCCCTGGTAAACCACTAGAGCCCCTAGTAGTTTACCGGGGAAATATACGAGTCAAATGGAGAATTTAATGTCAGAACGGCATGTTGGCCATGATAGCTCAATGGGCTGAAGTGACTGGACGGAAACCAGGAGATCTGTGGTTCAAATCCGGCCATGGCATTGAAGTTTTCATGTTGACTCTATGTATAAAAAAAGTAGTTTCAAAATCTGTATTTAAAACTTACTTGAAAGTAAACCAGCCCACCATATCCATTCTTTGAGATAGCCAAATCCACCAGCACCAGCACGTACTGCTCCAGTTCGGTTAAGACGAATTAGTGCCTTCTTCTTGATGATAAAGCTTGAACCTATTTAAAAAAAATTGCACATAATGAAGATCAAATTAAATTAATTAATTAAATTAATTAATAATGAGATAGAAGATATGATAAATTGCAAAGACATGAAGGAAAATGAAATTGAGTTTTTATTTATTTATACTCATTAACTGCTGTGGCTCTCAGCATGAAATTACTTTTTCTCAGAGGCCTCTTTTACTTACAGGAAATCTATGACACAAGACCACCAATACTTTATGGAATTTTTGTAATTTCTCTCTAAACTCACCACTGCAAACAACAACTTTATTATTTAGTATTTATTCTCCCTTTGAGACCATTAGTACTATTGTAATAATTGTTCCTTGGAATGTGAACCACATAATTCTAAACTTGCTAAAGATATTGTAGTATCTTTCCAATTAAATTTACATTCATTCATCAATAATATTAATTGTTCTATACAGTACTTGTTAAAGCTTTGCACACTTCATAAAATAGCCATTTATAGCTTCCTTGCTAAGGGTGTGATTTAACTGTTGTGGGACTATGTGCAAACCTTGGACATCTACAATATAAATATATCAGAACACTACTAGTAGTGTAGAGCCTCTTGCATCAGTGATTTCCCACTTGAAAAAAAGTGAAGTATTTGTAGCTGTAGATGTATGCAAAAACTTCATTTAATCTTAATAGGCAAACTAATAAATAAATGTTAATGATAAAAAGAATTCACTTACCATTAGAATTTCCTTGAATTTTGTTAAAATTCAATATGAACGAGCAGACAACAACAGATGCCAGTTGGAAAGAGATTGAAAATGGAGGCGAATGCCTTTGAAACTAGTCTCTCATTAATATAAAAAAGTAATTGATGAGTATCAATAAACCAACTACAAATAGTTTTTGAGATTAATGTCTCTCTTATTTAAATATTCATAATTATACTATTTACTTTTAGATTTAAGAAATAAAAACTTATATATGTGGTCCTTTTTATTTGAGAAAGATCCAAAAAGTTTATAACTAAAGTTGGAATTTTGATTCTGTCGATACCTCAATTCTCAGTGTAATCAAAGTACGACGCATGTTTGTTAAGTCAGTACCGCTTTGGAATTAAAAAAAGACGTGCATAGATATTGCAATAATTTATTTTTACATGAAAGCCTGTACTTTAATCTACTTTTCTACATAATTTCCGTGAATATTGTGACTTTGTGGGTTCGTGAAATGAAAAGTCCAATTTCACCACTCAAAAATGTTCTTTATTTCCACCGACTTACAGTTAAACACTTGCCAATTACACAAAATTACGTAATGCACACAATTACGATTCACCAGTTCGTCCGTTATCGTTCCGATGCACGTACACGGCGCTACTTCACTAGCACGTCAAACACTGACTGACTCACTCCTAATTGAAGTCCCTTTTATAGGAATATCCTGCTGTTCTAGAAGTCTCTGGTTTTCCGCAAATTACCCGAACGTTCCATAGGAGAGGAGAAGGGGAGAGAAACTTCGAGGGACAGGTGACATTTCCCTCAATTAGTGACAGAGACCGATGAGTGGGCGTGGCCCAGTGCCTAGGGTCCCTCCCAACTGTCGCCTGTCCGTCCCTTCCCTAATTGGGTGACAATATTGAGGCACTTGTCATAACGTGGCACCAGTTTTTGAATACCCTCCTCATAAAATTCTGCCGCCTGACGTGTTAACCACTGTATCACAACTGTTTTGACTTCGTTATCGTCTTGAAGATGCTGACCGCCCAGATGTTTCTTCAAGTGCAGGAACAAATGGTAGTCGCTGGGCGCCAGATCAGGGCTGTATGGAGGATGATCTAGTTTTTCCCATTGAAAAGATTTGATGAGATCTTTGGTCCAATTAGCCACATGTGGATGGGCATTGTCATGCAGCAAAACGATATCTTACTCAACTTACCACGTCTTTTGTTCTGGATTGCACGACGCAGATTGTTCAATGTCTCATAATAAGACGCTGCATTGATTGTCTCATTACGAGGCAGAAACTCCACTAGCAATACTCCTTTTCTGTCCCAAAAAACTGTGCACATGATTTTCCGGGCAGAAATTGTTTGCTTAAACTTCACTTTTGATGGGTGATGAATGTTGCCATTCCATGGATTATTGTTTCGATTCTGGTGTGACGTAGGCACCCATATTTCGTCGCCAGTAACAATTTGGTCTAAAAAGTCTTCACCTTCATTGTAGTACCGCTCAAGAAAAGTCAATGCACTGCCTAAACATTGGGTTTTGTGCAAATCCGTCAACATTTTCGGAACCCAATGTGAACACAATTTCTGGTACTTCAAGTTCTCGGTCACAATGCGATACAAAACACTACAAGAATATTGAGGAAAATAGTCGCACAATGATGAAATTGTAAAGCGTCTGTTTTCTCTTACCTTTTCGTCCCCTTTCTGCACCAAATCTTCAGTAACGACCAAAGGACGCCCACTCCGTTCTTCATCATGCACATTTGTGCGGCCATCTTTAAATGCTCTCACCCATTTCCTTACTATTCCATCACTCATAATGTTTTGTCCGTAAACTTCATAGATCTCACGATGAATATCGATCGGTTTTACACCTTTAGCACTAAGAAATCGTGTAACAGCCCATACTTCACAATCGGCGGGACTCACGATTGTCGGAGGCATCTTAAACACTCAGTAACCAACGTATACAATGAAGAATTAGACTGTAATGGCGTCGGTGCATAGACAAGAGATGTAGGTAACCAGTGCGCATGCGCAGAATGCCAACCGTAGCGCTGCGGCACCAGAATCACAAAACAGTACTGACTTAAAAAACATGCCTCGTATGTCTAAAACTTTGAGATACACCTTTGAGTTCGTGAAAGTTGTTGCATTTAATCTTATGCTAAATAAGGAATGAAGGGAGTTGACAGTTGAGGCTTCATGTTTTGCCTTGCACGTATTCCCAAAGAATTGCTGAACTATAGTTCCTGATAGACTTTGACTTGTTTCTAATGAATGCAATATTCTATATATGAGGGGGTATCATAAAGTTTTAATTATCACTCTTGAAAATATATCAAAGAGAGTTTCTGTTTATATGAGCCTGTTAATTCTACTCTAAGTAGTCACCATCGAGATTTACACATTTTTCCAGCATTTCTTGAGCTTCCAAATACCTTGATTACAGAAGTCTGCATTTTTGGACTTAAACCACTCTTCTACTTCATTAATGATGTCATTTGTGTTGAGAAGTTTAAAGAAAGTTACTATACAAGCTAAAATAAACTGTAATAGGGACCTCAATTTAAATGCAAAAAATAAAGTTACACCTATTTGGGAAATTGTAAAGAGAGGAACTGGAAGGAAAATTAATATTTCTAACGAAGATATTGTAATTATACATGAAGATAAGATAGAAACTAAACCTCAATGTATAGCAGAAAATTTTAATTATTATTATGCTGGAATTACAGGTAATTTGCATTATTTCAATGAACCAGTGGAAACAAAAACCACAACCTTTTTAAAGTAATAAGTCCACATTTTTAAAACCGGTGTCTAAAATGAAATGCTTAAGGTAATAGCCTCCCTTAACAATAAATCATCCTGTGGAACAGATGAGGTGCCAGATGTTGTAGTTCAGCAATGTGCTGAACAACTAATTTTTCCTCTTTTGGAGATTGCAAATTTGTCACTCTCTTCGGGATGTTTACCTGCAATTCTTAAAGTAGCTAAAGTGCAACCTATTTTCAAGAAAGGAGATAAAAATTGTATTGAAAATTCTGTCCCTGTTTTCCAAAACTCTTGAAAAAATTATGTATAGCATACTGGTGTCCCTTTTTGAAGTTAATAAGATGTTTTCTGACTCTCAGTTTGCGTTTAGACGGGGTAAAGGAATTCATTGCATCATTCAATCTTTTATTGAAACTATTTATAAAGCAATGAATAATAAAGAACATGTAATAGGTATATTTCTTGATTTAAGTAAGGTTTTCGATATGGTAAATCATGATATTCTTATCAGGAAGCTTCAACATATAGGCATTAGAGATGTTGCTAATGATTTGTTTATTTGAATAATAGAAAGCAAATTGTTGTAATCAATTCTGTAAAATCCAATCCAACAATCATACACTATGGCATACTGCAAGGATCCATTTTGGGCCCATTGCTGCATTCAGTTTATATAAATGACTTACCCATGTGTTTGCCGGATAGTAATACAGTTTTATTTGCTGATGACACAAATATAATAAACAATACTCTGTCCAAATTACAGGATAAAATTAATAATTCCACTTCAAATCTGGTTCATTGGCTCCAAAGTAATATGCTCACTGTGTGCATGCATTTTGGAAATCAAATACTTGAAAAAAACCTCCCATATCTCAGTAAATTGTTCTGAAATTGCAGAAGTAAATAGTACTAAGTTCTTAGGTATTACGATTGATTCTAATTTATCTTGGGAATGACAAATATTGTCTCTGAATGATAAATTGAGTTCTTTAAGTTATGCATTCCAGATCTTGTCAAAATCTCTTTCTGTTGATGTATTAAGGTAATTTTGGATATTACATTCATTGTGTTCTTATGGCATAATTGCCTGGGGGTCTTCTTCAAAAACCAAGCGAACACTAATACTGCAAAAGAGGATTTTTTTATTGAAAAGTATATTGCAAGTGTCAGTTAGAACCAGTAGTATGAAGGTGTTTTCAGATTTGAAAATTTTACCTCTTCCTTGCATTTATATCCTGGAATCTGTGTTCATTCAACAAAACATAAATCTACTGCAATTGAATTCTCAATTATATGATTACAATACTAGAGCAACCAGCAATGTCCATTTAAATTGTCATAGACTTATAGACTTAATGAAACATCACATGTATACTTTGTATAATCACTTGCCTCAAAAAATTAGACTTTTAAATTATAGAAGGTTTAGGCAGTCAGTGCAACTGATAGGCAGTCAGTGCAACAGATGCTATAAGATGGCAGCAGCAACAGGTGCTAAAATTTGTGCTCCATGTGGAAAACAAGTGAAAAGTTCGCAAATGAGAATGGAGTGTAATGGGGAGTGCATGAGATGGTTCCATGCTACATGTGTAAAAGTTTCAAAAGAAAAATATAAAGAACTATCAGGGAATGGTGACGCAAACTGGATGTGTGAGAGAGAGGACTGCTTGCCGCAACCTAACCTACAAATACTGCAGTCATCAATAGCGGAGCTAACAACTAAAATAGAGTTCACGGTGCAGGAATTAAGAAAAGAAAATGAAGAAGTGAAGAAAGCAGCTTCATTCATGAATGAGTGCTTTGAAGCGTTGAAACTCAAAATTAGTGATTTAAACATCAAGATGGAGCAAAGCATAAGATCGATCTATGATACTAAGATAGATGCGATGGAAAATGACATCGAGGATGTAAAACAATATCAGCGAAAGAATAACCTAATTATCAGTGGCATACCACAAGTGGAAAGGGAAGATGTATTTGATACTGTTATACAATTTGCAAATGCCTTAGATGTCCATTTGACGTACAATGACATCGATGCAGCGCACAGACTTCCCTCCAGAAAACATGAAGTAAGTACCAATCTAAGGAATCCGCCTATACTGGTTCGCTTTACGTGCCATTGGAAGAAAGAAGAAATAGTCCAAACCAGAATAACAAAAAGACGAGTATCCACTGAAGATATGGGATTACCTGGACCCCCTCAACTAATTTTCGTCAATGATCACCTGACGGCTCTCAATGATGGCATAGCAAAAAGAACAAGGGATTTAAGGAGAGAAGGGAAGATAGTAGGAGCGTGGACCAGGGATGGCAAAATCTTCATACGAGAAAAACAGTTTGGACCTTCAATAAGGATCATGGGGAAGAATCACCTTCTGGCATATGAAAATAAGATAACCTTAAATAATACAAAAACCACAGCAGCAGTGCAGAACGAAACAAGAGAAGCTCAGTGAAGTGCAGTGCCTTAGGTTTCTATTTTGTGATGAAGTGCAATATTTGTACCTTTCATGTGTGATTGTGATAACATTATAGGTGAGTTCAAATATGATTCTGTAGATGATTATTTAAACATTACAAGATCTCAACCGAACCCAAAGGTAAGAATTGTGTACCTGAATGCTAGGTCTATTGTAAACAAATTAGATGATATTGAGCTTCTTGTGGCAACAATAACTAAAGTAGATGTAATTGTCATAGCAGAAAACTGGCTCAGGGAAAACATAATTAACTTTTTTAATATAAAAAATTTTTATGCACATCATGTTATAAGGAAAATGACAGGAGGTGGAATTTCAGTGTATATTAGAGATGTATGGAAAACGTCTGTACAAAACACAGTAAACAGTGACCACAGTATCCTACACATAAACCTGAAAAGGGATCTAATAACACTTGATATCATTGCAGTTTATAATCCTAATGATCAAAATACTGGCAACTTTCTCACTGATATGGAAACTGTACTGTGTAGGAAGCTTGCAAAATCAGCCATGATCATAGGCGATGTAAATATTAATTACCTCACTCAGAGTAAAAGTCTTGATAACTATAATACACTAATTACAAGTTTCAATTTTATACAAGGTAATAAAATATATCCAACAAGAATAGGCAAAAGCTCAGCTACACTAATTGACCATGTACTTATCAATAACAATGATACCCCAATATCTATATCTAACATAATGCATGATATCAGTGACCATAACATACTTATAATCGACATAAAAGAACATCTTTGGAAGGCCCTTCATGATAAGTATATCAATACCAGAATGTCAATTCAAGAATTTAACACTATAAATCATAATAAACTTTCCTTATTTATACAAAATACTGGATTTAACTGTGTCACAAATGACCCTAATGAATATTATAACTCATTATTGCAGTTTATAAAGGAAGGGGCTTCAGTCTGCTCCTACAGGTGCCGAAAGGTTGTGTCAAATAAACTGACACATAGACCATGGGTTAATAGTAACTTTTTGGCTCTAGTTAAAAAGAAAAACTTGCTGTATAGCAAAACAAAATGCAAATTTCCCTCTCCGATAGCAATTGAACTGTACAAAAAGTGTGCAAATGAAGTAACTAAAATGAAAAGGGAACTTCAAGAAGCATATTACTCAAATAAACTGAATAACTCCTATGATCCAAAAAAGGTATGGATGACAATAAATGGAATCTTAAGAAATAAAACCCCAGTACATTCCAATCAAATAGAAACAATAATGGTAGGTAATCAAAAAATAGTAAATCAATTAGAAATATGTGAATCTTTTAACCAATACTTTGTAAATATAGCTGATCAGTTAGTGAAGATATGTATAACTACACAATATACTCCACCACCTTATAGTTCAGTACCAAATAGTCTTTTTCTATATCCAACAGATAATAATGAGGTTCTAAAAATGATAGCAACAATAAAAAACAAAGGTAATAAAACAGATAATATTTTATCAAATGAATTGTTAACAAAGTGCAAGTACAGTTTGGTTCCACACATTGTAACCTTTATTAATTTATCACTTAGTTCAGGTTCTGTACCTGATGGTTGTAAAATCACACGAGTTGTCCCAATTTATAAGACAGGTGATAGAGTAATTATGGATAATTACAGACCAATAAGTATTATTCCTGTATTTGCCAAAATTCTGGAAAAAGTTAGGTTATTACAGCATCTAGAAAAACACAACTTTTTTCACAATCATCAGTATGGATTTATTAACAAATCTAGTACTCTTGCTGCCACGGTAGATATTATCGTACCTATTCAAAGAGCTCTGGATAGAAATCGTTTAGCTGCTGGTTTATTTATTGACCTAAAAAAGGCTTTTGACACTGTAGATCATACTTTATTACTAAATAAACTTGAGCATGCTGGTGTAAGAGGACTTCCTCTCAACTGGTTTCAGAATTATCTCAGTAATAGGAAACAATTTGTAAATATGAACAACATTTCCAGTTCTCTATCAGTAATTCATCATGGTGTTCCACAAGGTTCTGTATTAGGTCCTATATTATTCCTAATCTTTATAAATGACATAGGATGTTTAAGACTAAAAGGTAAATTGACTATGTTT
Organism: Mantis religiosa; assembly: GCA_030765055.1. Lineage (NCBI taxonomy): Eukaryota > Metazoa > Arthropoda > Insecta > Mantodea > Mantidae > Mantis > Mantis religiosa. Next base: position 185,391,443 of record CM060951.1, read on the forward strand.
GCTGATGATATATGTTTGTTATATATAGATAACTCTGAGCACCAGCTGATATATGACATACAGCAAGACCTGAATGCATTGAATAGCTGGTTTAAGGGCAATAAGTTAACATTAAATGTCTGTAAAACAAAATATATGTTATTTCATAAAAGATCATACGTACCAGTAGTAAATAACAAGATACATGTTGATAACGCAGTGATTGAAAGAGTAACAAAAATTACATATCTAGGTTTGATTCTAGACAGTACGCTCACATGGAAGGACCATATCATGCATGTAAAAAATAAGATTCTTCCTGTGTTAGCTGTAATTCACAGGCTGAAATTCAAAGGATTCAGTGTAAATCATTTACGAAGTATCTACCATGCTTTAATTCAATCTCATTTGGATTACTTAAACATCTTATGGGGTAACTCTGTTAAATATTTAATTCATGACCTCGAAGTACTTCAAAATCGTGCCTTGAAAATAATCTACAATCTACCCTTTAGAACAAACACAAAAACACTCTACCATGTAACTAACATTTTACCATTACAACTAAACATAGAGTTGTCCTTGCTAATATATCTCCACAAAATAAAAAATAATCTTCTAAAGTCCAATCTAACATTTGAAAGCTCCTCACATATATATAATACAAGAAATAAAGGAAACTTAACAAAACCAACAGTGAACACTTCTACTTATGGCCTGAACAGCTTAACCTCACACATTATCAACTTATATAATGCACTGCCACTGGAACTGAAAGGCTGCAGGAACATAAAAGGTTTTAAAAGGAAAGTTGCTGAAAATTTACTGAAGGCATATATTGATAGCTGATAAAGTGTTACACATTTATAGCTGGTTTGAAAGCTGAACTGTTTAAAAATTAATATGGATTAATGTCCCATAGAATATGTAGCTTCTATTTTTCTGTAAGTTCTTTGTTACTATTATTTCTTGAGTTATAGTGAATGTCTGTATCTTTGTATGTTTCATATATGTTATTCTTGTACGGTAATTCATTCCTACTCTAAAAATGTAATATAAGTATTGTCAAGGGCTGTTTGCCATCATTTTATATATTTTTGTACTGTTCCCTAGCATGAGCTATGGCTCTGGGAACCTTTTCAGATAACAATAAATAAATAAATAAATAAATAAATAAATAAATAAATAAATAAATAAATAAATAAATAAATAAATAAATAAATAAATAAATAAATAAATAAATAAATAAATAAATAATTGTTAAAATTTTTACCATTTAACATAGGTGAATTTTTAAATATAAAATTGTAATATAAATTTTATTTTACTGTATTTTTAAAATGTACTATTGTATTAGACATTATATTGATTTGTAACATTTTCAATTATATTGTAATGCATATTTATATTTTTGAAAATATTGTACATAAACTGTATTTTTGATGATGCCATGAGTCTGGTTGACTCCTACAGCTAATAAATTATCTGAATCAGCTCAGTAAGCAAACAAAAGAATCTTCATTTCTGGGAACGTGCAAGATCGGGCAAATAAAGTGGAAGCTGCAAGATCTCAAAGCCATATTCCCGTTTTGTCAACTACAACTTGACATGAATGAGCTAGAGTATTGTCAGCCAGAAAACAAATGCCTTTGGAGAGCGTACAGCATCGTTTCTTAATCAGAGCTGCTCATAACTTTTCCAGAAGATTGCTGTAGTATCTGCCAGTGATGGTATGATCCTTGTCAAGACAATCTGTAAGGATAACTCCATGACAGTCCCAGAAAACTTAAAGAATGAGCTTCCCAGCTGACTTGCCTTTTTGGAAGGGAGGAATCTGCATGCTTCCATTCCATGCTCATGGTTTTAGTCCCTGGATCATCCTAATAGATCCAGATTCATCCATTGTTATCAGATAATCCAAAAAATCATCTTCATCCTGTTCCAACAGCATCAACATATGTCCTGAAAGGTCACGCTGTGTTTGCTTTTGGAAGGGGGTTAGGAAACGTGGAACCCACCGTGCAGACAACTTAGACATGTGCAGTTTGCCATGAGTAATTTTCCAGACACTAACATAACTAAGATGAGTTTCATTCATGATCATTTGGATTGTTACTCATCTGTCTTCCAGGATCAAACATGCCACTTTCTTCACTGTGATAGCATCAACTGTCAAGGAGGGTCTAGCAGTTCTTGGTTTGTTTGTCAAGGACATGTGACCAGTTTGAAAATTCCTTTTCCAGCTCACTATAGTGTCATAAGATGGGCAATCACTGCAATAAACAGCCATCGTCTCATCATGGATTTCTGGGGCAGTTCTGCCTTGAAATGCAGGAACTTTATTATACTGTGGGCATCAAATTTTCTCCATCTTTCTAAGATGAAATTCTTTCATTCTAAGATGGAATTTACTAAAGATGAGTCGGAACTAGCAACACTAACATCACTTATTTTACACATGTTAGCAGTGACTAAGAAAAAAGATGTTAGTGTTACTAGTGCCGACTTATCTTAAGTATGTTCCATGAAAAACTTCATTTACCACTCATCAGTATTTTCCATATTTCTTTGCTTATATCTCCACATTGGAATTGAAATAGTATTCAAGTAACTCTTATAAAAGTCAGAATAAGTATTATACCAGAAAATGCTTTTGGCTATTATTTTAAAGCACACAAAAATTGATCTCCATATTTGTTATTAAACCTTTTGAATGGGTGAGAATATGAGTGTTTTGTTCAATCTAAGTTAAGTTAAAAGCACAAGAAAAATTGCCTTGAATTCAACGCTGCTGCAAAGATTCCTTAATTACAGATAATTATAAAAATGAGCAATGTATTTGTAAAATTGACTTAAAGATAGAGAGAAGAGGATGAATAATACCTATAAATATACTGGAACTTATTGCCAAAGCAAGACCAATGTAGAACTGCGTGACATTATAGGGCTGGCCTACAGCTCCATTTCCGTCTGGACTTGGAGCAGCCATAATGAGATGTAATCTGAAATTTAAAACATTTGTTAATGACTTATTTTACTACACAAAATTAAAAGTATGCGCTATTACTATATAAACAACAATACATGATGTGATAAAATAGTCCTCTTGCAAAAAAATGAAAAGCATAGGACTATCGTTACAAGAATGATCCCATTAGACTGCAGTTTTAATTAAAGGAGCATGTCAGGTCTTTAAATCAATCTGCCAAGAGATTTATGTATTGTGAAACTTTCTCACCTATGTGGAAAGAAACAAAATAAATTTAGAAGAGAGAGCTGAACAAGTTGATGTTGCCACCAAACTCTAATGAAAGAGATTTCAAATGAGTAGTATGGATACTTCTTCACCTCATCATGCTCATTTCCTAGTTAATCTGTTAAAAATATGTGTATCAACTTTTAAAATAATTAGCAACATCTTCAGTATAATAATCTATTAAGAGGGCAGATGAAAAGTTCTCAGAATCACCATAGCAGGTCAGCAGTAGTACAATGAATTGGTTTTATGATATTGATTTGACTGTTGCCTGTAAAAACACATAATGTCAGTTCACTTAGAATACAGCTGTGAAGATGACATGGCTGTGTTATTGTTACCACATAGTGATTTCCAACGCTGGAACAAAATCAACTTTTGATAAGTGATTAAGTGGTTTGCAAAGAAGGTAATGAAAGTTAAACCTTCCTAGAGATTTCCGGAATACACTGGAGGACACTGCTGCTTCATATTCAACTGTTTCCAAATGGACAAACAAATTTAATTTTGGTTGGAAGAGCTTAGATGATGATCGTGCAGTGCTTAGCCAAGAATGCTACTACCCCAGAAATCATTACAAAAGTACATTGGTCATGGAGAATCACTTTTTGACAGTATGAGAAATTGCTCGAGCTTTTCACATTTCATCTGAAAGGGCACATCGCATTTTAAATATGAAGAAACTATATGCAAAATGGGTGTCACAACTCTTAAAACATAATCAAAAATGCATGAGAATGGAAATATTGGAACAATGCTTTGCCTTTTTAAGAGAAACAAACAAGACTTTTGAAATTTGGGTCCACTACTATAGCCTAGATTCAAAACTGTAGAAACATGCTGATTCTCTGCCACTGAAGAAAGCAAAGACAATTCCTTCAGCCAGAAGGATTATGGCATCGGTGTTCTGGAATGTGAAAGGATTCCTGTTTCCAGATTATTTCCCCATTGGGCAACAATCACTGGAGGATACTATGCTAATCTCCTGGACCAATTACAACAAAACATGCCAAGAAATGCTAGGTTTAACGACACTTCCAGTGATATAAGTACATTTTTCCTATTCTGTTCAGAGAATTTTTCAAACCACCCATGCATAAATGTTGCACCTATAGTATAGGTCCTTATGAATACATTTCAGTCGATTAAATGTATCAGTATCTTAGGAAAAGTTACTCATCAATATCGTGGATCAATATTTAAATCTGAAAACATTATCATGATTCTAGGATACGTTTCCAATATGACAATCTCTCCAGAAGTTAACTCAGGCAATCAACAAGAAGCAGTTGTAGCAATAGAAGAGAATGAATTGGAGGGGGTCTTCTTTTTTACACTGGAAATGAGAAATATTACTAGTTTCAAAAAGTTGGAGATAAGAATTTCCTAAACTGCTGTCATAATTGGAAATACGGAAGATCAATAGGATGTTTCAAATATGGAAGGAAAAAGTGGAGAATCTCAGCCTCAGCCTTGTATACATAAAACTGTTTAATTCAAGAAAGGCATCCAAAAGGAGTTAAGTGTGTATATATGAGTGAGATTCAATTAACCTGTTCTCATGGATTATACTTGTTAATGTGCATGTACAGTGGTAATGAGTGATGGATTCCATACTTATCACCAAGAAGCACATCTCTTAGGTATTTTCATTGCCTTCTCTTTTCTTACAATTTTTATAGGGCGGTTACACACAGCAGTTCAGCCAATAAAACTTTCAGATAGCAAGGGCACAGTTCATATCACAACAAAAAATAAAAAAAATAACTTTGTTGTTCCTGTATTTAGAGAGCTCCATATGAATACTGAGTTATCATGGCCTTTGTTCACAATGTTGGTTGTAAATACAAGAAACTGTTCATCATTGGTACACCATGAGCAATAACACTTCCTTCTGGGATTTGTAGCAATAAATCACAACCAATAGTATCAACTGTGGCTAAGGATTCTGGAAACTTGGATATTGTAAGATTTCAGGCATTTTCTGGTGGAATTTCAAAATAAAATGTTGAGAACATGTTATTCAAACACCATGAAAGGAATAAAAATTTGAATATTTTATTGACTATTTTTGTTTTCTCTCTGCTTTAATGATACACAAAACATTCCAGTTACATAACTGTATGGTAACAACCTATTTTGGTGAAACTTTTGTACTTGGTCAGAGAAAATGAAGTGTAGCACAAGTGAGTAATATTAATCAGATTACCTTGGAAATTGTGTAGGGAGATGTTGATATTTCAGAATCCACCTCAACCAATAATCTCCCCATAGAATTCACTGTAATACACCCCCACACCTCCTATTTAGATTTTCCATTTAGATTTTCTTTTATTGGATAATCATGGCATTAAAACAGAACTATGCCATGTAAACAATGCTGCACATGCTGGGATGAGAGTGTCAACCCAAGGGATGAAGTAATATCCACTTTGTGAGGTCAGGTCGTGAATCCCTTGGCTATAATTTCAGCCCTTAGGCCAAATATCTAAATCACTTTTTCGATGGCAAAGTTCGTTAGTCCCATATTGACAGCTCTGCCAATAATGAGCAAGATAGTGAATGATACAAACAAACGAGACAACGGATGGAGCAGGCACTTGATTATCTTAAGAAGCTACGCCCCAATTTATTCAGCACGGTTCATTGTAACGATTCGAATAGGGTCTTATACTTCATTACCACTCGCATACGGCAGCATTAAACAGGTAGGCCATAACATCACAGGTTTCTGCAGTTTATTTAACCCAAGATTTTGTTAGGATTAAAGGGTTATATCTCAAGCACGTGCTTGCTTCTGCGAATGGCAACGCTCCGCCTATGCCACGCCCTCTCCTTTACTATACAAAATAACCCTGAACTGGATTTAAACCACAATTTAAATTATCAATGGACATGTGTATTTCGTTATAACTTACCAAATTCTGGCCAGATACAAACGTTTACCTCTTATTTATGGTTTTATTTAACTTCAACTTCCACTTCGCTGTCTTTATTAGTACTACATTACCTGTTTCTTATTTAACCATTTTAAAAGATTTCAACTATTGATGTTTAACATGACATTCCGACACAAATTTCATAATACTTATTTCCACGTGACATTAAACCGATCTTATGTAAACCAACTTTAACAGAGTGGCCAACAAAGCAAGATATACCACCCGCAATACCAATAATCAGGACCACATTCAGGACCATCAGGACTGATCGAATCGAGCCATTGTTTACGTACACTCACACTATTGTAGTAAGTAAACACACGTGCAAGATGGAAGGCGAAATAATTTCTTCCTTGCTTCCATTACTTATTTCACTAAATCAGTGCACACTGAATATTTTGTCTTCAGACGACATTCTTTGTGATAACTATGTATAGTAGATGTTTCCTATCTACCGTGACTTTGTTTCTAAACAAGGAGTAACTGACCATGTTTAAGCATTCCACAGGTGTTTGACAGAGTTTGATTAAAAAAAAGTTGTACGTCAATTAAACGTTACGAATTAATATTAGAATATTTCTAAATTATTGTGTGAAATATAAAATTGTACAAACCGTAAATAACCTTTTTTCTTTAAGTGTTCAACATGACGCAGCTTATTCAACAATGCCCGCCTCGGTAGCGTAGATGGTAGCATGTCTGTCTCAAGTTCAAGAGGTCCCGAGTTCGAATCTCGGTCAGGGTGAATTACTTGGATAAGGTTTTTCCGGGGTTTTCCCTTATCCTCAAAGACGAATGTCGGGTAACTCTAAGCCCCATGGACCCCTGACGCATTAAGCATCATTTTCACATTTTATTCATCGTCTGATATGACTGGACGTAAATTACAAAAACAAAAAATTATTCAACAATTACCAATTGCACCAGGATTAATCAAAAATCGCGTTACATGCTGTATAAATCAGTACTATTTTAGCAGGAAAATGGTACCTTCAATATACGACATTGCGGTTGTCATGTCAAACGAAATTAATGGTTTACAGCCTATAGTTAAGCGTCCTGTTTACGAGCACACTATTCGTTCGTTGCATAGCTCAAACATAACCTTGTTCTTTTGCAGTTTGAATCAGGAGTCAGGAGATGTAATATATTTTTCAAAGCTGAATTATAAACCGTACTTAAATTCTAGCGACTATCGGGATATTTTTGAACTGGTGATCATAGTCAAAACCCTCTTAGCAACAGGTGTTCAACAATAAGAATAATCTTTGTAAGTAAGGATGTTTCAAACCACTGCTTATTTTTAGCTCTGGCTTATTTGCTTACATTAGTGACTTATGGCTCTTCAGGTCAGTTGGCGATTTACGATATACTGCAAGTGCAGCTTGTTTGTGGGTCCAGTTGTTTTATACAACTAGTCTACTTTGCTAATAAATTACCGCTTTTAAACTCCCGAGAAACTCAATTGATCGTCTTCAGTTAAATGCAACTGCGACTGTTATAACCAAAATGAGCATTCTACAATATGCAAACAAACTTCTTCATACGAAGCAGAGCTATTTAAGGAATCCTTAACCCTTTTGAACGACATCCTTCATGATTGGGGATTTGAGTTCAATACAGTCAATACTTGAGATAATCGATATGTATATCACCAAGAGCATTCCGTTTAAAATGCATCATAAACTGACAAAGCTGTGTTTTTTAATATTATTTATCAATGCGCATAAATGTTTGTATTTCTTAGCATTCCATTCTATATTGTCCGATAAATAACCTTAATTTTGCCTAGAAGCCTCTTTGTCAGAGTTGAGCTCGTTCTTTAAGGTACTTTCAAAACCAATTTGTCGACCAGATTGAGATCTGGAAATTGCAAAGTCTACATTGTTAGAACGTGCCTGTTGATGTCTTAATAAAAGATCTGTGTAGTTATAATAGCTGTTTTGCCAAGGTGTAGATATGGAGATGCATGAAGATTATGAGGCCACGCCGTGGCTCAGTGGTTAGACCGCTTGGCTCTCACCAAGGCGGCCCGGGTTCGATCCTAGGCGACCGCAAAGTGAGATTTGTGGTGGACAACACGGCGTTGGGGCGGGTTTTCTCCGGGACCTCCGGTTTCCCCCGCCATCTCATTCCACCGGTGCTCCATCTTCATCTCATGCATCATCAGTGTCACCGCCTGCGGTGCCGTATGTAGTAAAAACGGGCGTTAAACACTACACACATGAAGATTATGATTTCCATTTATGATTCCTGCCCGCCTCGGTAGCGCAGATGGCAGCGTGTCTTCCTCACGTTCAAGAGGTCCCGAGTTCGAATCTCGGTCAGGGTGAGTTACCCGGATGCTTTTCCGGGGTTTTCCTTTATCCTGAAAGAAGAATGTCGGGTAACTCTGAGCTCCATGGACCCCGGACGCATTGAGCATCATTTCACCCATTTCATCCATCTTCCGATATGACTAAATGTTGGAGGACGTAAATTACAAATATATATAATTCCTTATTCTAGGAATGACAAAGTTTTGTAACCGCTAAAGAAGCATTCCTCGTTTACTGTAACATCTCCCTGGTCCTCTTCGAAGAAATATGGTACAATGTCGAATTTTAAGTGAAGCCTGTATGGGAACAGTAAACTAAAGCATAAAGATCATATGTATCACACTGATCATACAGTGCAGTTGAGCAAAGTAGCTCTCTGAAAGCCATTCAAGGCACCCGGAAAAAAAGTATCCAGATAACTCACCCTGGCCGAGATTAGAACTCGGGACCTGCTGAAAGTGAGGAAGGTACTGTTCTGATTAAACATGCCGAGAAAACCTTTATATTAGAATTCTTAAGTATAGGTATATATTCAACAAAAGTGGCCACACTTAAGATGTTGAAAATTTCAACTTGTTATGAGTGTTAGCGCTAAATAGTTTATAAAAATAATTGCAGTTAAAGCCCCCACATTCTGGGATCAAAACTCGATTTAGCTAAATTATAATACAGTGGTATTCCATTGTAAATTAAATCAGTGAATTATTAAAAGTTTTGTTCATACAAAAGATATTCGTGATTAAAAATATTTATCATATAAATGCGAAATAGGCGACGTATCGTATCAGAAGCATTAGTAGATCTGAGAGTCCCACACAAGTTGCATTATACGGACTTATTGCAGACCTTGACTTACCCGTCTCTGTAGCGTGAGTGATAGCCTGTCTCCTAATGTTCAAGAAGTACCTGTTCGAATCTCAGTTAGAGTGAGTTATCTGGAAAAGTTATTTTTCGGGCGTTTTCCCTTATACTGACAGATGAATATAGGGTAACTAAGTTCTATGGATATTGGGCTCATTTGAGCATCATTTCATCCATTTTATTCGTCGTTCTATGGTTCTGCAACGTCATCGTTGGAGGACGTGAATTAAAACAAAAAATAAAACATATTCAAGAGGAGCTGAATTATAAAGATCCAAAAATAAATTAAATGGTGAAAAATGACTAAGGGAAAAAGGCTCATTTAACCTGCAACTACAAAACATACCTACCTACTTACCCACCCACCTACCTAAACAAACCTGAATTTAGTAATTTATCGATGCTGGTAAATGTGGACGTGATAAACACTATTTTGCTATTTGAGCAGTCTACTTAACGATTATAAAACCCAAATTCTTCGTCTGCGTTAAAATAACGTTGAGTATATGCAAGATGCACTTACCAAAAATTACTTTGATCAGGCAGTAAAATATTACTTCATTTATAAGCTATATTAAGTAGGAAAAGTGTTGAATATATTTGATACAAAGTTTTCACCAGAAATACATGTTTTGAGATCCCTGAAAATAGAATAAAATATAAATTAATTGTTCTTTCATACTACCCTGTGTAGGGTGCACTATGAACGGGTAGAGTCAGACTGAAAAATTCAATGTTTTGGCCGGGATTTGAACCACGGGTCTTTTGGCATAACTTTAGATTCTCCAAATGACTCGTGATTTTTACCGATAAACCACCAAGAACTCTCATAAACATATGAGAGAACTACCTTAATGGCGACTTACTATGCTGTAAGTACTTTAAGGCCCGGGCTTTATAGTTCGGACCACTATTAGGAACAATTAATGTACATTAATTGTTCTTTCTCACTAGACGTGTGTAGGACGCACTATGAAAGGGTAGAGTCAGCTCAATGTTTAAGAGTTATTTAAGAGCAGAGACCAAAAGATCCGTAGTTCAAATCCAGGCTATGGCATTGAATTTTTCAGTCTAAATTTTCTTGTTTCTTTCTCGCGCGTTCTATCCTAAAGTATGCCAGTTTCCTTGGCATTAAACGTACGGGAACCCAAAGTGAATTATCCAAACATTTTACAATAATGCAGCTTTTAAAATTCTAATGGGAACAAGAACATTTGCATATTATTTATATGCTATATTATAATTATCGTTTACAACATACAATCGTTTCTAATCCATTGGAACTGCCAGTGGTCTTCCTTATCATCGTCAGTATCACATACCTTAGGAAGAACAAAATCGCCAGTGTCACTGTCTTCATCGTCTGAGTCTTGTAAATTTATTATTAGTTCCAAAATCTCGCCATGAGCTGCTTATTTCCAAAAGTCGTCCTCTTGTAATCTTTCTGCATGTCACACACACGTTATCTTGTCAGTTTCTTCGTAAATATGTCGTTAAACGTCAGTCAGTTTAAGTGTCATTTCTGTTTATAACCTTCATTTTAATTGAGCCCCACACTAACTCAATTGGATTGTATTGGCAGTGGCAACGGGAAGGGGTTACTTCCTTGTGGCCTATTTATATTGCAAGTTGATATATATTACCATTCAAAGGTTATTGAGCAGCCTGTTTTTTTGCCATTAACAAGTGTATAGTGTTAAACCAAGCCAATGTCATATATGGCAGAAATCCATGTAAACATACTTGAAATTTACCATGCTACCTTTTGTTTCTCGATTATGTGCATTTTGAAAATGTAGCACTTGTTGATTCTTATATGAACACTTACCCCAATGTTGTTTCGAGTGTCACAGTATTTCTTAAGCTGATAAATGCTACACATTGTTATTGTGCAGCTGAAAAGTCTGAATTGAGTAAAAGAAGGGGTCTTACAGCAGAAATGTCCTGAAATATTCGGTTTAGATAAAGCAGGCCACACATGCGTTCAAATCGCCGCACAATAACAAGTTTCCTTGGGAAGTGTCCATTACACCGAAAAGAGATAGGTAGCTTCAAATAGCAATAAGGATCAATATCGAAATGGTAGGCCTTGAGTGACCTCGAACAATGAGGATAAACGTTTAATAGTGACCAGCGAACGTGATCGTTTCAAAACAGCGCCCATACTGTCAGCGGAACTGAACCATTTGATGGATGAACCTGTGATGTTTTCTACATTTAAGAGACGACTTCAGGATGCACATCTGAAATGTTGCATTGCGACAAAGAAATCCTAATTGAGAGCGTCGGTAAACGGAAAAGATTGCAATGGGCTAATAGGCCTGTAAGCTGGACTATTGATCAGTGGAAAAAGATGTTATTTACTGCTGAATATAAGTTTGAGCACTTTGGCTCAAAACGTTGCCAGTTGTGTAAAAGGTAAACGCATGGCGCCTGAGAGCATATCCCCTACAGTCAAGCATGGAGGGTTCTGTGCTGGTATGGGATTGATCTTTGTGGCAAAAGGACCGGCGATATTGTGAAAATAGAAGGATATATGCAGAATGAGCACTATCACAACATTCTTCAATGTCATGCCAAAACACCTGGAATGTGGTTAATTGAGAAAGATTTCACTCTGTAGCAGGACAATGACGTTGAATGGTTGAAAGAGGGTCAAGTATTGAAGATTATGTTTTGGCCCCCTCAAAGTCCTGACTGCAAACTTATTGAACTATGACTTGGAATTAAGTGAACAGATAAGTGAGAAAGAAACAAACCACTATTGTAAATGTATTTTGGAGTTATGTGCAAAGCGTATGCGGGATATTGCTGAAGATACACTGGCGTACTTAATAGAAAAGTTGTCCAGGGTTTGCAAAGTCGTAATTAATGCAAGAGGAAGTTGGTTTAAAGAAAGCACAACCTAGGAAGCATTGCTTATTTTCATTATACTGCTGTGACTACATATTATGTCTCCTTTATTCCACTGCTTCAATAAGTCCTAAAAATGAAGTGTGTCCAAAAACTTTTTACTGGAAGCGCAGCCGATAGATTTTTTCATTACTTTTAAGCAGAAGAACTCAGTAATATTAATTTGAACTCTGTTGGTTAAATAATCATACCCTCTGACGGCTCACTTCTGCAGATACAGCGTAATACAGACTAACAGGAAGTGAACTATTTGCTTTCTATCGAATTTAACACCCACCTGGGCTGGTTCAAGCTTCATTTAGCACAGCATGTCAGTGGTTTACATTTTAGTTCTTAGTAATATATATATATATATATATATATATATATATATATGGACACGCACACCTACTTTTCAATAATGATGACCATTTAAGTACTATCTTTCAAGAAAGTAAATGTACACTTTCCGCGGGACAGTGTCATACAGGCGTTTCGTGGCTAGAGGGAGAGGTCAATCACGCCGACGACTCCGTGGAGTAAACATCACCTTGAGGATACAAAGCTGAACTTACACCGCAGACCTCCTGCATAGGGAAGAAGAACGGCGCAATACACAAGAAGCGCAGCCAGCCAGCAAAGAAAGCTTCGTGGCAGACATCACCTGCCAGCTCTCGGGCACCGTCTCCCGTCTCTCTGCCAATGCCGGCAGCTGAGCGGGAGCCGCTCGCTGAGCTGACCGGGAAGTTCTGGGCAATTATGTTCCCACTGAGACCCACTTTCCCTACCGGACCGAACGCCTGCCAGGCGCCCAGACAACCGCCGCCTCACCTGGCTCCTGGGTCACCAAGCACAACACCGCCAGCCACATCTACAATGCATCCGCAAGTACCTTCACCAATAGCTCACATCGCAGATGAACTTCCAGCCTCACAATAACTGCCGCCAAGCCAACCGACTCCAACCGTAACCGCTGCTCCCCAACTACCTACAACAGTCTTTGCTACTCACACCGCCGTCATCTTCGGGGCTCCCCGGAATCTACCACCGCCGCGCCGCAGAAGTGGCTCTCAGCATTGATAGCCACTCGCATCACATTCAGAAGAGGCCCCACCACTTGTGTGCACCTGCAGTTTGCCGATCCAGAGGAACGCGACGCATCATTGATGTCTGGTCGGCCTATACCAGGACAGTGCCTGAAAGTCGAGGCCAGCAAACTGCAGCGGCACATTACCTGCACACACACTGCTGCGCATGTGGGTACAGCACCGACTCCTGCACCGCGCCTGCAAGGTGCCACTATTACGAACCCCAGGACTTCTCCAGCATCGACAACAGACTTGACCAACTCTACCCACAACTCACTAACAAGGACCACAGCATTCATGAACTACTAAACAATATCAGCGCCACCCAAGCTCAACTACACACACGACCCAATTAACTACAGATCCCAGACCATTTTTAACTGTCAGCGACCATGCAATGAGAAACAGGGCATGAGTGGACACTCAATTTCATAGAGCCTGGAAACCACTACGAAATAATCAATAAAGCCCCCGGCGCTAGACGCCAAACTATATGCCCTCCAATACATGTTTAACAAATTGCCCCTACTACCCACGGCCACGCTGTGGCTCAGTGGTTAGACCACTTGGCTATCACCAAGGCGGCCCAAGTTCGATCCCAGGCGACCGCAAAGTTAGATTTGTGGTGGACAACAGGGCGCTGGGGCGGGTTTTCTCTGGGATCTCCGGTTTCCCCGCCATCTCATTCCACCAGTGGCCGACGCCTGGACAGCATTCCTTTACCCGCCTGCTGCCATCGGCAGCTCGCAGTGCAATAGCATCTGCACTATTGGGGTTGCTCTTAGCGGAACCGTCCTAGGCTTAAATAATAGGCGCAAATATTTACCCTCACTGGCATTTTTAAAAAATTAAAAAGATATTAGAGGGTATGAAAACCAAATCGGTCATGTTCGTAGATGTATATATAGTGTCCTGGTCGCCATTTTAACCTGTTATACACTTCGAGGATTTATATGGCTATATTAACCCAACATGACGAAATATTTACTAAACATCACAAAGCAAGTAGCAATTCCTTGCTACTGACTTATTAACTACAAGGCGTTGGAAAGCATGCAAGAAAAAGGAAAGGCCTTGGAATTATGATTTCAGCGGAAATGCTATCTATGTTGTATGTAGGACACTTTCTGTCTTAGCTCAGTGATAAAACGTAGGTTGTAACAAGCTGCACGAGGGTTCACGGTTCGAATCCTAAAGCAAGGGTATACTTCTTACCCCCAAATGTTTTACTTTGTTATACGCATTAACGAAGTAATTTACAACTGTTCCCTTGCGGCTAAGCTCTTACTACTTGGCACTGCAAAATATTAAAGGAATGGAAAACACGTGGAACTATGATTTAAATAGAAGCAGCATCTACTGCACTTGGTGCTCTATTAAATCACCAATGTAACAGCCGCTTTCGTAGCGCAGAAGTAAAACACACGCTATGTAATGAGGACCGAGAGTTCGTGGTTCGAACCCAAATGTACACTCAATATATTTATCCCAACACATTTATTTTTTCAAACGCAGTAACGAATAGAGGAAAAATACGTGAAGCTACGGTTTTTATAGAACTACTATCTATACTGTACATAAGCTACATTCTAATATCTGTTGTTATAGGTCAGTGGTAAAATGAATTGTATCCAATGGGTGGAGGGATTTCGTTCGGAATCAAGCCCCGTTTTACTTTTGTATTTTTCTGCGCGTGTGAAAATGTTGTTGGAAGCTCTTTATGCACTTCATTGTAATTTTCCAATAAGATGTTATCACAGTAAAGTAGCATGAAGCTACCACAGGATTGTATGGAGCTGACTGCTACTCATGGTGAGAAAGGTTCACAAATCTCCAAAATTGGGTTGTGACTGAAAAACAGTGAAGAAATGGCTAGACCAGTACTACGAAGGAGAGAGGCTGTATGAGCCATTATGCGGGTGTCCAGGTAGACCTCTTTCAATAACGATTGCTCAAGAGGGAGCCCTGGTAGAAGATATGAGGAATCAAACTTTTCGGTCTTACTGGATAAAAGAGTTGAATATGATTACTAATATGAAACCATACGCCAACGATCAGGAGATGCTGGCGTTTCATCACACCATCCTGCCACTAAGCTCTTAGCATATGAGCCCGGAATGCTACAATGGGCACAGCGCAATATTGACCTTCCTCAGGCTTACCGGAATTTGGCCTTCTGGAGTGACGAGAAGCTATTTTGATCTGATTAGCAAGGGATCATATGTCTGTATAGACCTAAAGGAAATAAATGTGTGCCTCAGCACGTCGTTTGAGCAGAATATTCTGGAATAATTTTAGCATATTTCTGGAACTATATAACAGCAACAGGTCCACCGGAGTTAATGGGGAACACGATCAACTACCCAAATAGGTGTTCTACACTGGCTGCAAACATGCACGAAAAAATAAATGATGTAATCGTAGTTGGGAGCGATTACACCAGTTATAAAAGACAATATTTCTATTTTATTCCTATTCTTTCTGTCAAAAAATTATTTGTTGTAGCAGAAATTCACTTTCTATGTTTCTGAAAAGTTTCAAAATTTATTTCATTTCTTAATATGTAACTTGGCATTATAATGAAATAACGTTTTCTTCCTTTGCCTTCTAAGCACCATTATCCTTGTTTATCGTCTCCTTGTAGTTTCTTTTGAGCGAAGAGACTGTTTTGTAGCTAGCAACGAGTCAGAATATACATTTTCAGTTTTATACTTTAAGCTCCATTGGAGTATACAGACTTATTGCAGCTGTAAGTTTGTTCTTCTCTTGATTATAACTCTTCCGTTTCTTGTTGTTTGATGTATTAGGCTATTGTTATGATCAAAAGGATTGTTTAGAAACTTTACGGGTTGGATCCATTAAAACTATACCTTAACCTATTAGCTTCACTTTGAAATGATCTAGTAATAGCTTAGCCGCAAGAAAAAAGTATAATTTGATTCGTTGCCGCGTATTACAAAGTAAAAACGTTGGAATAAAGAGTATAATTGTGCTAGATTCGAAGCGTGATCTCTCCATTCTGATGATCCAACGTGCATTTTACCACTGAGCTCAGACAACAGATGCTGACACATAGCTTATCAACGATATAGATGGTGATTCTATAAAAACCTTAATTCCCTTGTTTTTCCTCTTGCATATTTCCCAATGTCACGTAGTAATAACTTAGCCGGAAGAGAAATCTGTAAATTGGTTCTTTACTGCGTCTGAGAAAATCAAAGTATTGGGATAAAAGTATTAAAAACGCATTGGGGTTTGAAACACGAACTTTCGGGCCTCTTTATACAGCGTGCGTCTTACTACTGAGCTACGAGAACCACTGTATACCGTACCTTATAGAGCGCCAAATGGAGTAGAAGTTGCTTAGTTGTAAACCGTTTCGTTACTGTGACAAAGTAAAACATTTGGCGGTAAAGGTATGCTCAATGCTCATCCTTTAGGATTTGAACCGTGAACCTTCATGTCACTTGTCACAACATACATTTTATCACTGAGCTACGAAGGAAGCGTTTTCCTTGCAATATATATTCTCCAACGTCAAGTCATATCGGGCGATAAATGAACTGGGTGAACTGATGCTCAAATGAGTCTGGGGTCCATGGAGCTTAGAGCCACCCGACATGCGCCTGTCACAATAAGGGAAAACCCCGGAAAAAAACTTATCCAGATAACTCACCCTGGCCGAGATTAGAACTCGGGACCTGCTGAAAGTGAGGAAGGTACTGTTCTGATTAAACATGCCGAGAAAACCTTTATATTAGAATTCTTAAGTATAGGTATATATTCAACAAAAGTGGCCACACTTAAGATGTTGAAAATTTCAACTTTTTATGAGTGTTAGCGCTAAATAGTTTATAAAAATAATTGCAGTTAAAGCCCCCACATTCTGGGATCAAAACTCGATTTAGCTAAATTATAATACAGTGGTATTCCATTGTAAATTAAATCAGTGAATTATTAAAAGTTTTGTTCATACAAAAGATATTCGTGATTAAAAATATTTATCATATAAATGCGAAATAGGCGACGTATCGTATCAGAAGCATTAGTAGATCTGAGAGTCCCACACAAGTTGCATTATACGGACTTATTGCAGACCTTGACTTACCCGTCTCTGTAGCGTGAGTGATAGCCTGTCTCCTAATGTTCAAGAAGTACCTGTTCGAATCTCGGTTAGAGTGAGTTATCTGGAAAAGTTATTTTTCGGGCGTTTTCCCTTATACTGACAGATGAATATAGGGTAACTAAGTTCTATGGATATTGGGCTCATTTGAGCATCATTTCATCCATTTTATTCGTCGTTCTATGGTTCTGCAACGTCATCGTTGGAGGACGTGAATTAAAACAAAAAATAAAACATATTCAAGAGGAGCTGAATTATAAAGATCCAAAAATAAATTAAATGGTGAAAAATGACTAAGGGAAAAAGGCTCATTTAACCTGCAACTACAAAACATACCTACCTACTTATCCACCCACCTACCTAAACAAACCTGAATTTAGTAATTTATCGATGCTGGTAAATGTGGACGTGATAAACACTATTTTGCTATTTGAGCAGTCTACTTAACGATTATAAAACCCAAATTCTTCGTCTGCGTTAAAATAACGTTGAGTATATGCAAGATGCACTTACCAAAAATTACTTTGATCAGGCAGTAAAATATTACTTCATTTATAAGCTATATTAAGTAGGAAAAGTGTTGAATATATTTGATACAAAGTTTTCACCAGAAATACATGTTTTGAGATCCCTGAAAATAGAATAAAATATAAATTAATTGTTCTTTCATACTACCCTGTGTAGGGTGCACTATGAACGGGTAGAGTCAGATTGAAAAATTCAATGTTTTGGCCGGGATTTGAACCACGGGTCTTTTGGCATAACTTTAGATTCTCCAAATGACTCGTGATTTTTACCGATAAACCACCAAGAACTCTCATAAACATATGAGAGAACTACCTTAATGGCGACTTACTATGCTGTAAGTACTTTAAGGCCCGGGCTTTATAGTTCGGACCACTATTAGGAACAATTAATGTACATTAATTGTTCTTTCTCACTAGACGTGTGTAGGACGCACTATGAAAGGGTAGAGTCAGCTCAATGTTTAAGAGTTATTTAAGAGCAGAGACCAAAAGATCCGTAGTTCAAATCCAGGCTATGGCATTGAATTTTTCAGTCTAAATTTTCTTGTTTCTTTCTCGCGCGTTCTATCCTAAAGTATGCCAGTTTCCTTGGCATTAAACGTACGGGAACCCAAAGTGAGTTATCCAAACATTTTACAATAATGCAGCTTTTAAAATTCTAATGGGAACAAGAACATTTGCATATTATTTATATGCTATATTATAATTATCGTTTACAACATACAATCGTTTCTAATCCATTGGAACTGCCAGTGGTCTTCCTTATCATCGTCAGTATCACATACCTTAGGAAGAACAAAATCGCCAGTGTCACTGTCTTCATCGTCTGAGTCTTGTAAATTTATTATTAGTTCCAAAATCTCGCCATGAGCTGCTTATTTCCAAAAGTCGTCCTCTTGTAATCTTTCTGCATGTCACACACACGTTATCTTGTCAGTTTCTTCGTAAATATGTCGTTAAACGTCAGTCAGTTTAAGTGTCATTTCTGTTTATAACCTTCATTTTAATTGAGCCCCACACTAACTCAATTGGATTGTATTGGCAGTGGCAACGGGAAGGGGTTACTTCCTTGTGGCCTATTTATATTGCAAGTTGATATATATTACCATTCAAAGGTTATTGAGCAGCCTGTTTTTTTGCCATTAACAAGTGTATAGTGTTAAACCAAGCCAATGTCATATATGGCAGAAATCCATGTAAACATACTTGAAATTTACCATGCTACCTTTTGTTTCTCGATTATGTGCATTTTGAAAATGTAGCACTTGTTGATTCTTATATGAACACTTACCCCAATGTTGTTTCGAGTGTCACAGTATTTCTTAAGCTGATAAATGCTACACATTGTTATTGTGCAGCTGAAAAGTCTGAATTGAGTAAAAGAAGGGGTCTTACAGCAGAAATGTCCTGAAATATTCGGTTTAGATAAAGCAGGCCACACATGCGTTCAAATCGCCGCACAATAACAAGTTTCCTTGGGAAGTGTCCATTACACCGAAAAGAGATAGGTAGCTTCAAATAGCAATAAGGATCAATATCGAAATGGTAGGCCTTGAGTGACCTCGAACAATGAGGATAAACGTTTTATAGTGACCAGCGAACGTGATCGTTTCAAAACAGCGCCCATACTGTCAGCGGAACTGAACCATTTGATGGATGAACCTGTGATGTTTTCTACATTTAAGAGACGACTTCAGGATGCACATCTGAAATGTTGCATTGCGACAAAGAAATCCTAATTGAGAGCGTCGGTAAACGGAAAAGATTGCAATGGGCTAATAGGCCTGTAAGCTGGACTATTGATCAGTGGAAAAAGATGTTATTTACTGCTGAATATAAGTTTGAGCACTTTGGCTCAAAACGTTGCCAGTTGTGTAAAAGGTAAACGCATGGCGCCTGAGAGCATATCCCCTACAGTCAAGCATGGAGGGTTCTGTGCTGGTATGGGATTGATCTTTGTGGCAAAAGGACCGGCGATATTGTGAAAATAGAAGGATATATGCAGAATGAGCACTATCACAACATTCTTCAATGTCATGCCAAAACACCTGGAATGTGGTTAATTGAGAAAGATTTCACTCTGTAGCAGGACAATGACGTTGAATGGTTGAAAGAGGGTCAAGTATTGAAGATTATGTTTTGGCCCCCTCAAAGTCCTGACTGCAAACTTATTGAACTATGACTTGGAATTAAGTGAACAGATAAGTGAGAAAGAAACAAACCACTATTGTAAATGTATTTTGGAGTTATGTGCAAAGCGTATGCGGGATATTGCTGAAGATACACTGGCGTACTTAATAGAAAAGTTGTCCAGGGTTTGCAAAGTCGTAATTAATGCAAGAGGAAGTTGGTTTAAAGAAAGCACAACCTAGGAAGCATTGCTTATTTTCATTATACTGCTGTGACTACATATTATGTCTCCTTTATTCCACTGCTTCAATAAGTCCTAAAAATGAAGTGTGTCCAAAAACTTTTTACTGGAAGCGCAGCCGATAGATTTTTTCATTACTTTTAAGCAGAAGAACTCAATAATATTAATTTGAACTCTGTTGGTTAAATAATCATACCCTCTGACGGCTCACTTCTGCAGATACAGCGTAATACAGACTAACAGGAAGTGAACTATTTGCTTTCTATCGAATTTAACACCCACCTGGGCTGGTTCAAGCTTCATTTAGCACAGCATGTCAGTGGTTTACATTTTAGTTCTTAGTAATTATATATATATATATATATGGACACGCACACCTACTTTTCAATAATGATGACCATTTAAGTACTATCTTTCAAGAAAGTAAATGTACACTTTCCGCGGGACAGTGTCATACAGGCGTTTCGTGGCTAGAGGGAGAGGTCAATCACGCCGACGACTCCGTGGAGTAAACATCACCTTAAGGATACAAAGCTGAACTTACACCGCAGACCTCCTGCATAGGGAAGAAGAACGGCGCAATACACAAGAAGCGCAGCCAGCCAGCAAAGAAAGCTTCGTGGCAGACATCACCTGCCAGCTCTCGGGCACCGTCTCCCGTCTCTCTGCCAATGCCGGCAGCTGAGCGGGAGCCGCTCGCTGAGCTGACCGGGAAGTTCTGGGCAATTATGTTCCCACTGAGACCCACTTTCCCTACCGGACCGAACGCCTGCCAGGCGCCCAGACAACCGCCGCCTCACCTGGCTCCTGGGTCACCAAGCACAACACTGCCAGCCACATCTACAATGCATCCGCAAGTACCTTCACCAATAGCTCACATCGCAGATGAACTTCCAGCCTCACAATAACTGCCGCCAAGCCAACCGACTCCAACCGTAACCGCTGCTCCCCAACTGCCTACAACAGTCTTTGCTACTCACACCGCCGTCATCTTCGGGGCTCCCCGGAATCTACCACCGCCGCGCCGCAGAAGTGGCTCTCAGCATTGATAGCCACTCGCATCACATTCAGAAGAGGCCCCACCACCTGTGTGCACCTGCAGTTTGCCGACCCAGAGGAACGCGACGCATCATTGATGTCTGGTCGGCCTATACCAGGACAGTGCCTGAAAGTCGAGGCCAGCAAACTGCAGCGGCACATTACCTGCACACACACTGCTGCGCATGTGGGTACAGCACCGACTCCTGCACCGCGCCTGCAAGGTGCCACTATTACGAACCCCAGGACTTCTCCAGCATCGACAACAGACTTGACAAACTCTACCCACAACTCACTAACAAGGACCACAGCATTCATGAACTACTAAACAATATCAGCGCCACCCAAGCTCAACTACACACACGACCCAATTAACTACAGATCCCAGACCATTTTTAACTGTCAGCGACCATGCAATGAGAAACAGGGCATGAGTGGACACTCAATTTCATAGAGCCTGGAAACCACTACGAAATAATCAATAAAGCCCCCGGCGCTAGACGCCAAACTATATGCCCTCCAATACATGTTTAACAAATTGCCCCTACTACCCACGGCCACGCCGTGGCTCAGTGGTTAGACCACTTGGCTATCACCAAGGCGGCCCAAGTTCGATCCCAGGCGACCGCAAAGTTAGATTTGTGGTGGACAACAGGGCGCTGGGGCGGGTTTCCTCTGGGATCTCCGGTTTCCCCGCCATCTCATTCCACCAGTGGCCGACGCCTGGACAGCATTCCTTTACCCGCCTGCTGCCATCGGCAGCTCGCAGTGCAATAGCATCTGCACTATTGGGGTTGCTCTTAGCGGAACCGTCCTAGGCTTAAATAATAGGCGCAAATATTTACCCTCACTGGCATTTTTAAAAAATTAAAAAGAAATTAGAGGGTATGAAAACCAAATCGGTCATGTTCGTAGATGTATATATAGTGTCCTGGTCGCCATTTTAACCTGTTATACACTTCGATGATTTATATGGCTATATTAACCCAACATGACGAAATATTTACTAAACATCACAAAGCAAGTAGCAATTCCTTGCTACTGACTTATTAACTACAAGGCGTTGGAAAGCATGCAAGAAAAAGGAAAGGCCTTGGAATTATGATTTCAGCGGAAATGCTATCTATGTTGTATGTAGGACACTTTCTGTCTTAGCTCAGTGATAAAACGTAGGTTGTAACAAGCTGCACGAGGGTTCACGGTTCGAATCCTAAAGCAAGGGTATACTTCTTACCCCCAAATGTTTTACTTTGTTATACGCATTAACGAAGTAATTTACAACTGTTCCCTTGCGGCTAAGCTCTTACTACTTGGCACTGCAAAATATTAAAGGAATGGAAAACACGTGGAACTATGATTTAAATAGAAGCAGCATCTACTGCACTTGGTGCTCTATTAAATCACCAATGTAACAGCCGCTTTCGTAGCGCAGAAGTAAAGCACACGCTATGTAATGAGGACCGAGAGTTCGTGGTTCGAACCCAAATGTACACTCAATATATTTATCCCAACACATTTATTTTTTCAAACGCAGTAACGAATAGAGGAAAAATACGTGAAGCTACGGTTTTTATAGAACTACTATCTATACTGTACATAAGCTACATTCTAATATCTGTTGTTATAGGTCAGTGGTAAAATGAATTGTATCCAATGGGTGGAGGGATTTCGTTCGGAATCAAGCCCCGTTTTACTTTTGTATTTTTCTGCGCGTGTGAAAATGTTGTTGGAAGCTCTTTATGCACTTCATTGTAATTTTCCAATAAGATGTTATCACAGTAAAGTAGCATGTAGCTACCACAGGATTGTATGGAGCTGACTGCTACTCATGGTGAGAAAGGTTCACAAATCTCCAAAATTGGGTTGTGACTGAAAAACAGTGAAGAAATGGCTAGACCAGTACTACGAAGGAGAGAGGCTGTATGAGCCATTATGCAGGTGTCCAGGTAGACCTCTTTCAATAACGATTGCTCAAGAGGGAGCCCTGGTAGAAGATATGAGGAATCAAACTTTTCGGTCTTACTGGATAAAAGAGTTGAATATGATTACTAATATGAAACCATACGCCAACGATCAGGAGATGCTGGCGTTTCATCACACCATCCTGCCACTAAGCTCTTAGCATATGAGCCCGGAATGCTACAATGGGCACAGCGCAATATTGACCTTCCTCAGGCTTACCGGAATTTGGCCTTCTGGAGTGACGAGAAGCTATTTTGATCTGATTAGCAAGGGATCATATGTCTGTATAGACCTAAAGGAAATAAATGTGTGCCTCAGCACGTCGTTTGAGCAGAATATTCTGGAATAATTTTAGCATATTTCTGGAACTATATAACAGCAACAGGTCCACCGGAGTTAATGGGGAACACGATCAACTACCCAAATAGGTGTTCTACACTGGCTGCAAACATGCACGAAAAAATAAATGATGTAATCGTAGTTGGGAGCGATTACACCAGTTATAAAAGACAATATTTCTATTTTATTCCTATTCTTTCTGTCAAAAAATTATTTGTTGTAGCAGAAATTCACTTTCTATGTTTCTGAAAAGTTTCAAAATTTATTTCATTTCTTAATATGTAACTTGGCATTATAATGAAATAACGTTTTCTTCCTTTGCCTTCTAAGCACCATTATCCTTGTTTATCGTCTCCTTGTAGTTTCTTTTGAGCGAAGAGACTGTTTTGTAGCTAGCAACGAGTCAGAATATCCATTTTCAGTTTTATACTTTAAGCTCCATTGGAGTATACAGACTTATTGCAGCTGTAAGTTTGTTCTTCTCTTGATTATAACTCTTCCGTTTCTTGTTGTTTGATGTATTAGGCTATTGTTATGATCAAAAGGATTGTTTAGAAACTTTACGGGTTGGATCCATTAAAACTATACCTTGACCTATTAGCTTCACTTTGAAATGATCTAGTAATAGCTTAGCCGCAAGAAAAAAGTATAATTTGATTCGTTGCCGCGTATTATAAAGTAAAAACGTTGGAATAAAGAGTATAATTGTGCTAGATTCGAAGCGTGATCTCTCCATTCTGATGATCCAACGTGCATTTTACCACTGAGCTCAGACAACAGATGCTGACACATAGCTTATCAACGATATAGATGGTGATTCTATAAAAACCTTAATTCCCTTGTTTTTCCTCTTGCATA
Source organism: Mantis religiosa (assembly GCA_030765055.1). NCBI lineage: Eukaryota > Metazoa > Arthropoda > Insecta > Mantodea > Mantidae > Mantis > Mantis religiosa. The sequence goes on from CM060951.1 coordinate 185,415,997, forward strand.
TTTCCCAATGTCACGTAGTAATAACTTAGCCGGAAGAGAACATCTGTAAATTGGTTCTTTACTGCGTCTGAGAAAATCAAAGTATTGGGATAAAAGTATTAAAAACGCATTGGGGTTTGAAACACGAACTTTCGGGCCTCTTTATACAGCGTGCGTCTTACTACTGAGCTACGAGAACCACTGTATACCGTACCTTATAGAGCGCCAAATGGAGTAGAAGTTGCTTAGTTGTAAACCGTTTCGTTACTGTGACAAAGTAAAACATTTGGCGGTAAAGGTATGCTCAATGCTCATCCTTTAGGATTTGAACCGTGAACCTTCATGTCACTTGTCACAACATACATTTTATCACTGAGCTACGAAGGAAGCGTTTTTCTTGCAATATATATTCTCCAACGTTAAGTCATATCGGGCGATAAATGAACTGGGTGAACTGATGCTCAAATGAGTCTGGGGTCCATGGAGCTTAGAGCCACCCGACATGCGCCTGTCACAATAAGGGAAAACCCCGGAAAAAACTTATCCAAGTAGCTCACCGTAACCGAGATTCAAACTCGGGACCTCTTGAACGTGAGCAGACACGCGACCATCTTCGCTACGGAGGCAGGCATATTGCTACTTGATTTGTGATATTTAGCCAATCTTTCTTCATAATATGTTAATATAGCCATAGAAATCCTCAAAGTTTGTAAAAGGCTACAATAACGACCAGGACATTATCCATCTAAGAACATGGGAGATTTAGTTTTCATACCCTCTAGTCTCGGAACGTCTGTCACTGACCCGCGGAAAGTGTCACTTAATTTCTTGAAAGATAGTACCTGCGTCCATATAGTTATCATGTATTGGTACCTTATGTCTATTATAAAAAGTATCTGAGCTAAATATATGGAATTTTAACGGTTGTTTTAGGAACATTACTCGCTACCTTTATCGTGGGCCTGATTTTCAGTATTAGAATTTTTGTGTTGGCGCAAATAGTATTTATTAGAGATGGATTCTCTTGGCGCTCGTCACAACTCATTTACGGGGAATGCAATATAACACCGCAGAGGTCCGATTGATTTCTGACCGGGTAGCATTCAAGGACAAAATACATGGCATTTGAAAGTCACAGTAGGATAGTTTGCATATATAGAATACTATTATGTGTTTTAAATGGGATGATTGTCCTTAGACGCTGCTAGTTGAGCAACCAATCAGGAGTCCAGCGCTGTTATCGTATTGCATTCCCCCTATGTGGTGTGTGATGGGCGCCAAACTAATCATTTTCTAATAAATACTATTAGCGCTAAGACAAATATTCAGATTTTGCAAACATTGATCCATAAGGAAGGAGAGAGTAATGTATTTAACATAACTGTACAAACCCCATATTTGTAGCTGTAATAGTTTTCCTAATACAAATAAAGTAGGTACCATTATATTATAACAATGCATTGTGATGTAAGCGCTGTAATGAATATCGTTATTGGTTGGCATGTATGCGTGAACGCATATTTTAAATTATCAGAACTGAAACGTTAACATTTGACATGACATGATAAAAGAAATATACTCTTTGAATAAGCGAAGTGTTTGTTAATTTGATGAGAGGAAACAATACACTTCCTACTGATCTGACAGAACGTGTCTGGTCACATTATATTGTCACCCGAACGTCGGAACACCCTATAGAGCGGGCAAGCAGGGGACGGTCGGCGTTCGCCACGCCCCCTCGTTTGTCCTGTGGCGTCGGCGAGGGGTGGCTGGGAGAAAAAATATCACTGCGCCGTCTCTTTCTGTTCCACCTGTGTTCTCAAACTTACGGGATATTTCATCTAATCTAGAACCTTCCAGATCGACCCGCTGACCCTATATAAGCAACACGTCGGGCAAGAGGAGTAGTCAGTTCTTGGCGTAAGAATGCAGTGCTAGTGTACGACGAGTGCATGGAGGATTGTACGTAATTACGAGTGCAAGTGAAATTGTAACGGACGAACTGGTGAATCGTAATTGTGTGCATTACGTAATTCTGTGTAATTGGCAAGAGTTTAACTGTAAGTCGGTGAAATAAAGAACATTTTTGAGAGGTGCAATTGGACTTTTCATTTCACGAACCCACAATGTCACAATATCTTTGTTTACGAATGGTTCGTAATCTCTATGTATGCTAGAGAGTTCAAAGCAGTATTATTCAGTTACTCTTCCATTAAAAAGTGTATCAGCTGGATGAATGATACACGATCCACCTTCCCCCTTACTACTGCCAGAACAATCCAATGGGGTTAATGTGGGCTCAAATTATGTTCCAAACAGAAATAATATATTTAAACTGACTGACGTTGAAGGATTTATTCACGAAGAAATTGTTAAGGAGCACAAGACTGGGAAAACTGCGTAAGACATCAGATAAACTACAAGAAGACGACTTTAAGAATGAAATAGCACGTAATGAGATTTTCGGACCTATCATCATTAATTTGCAGTACTCAGACGATGAAGACAATCACAATGACGAATTATGTTTTAAGGTAAGTAACATTCACGGCTCTATGGATGCACCATTGGTATTTTCGTTGGAATAGAGAAATAAGTAATTCATAAACTATAATTAATTTTAAACTAGATATATAACTCATTTGCGTAATATACGAATATCCATATATCAATTGTGATTTCAACAACTGCATTATTATAAAACTTTGGAAAATTCAGTTTGTGTTCCCTTACGTCTCGCGCCAAGAACCCTCGCAAGTGTGTGAGAGAGAGGGAAAAATAATAGTAGTGGGGGATAACGAGGTGGCAACGCTGAAACTCTAACGCATCTGATTCGTTACAGGTGAGAACTCTTCCCATTTGAAACCATAATAGTCACATCGTGTGATAGGAATACCCAACGCAGATATCCATAGATACTTCTCCATGACCTATTTTACAGACTTCATCTTATCCCTCTCTCCAAAGTTATTTACATCCCTTTCCAACAACTCCATTGCCTACATCCTTGGCCTCAGAGAGTGAGACATTGACTTCGGGGAACGCTATAAACATCTCAGACTCCTTCACATACCATAATCTAAAATGTCAACAACTTTTGTCTCCAATTCATTACTCACCCCAGCCAAAAACTATCTCTAGCAAACATTATCACCGCATAACCTGTATCTTTCTGTTTACCACTATCTTTTGGTCAGTAAAGGACATTGTACTTGTATGAGTAGGAAGGCATCACCTGAAAGGTAGCACAACCTTCCAGCGACACCTTCACTGAGTGTAATATTACTTAATATAGGAGGACTTTAAATAAATATTGTATCGCACAATGAATACCGAGGCATGTCTATGCATCACACCCGCCTCTGTAGCTAAGATGGTAACGTGTCTGCCTCACGTTCAATAGATCCTGGGTTGGAACATCAGGATAGAGCACCGAACATCTACTATTGGGTAGAGTGAGTTAGCTGGATAATTCTTTTTCTGGGTTTACCTTATCCTAAATGGTGAATGTCTATTGATCCTGAACTAATTTCAGCATTACTCCACCCATTTCATTAATTAACCTTCATGTGTTAACGTTAGAAGACATAAATTATATATAAGAAAAAATGTATCCAGCTAACTCACTCTACCCAATAGTAAATGCTATGTATACCACGTATGTCTTAATATTAAAACATATGAACGTGTATTACAATTATTTTCGTTAACTAAGGTAAATATATAATATTTAATTTATTATATATAATTTGTAGTGTGTGTGTATTAATCTGTGGCTCTGACAAAGTTTTCGTATATTACGGCAGGCTTTCTCTCGTTTTTTGTGCACAGCATAGAACATGTATTTTATACATCGTCTCTGCTCATAGGTATAAGTGGTTTATAAACTCTGAGAGTTGGTATCTTAAACCTTAAGCCCACAATTTCTTGAACGCACAGATGACTTTTCAGGCTTGTGGTATTACTCTGTGGTGGTGACGTTGGCCGCCGTGTGCCGCCGCAACGTACAATCTCGTTCATTTTGAACGCGACTGTGATGACTACAGGACGGATGGAAGTTTGTGCGTGCCATGTGTAGACTCTGTGTAGGTAAGTGTATATTAAGCGTTTGTTTTTGATGTATTAATGGTGGTACACATTCGTAAATAATCGTTGCATGTTAAATTGTATTAAGTAGCATTTTCTTCGTTAATAATGGTTGCATATTAAATTTTATTATGTAGCATTTTCTGTTGTAATCTGCACTTAAACGGAACCGCGTGGTAGGTCAAGTGATGTTAATAGTTATCCCTGTCATATGGTGCTGTTGATGAGAATGGTAAAGCTGATTTTATTCTTTAAGTGCTGTATAACGGTATATATAAAAATACGTCGATTTGTAACTTCCCCCCCCCCCTTTTATTTTGTTTAAGGTGATTGCTGCCGGACCGCTCTCAGGCTGCTAGGTAAGACACTTGTGATTTTGTAATTTGGCTTAGCAAGTTGCAATTTAAGATTTTGAATGGGTTACTTTAAGGTTTATCTAATAGAATAACGGCCGGATCTTAACGTGGCTAGTGTTTCTAATTGAAAAAAGCACACGCGGAAAATACCAAACGTTAGCCAAAATGGCTGTAGTTGAATGCGTGACAAAACGTGAATAGGAACAGTAATATTAATGCTTAGTATAGCAATTATTTCATATTTTGTAGTGTTTCCTCAAAGTATTTTGGTTACTTATCAGTTGAATAATGGTGTGTTCTTCAAATGGTTCAACTGCAGAAAGCGTAAACTGAGGACTTGGCGGAAACAACTGTTGCCAACTGCGGTGTTCTGAAATACGCCAACAGCGAAATACAACACATCGTCCTCTAATTGTAAACTAACAAGTATAATGCGTAAGGAAACTGGCATTGTAGGATAATGGGAGGCAGGCTTGTAATCAGCCAGAGATATCAAAACATTGATCAGTGCATTAGTATGCAGCTAATATAATTACCTCCGTTCAAGAGGTCCGGAGTTCAAATCTCGGTTAATGTGAATTACCTGGATAAGGTTTTTCCGGGGTTTTCCCTTATCCTGATTGACGAATGTCGAGTAACTAAGCTGCATGGACCCCGAAGTCCTTTCAGCATCACTTCATTTCATTCATCGTGCTATGACAACGTTGGAGGACGTAAAACAAAAAAAAAAAGGAAAAAAATCAATGAAACTGCTAAAGGAACGGTAAGATATATTTTTATGAGTGAAAACTTAACGTTAATGTGATTAATAACCCGCATGTTTAACCTTTCAGTAGCATAGCTTTCACTCTTTAAAAGCTAGTTTATTGAGGAATGTATTGCAAATTGTTTATGGTCAGTATTTTGATGTGACTGCGTACTAGATGCCCATTTGGTAACTGCTGTCTAGACGAGTTTGTGGCTGCTATTTTATAGGGTAATCTCGTAATGGATCATTGGTTTCATACTTGACCAATTAGGTGGTAAACAAAGGTGATTTGAGGATCAGGTAAATTTTATATGCATTCTGGTATTCTATGTGTTGTATGTTAACGGTTACATTCTTGTCGCAATATTGTGCTTGTTTCCGGGAATCCCAAAATCTGATTTTCATGTTTTTGCAAAATTCTGTTAAAAGCACTGGAAGATACCAAAGGCTGCAGTAACTTGCTGAATTTCTTTAAAATGTTCAGGGGAATAGCAACTTTTATGCATTGCCTGTTTCTTCAGGTATTATACATTTGCAAACACTTCACGAGTTTGTCTATGAAGTTCTTTTGACCTGGAAATTAAAGGAAGTTATCACATTGTCAACTCAACACTGGCAAAGGCAATAAAAACTCTTGAAATGTTTTCTATCAGAGCATTTATAGCCGACATACCTAACCTCTATATGGCTTCATGGTGGTAAATTGTGCTTTCAGTACGCAGTGCCAGAATGAATGAAATGCCAGCTAAATCGAATGGACCTACTGCTACATTTAAGGCTATTATATTTCCCTGTTTCCATTTTATCTACAAGGAGATATGTAATAAATACATTTCTGGGAAGGGATGTGGATTAACATGGAGTATACAGAAGAGTAATGCTTTATAAGCAGTTTGTACAAGAGTAATGGGTCCAAAGCCTTGCTTTTTTAAATGTAATTCTATTAGTATATTGCCAGTATTGCAAACAAAATTTCTGTTTGGATGTCTGCATTTCAGAAATTTGCAATTTTGATTCCTCCTATACAATATTCACTTACCCTTTGAATGAGAAAGAATTCCTTGTTACTGAAGGCCCTTAAGTTGCATTGACATTTTTTTCCTTTACATTTTAAGTATTCTAGGGCTACTTAAAATTGATTACAAAATTGTATAGGATATATGCATTTTTAATATGGTTACTGTCTAGGTGTAATTCAAAATGAGAAGTTGATAAATATGCATTTTATATTTGCAGTTATGGTATGTTTTCTCTGCCTCAGGCTGTTTACATGGAAGAATCTCATTCTTTGATAACCTCTGAGAAATGGATTTTGATTTAAAAAATTGAGTCATTATGCTGTTTTCAGAAACATTGCCAGTAAACTAGCTCAAATCAGTAGCACAGTAAGAGAATTTCAGTCCCCGCATGTTGATCACCATGCTAGTTTAATCCTGCTGTAAACAAGGCGGAGCTGTCTCGGTAGGTCCCTGGCTATTGGTTTCAAACAACTGACAGTCGATGTGCATGGCGATGTGTAGGAGAGGACGGTTAGGTGTGAGGGGTGGGAAGTATGCAGTGGCGTTCAACTTTATTCCTATTACCTATTTCTTGCGCCATGTATAATAAATAACAAATAATGAATGAATACGTATTAATTTTAATTCATTGTTGATTCCTGAAACTTCGGTAATAAGTAACTACATATTGTTATTCACCATTAATTCCTGAAACATAATATATAACTACATATTAATTGTAATGTTTCTTAACAATAGTTGATATGGAATATTCATATTATTGAGTTATTCACTGTTAATTCCTGAAACATCGATAATGAATAGCTTGCTCATTTGCAAGCACACTTAGCGTAAGGTATGAAATGTTTAGCTCGCAACTGGCCTCTTTGTGCAAGAATGACTCCACATTAAATTGTTAAGAATTTATAATGAATATCTTAATTTTTCACTTAAGCGCACACAATTTTTATTTCCCCACCACGTACACGGTATGTAGAGAAGCTATTGCATTTCACCCCACAAGTGATTCTTGTTTTGTGGTACCTGTAGGTAAAAAAACTTTTTGGAAATTCAGCTGTGCCTAACTGATAAACGTAAAGCCAGTTTAATATCAGACTTTATGTATTTATTTAATACTTAAAGTTCAGTATCTTCCGGAGATGCAACAAGAAAACTTTACCCTTTACGTGGAGCGTTATTAGGATAATTTGATTCAGATATTGTACAGAATAGATTGGAGCCTATATACCATCTGAAATTTTGAAGGCACATACATTGCCATTTGTTCCTTTCAACCATTCGTAAGAGTTAATATTTTGATGGTTTTATTAAGCACCACTTTCTGGAAGCAAGAAAGTTTCACGCTGGGATGTTGCATTTTTTCTCCTGCTTTTTTTTTCACTTGAGGTCTATACATGTCTATTTGCACACAAAGAATTTTAAGCGCGAGAATATATACATTGAAGGAAGGTTATATTCTCTTCAATCTGTTCCCTGAAATATATGCACTTTCATCACATGGAAAACCATTGTCTTGTGGAACCGTACCGAAAAATTATCTCATTTATATAAATATTACGAGAGGCCCAGCAGTTCCGGATGACGCGAGTGCTCATGTGCTGGTACTTCCATCAGTTTAACTCATGTTAAATCTGTGATTTGGTTCATTTCTAAAAAAATAATCGTGAACTTTATTGTGTATAGCACTTTTGGTAAAATTCTTATTTCTCCATGCATTGTTAGAATTTGCACAATTTTCCTGGTGTTCTTGGCTTTACGGATGCTTGTTCCATTCTAACACTGTACATTACTTGCGGAAACACCAAGATCACCAGTTTCTCAATGTTTTATAGACGATTCCAGGTTTCTTTCTTTAAGCACTGCGAAACAATGCGCAATCATTCGCCCCTTGCCACTTTTTGAGGGTTTGCCTTGTTTCGTTTCGGCTGAATCAGTGGCCTATTCTATGATGAGCTTACTTCGTTTTAATTGCTTATACAGAAGTGTTCTTGGGTTTGTGCGGTGTACTTGAAATAGTGTTAAATATCAGAAGTAACTCCACACTATGAACAATAACATCTTAATCAGCATTCAGCTCGATACAGACCTTGTTGTGAGAGCTGCCTGATATAGGAATGCAAAAATATTGTATAATAGCAGTGTCCTTTGGTAATTTTTAAATAAAATACAGCTTAATTTAACAAGTTAAGAGGTATAATTTCACTTGTGTTCTCTCTAATTTGTATATAGTATACAGAACACATCAATGTGCTATGTGAAGCAGGAAGATGAAATGTGGGACTATTATGTTTATAAGATTTGAAACATTTGCATACTTTTCTCTCCGAAATTAGTTCACACAAGTTCGCATGAGTTTATCGTTCACATGCAAATAAAAAAATACCCATTAACTTCGCTAAACCAATCAACAGCTTAACCGTTTTGTCCCAATATCTCTTTCCACTCAGGTTTACAGCAGGATTAAACTGGCATGAGATAGATTATATAGGATCTGTAATTTTTAGAAATGACTTCTACTTGTCATTCTGTAACGTAATAGGTTACAAAGTGTGCAATTTTAATTTGTTCTAGTGACTCATATTCGTTAAAAAATTATTAGCAATTCTTTTAAATCCAAGTGCTCTGTCCATCCGACTATCCACTGCTGTAATTATGCTGTTGAACCGCAGATTGACTGAAGTAAGGCTTGTTTTGAAGTACAACATGATTCAACAAGTCAAACCAAGCAGTGATGTTTTTCGTCTCGTTCGTATGACTTAATGGGATTAAAGCAAAACTCTGAGCTTGGTTTTAATAGAATCTGCAGTTTTAACATATTTTTGGGCAGATGGATTTAGGACCCGGGGCAAATACGACACATAAAATACTGCATAATGCTCAATTCTATTTGGCTGACGTGCTTCATTTGAAAGTAGTGCCGTACCTGTTGCAGTTGATCCATTCCCTGGTTGTGGATATCATTAAGAAACGGTACTATTTGTTTAGTAGGAAAGCTGCGCTTTTTATTTCAAAGCACAGTTAATGTTAGTATTCCCTAAGGACTAACACTAATGTTTCTTCTGAAGCCATTCACTCAATAAATATCACATTTACATTAATATAAAGGTAAGAATGAAAAACAATTGGCTGGCCCCGTGGCTCAATCGGTAGAGCTGCCTGCCTTGCTAGGGGTCCCGGGTTTGATTCCCAGTGATATGGCTGGGATTTTTCTCCAGCCAAGATAATTCATCTTTTCCTGGAAGTATGAATGAGCGCAAATGTGTGTATGATCTAATGATTAAGACCCAACGAATGAGTTAACACCTTCAATATGTTCCAAAGCAGAAGGGCTGCCGAAATGACCATTGCTGTTAAAGGCTGAGTATAAATGGAATAATTGAAAGTAAAAAAAAAAAAGCATGAAAAACTATTGAAATATTTGAATTTCTATACATGTACTACCTGACAGTGTTCAGACATGACCTTCAATTACCAGCACTGCAATGATCTTATCTGCTGATTAGAAGAGTTAAATATTAGTACATCGGCATACAGTAAGGGGCAAAACAAATGGAGATGCTTGCTAGCTATGTGTCTGATATGTAAGGTTAGCTAATTATTATATACAACACGGGTGCAAAATCATAACATAGCCTTAATGATTGTAAATGCATTACACATGCAACCACATTATTACTCATTGTAATATTTTTCAAATAATGAAAATTAATCTAAACAGCCCTATCTTGTGCAATTTTCATGATGAAAAAAAAGAGTACCAACTAAATTATACTTTTATTACAGGACTATTGCAATTATAGCAAGTGCATAGTATTATAACTAATTTTCTAGTGTGATCAGTCTCTACAATGGGAATAATTTCTAAAAAGGTGAATTACTCAACTGGCAAAGGCATAATACCAAACATGAGTAATGTTCTATCACTATCTTAAAGGGAATCATGACTTGAATTTGTTCTTTTCCACCTTACGGCAAAAAAAAAAAAAAATAGCATACACATTTTTGGTGGGAAGTGATTGTAGCTTCATTCCTCTTGCTAAATGATACAGAATTCTATACTGCATAAAGATGTGGGCTCCTTAGGCTATAATAATGTGGAAATGTTAACTTGAATTGGAATATTTTTGGAGTCACCTATGTTCAATGCATATTCAGTATCTTGTGTTATTCAATTGGGTGGTATACATAAAAACTAAGCAATTGCTTTTTCTTCAAATCTGTAGCAAACTCTAGCTAATGCATAATGCTATCTAGCAATTGCTTTAGCAAAAGCTAGAACACGTAGGCCAGGTTAAGCAAAAGCTATGACGAGTAGCAATTGCTAGAAATGGTATGCATAACATCTAGGAATTGCTTTTGCTTCATAGCAATTGCTATGAAAAACTGAAGTCTGCCTCAATGCTGACTTCGCTAGCTTAGTAAAAGGTTTATCGGAAGCAGAAATGGCTGCATTTATGAATATTCGGGAAAGAAAGGTTTACAGACAAAGGAGGAAGCCCGAAGAACGGGATTCCAAAAAGTTATATAGATTTAGCAGTGAAAATGTTACGTCGTTAAGTGATTCTTTTGTGGGAGAACATCACGAAACGTGCGGCGGAGGTTTGAGTGGTCAGCAGAAAATGACTCCATACGTTGGAGACCCAGGTTTCCAGGTTGGAGTTGGAGAAGACATGGGTATACACCAGAGTACAGTGTCAAGAACTGCCGCTTACGTAGCAAACAAAATAGTTGAAAAAAGTAATTTTTAGATGTCGTTTCCTTCGGATCAACAGACTATGCACGATGCTAAACTACAGTGCCAAAGGAAGTACCATTTCCCATATGCAGTTGGTGTTCTCGGCTGTACACACGTGAAGATTCCAAAATCAAATCCTCACGGAGATGAATACATTAAACGCAAAGGTTAATATAATAGTTGTTGCTGCCAAAGATTCAGTTTAATCTTTTTGTTTCCTGTTGCCTTCGCGTCAGCTTCTTTTTTACTACATATTACCGATTTTCTTTGATTTGTTTTGACTCCCTTCTTTTAGCACAAAGTTGCTCAATTTCCGTAATCGCCTGTCCAATTGCTATCTCCTTTTCTTATTTTATTTTGGGAACTTGAGATTTGTTTAACACTGTCTTGCTTTTAATTATGCTAACAATGACGTCATTAAACTCGTCTGCTTCCATATCATGAGAACATATTGCAGATTTTAACAAAACAGGTAACTGATTCAAAAGCACACACCAATAGGCACAATACGTGTATAAAAACTTATACAAACTACGTACAGTTCTGCTTTCATGACATAGTGAAACATGCGCATGCGCGCTAAGAAATTTATCACTTGCAGTGGTCTGGTAGGCAGGAAGCAATTGCTAGGTATGGGTAGTAAATGTTTTCAAGCAAAAGCACGTGCTTGATGCCTACAATTTATAGCAATTGCTTTTGCTTCGATCATTTGCTAGAGTGCAAGCAAAAGCAATTGCTGAGTTTTATGCATACCACCCATTATGTTCAGCTGTATTAAAAAAATTGTTAGTTTTCATTCCCTTTGTTACGAAGACCCTGCAGGTTCAATGACAGGAATGGCCCATGATTCCATTCTAGTTTAGTGACTATATGTATGTGATTGAGCCTGATGCACCATTCTTTTTGTCATTTAGATTTGTGATATTGGTATCACTTGGGGACCACGTTTGTTTTCGGATAGCTTCCGTGTATTTTTTTTTTTTTTTTTTTTTTATTATTATTTGGGTGTGTCCGACCTGCTATCAGCTATGTAGGAGAGGATGGACAGTATTTGTTACACAGCTTATGATTCTCAGGCAGCCATTGTGGTGCGCTTACATTGAATCCTGGATGCCTTGTTTCCTTATGTGTATTTTCCCAGGAAGGATTTGTCAAGTTCGGGTGTTATTTTTGTTCATTGTGAATACCTATGTATTTTGCCAGTGAGGGCATGGTCTTCTGTTTTTGCATACCCTTTCATAATTGACAAGGTGAGTACAGTGATTTTCTCGGGGTTGGAGTCCAGTTTGACCTTGATGTACTTGATTAAAAGGACTTTCTCTGATTTCCCTCAGCACCATGAAATTGTATGTATAACAACATGCCCCATATGACAACTATGGCTTTCAGGGTAACCTTGTCCCACTACCTGATGTCCGGACCCATTTCTCAGGTGGAGCCACTGATGGTGTGCATTACCTCCACTGAAAGGGTTATGGCGAAGATGACAGGCGAGAGGACCTACAGTTTATACCGTATACTCCGAACCACGTTGGGCATAGGGGGCATTTCACATGTGCTAGAAGGCATGGATAGGGCTGACTTAAAATTGACACCCCTGAGCTGGGGATTGAACTCAGACGCTCAGCATGAGTTGAACGAAACCACTGCGCTACCCTGCCACCCTACACACTGAAATTTTATCCTGGCATTCTATTCTTGCTACTGTCAATTTGTTGGCTTTGGAGTGGGTTAGTAGCTCTAGCATCTCTGCAATGGTGTTGCATGAGCCATTACTAAATTTTGGATTGTATCTCGGTAATGTCTGTTGTACAAATTCATTTTTGCACATTTACTGGTCTGACAAACACTGTTATGCAAGATTGAGGAAGTGAGGTGCATAGTATCAAAGATGGACATTCACCATTTTTATTGAAAGTTAGAATCGATCTGTTTCATATTTGGCCTGCTCTTTATGGATCTGCAGTCTGTTTGTTCAGGAAATGGACCTTTAAATATATTTTTCAGTTAAAATATGTAGTTTCAAAACTAGACCTCTCTGTTCTCAGTATCAAAATTGGACATGCCATTTTAACCAATCAAATTGATGGAAATTATTGAAAACTGTCATGGCCTCCATTTTATTGTTACATATGGATGTGATTTTGGTGTTTTAAGTTTGCATATTGTGACTTTGTGGGTTCGTGAAATGAAAGGTCCAATTACACCACTCAAAAATGTTCTTTATTTCCACCGACTTACAGTTAAACTCTTGCCAATTACACAGAATTACGTGCTGCAACAATTACAATTTACCAGTTCGTCCGTTACAACTTCACTTGTACTCGCGATTACATAAACTCCGATACACATACACAGTTCGTACAGTCTTCCGTTGCACAACCCTTTCGTTCATTAACACGTCACTAACACTGCCTTCTTACACCAAGAACTGTCCTCACTCACACACTAACCAACTGACTGACCAAACCAACAACTGACTAACTCCGTCTGTCCGTAACCCTCTTTATATCGGAATATCCCGCCTTCTGGTGTTTACAGGATTGTTCTAGTAACAGAAAGATCGAGAAACAGGTGTAGAGAAAACGGCGACACAGTCATGTTTTTTTCCCTGACCACAGCCTGTCACCACTACAAGACAAACGAGGAGGAGGTGTGGCTAACCGAACCTCCCCTGCCCTTCTGCTGCCAGCTGCCTTCACAGGGTGTTCCAGCGCTCCCGTTACAATATTTTACTGAAATATGACAGTTTTGGAACAATTTGTAAGCTTAATGTGGAGCAAAATGCATTGGAAAGTAGGAGTCAAAGTGAACCAACTAAAATTTGTGGATGTTACTAGCCAAGTGTTTTGAAAGTTAGTGGAAGGAGAATCCCCATCTTAAGTGGTATTCTGATATTCAAATTGGTAGTGAAAAGTTATAGAAAATATTGTTGAACGTGACTACTTTTAAAACCCTTGCAATGAACCAGACTTCTGCACAGAAAAATGGAAAGTATATGGTATATATCAAAATTAAATTTTTTTTGATTTTGTAATGCTGTAACAAACTTATAATAATTCCAATGTAATTTTAATCACAATATAATTTCCGTAACATGGGAATTTCTTTGTTTCAAAAATGGACACCTGAATCTGTTTCAGCAAAGGACATAAGCGAAGTTTAGTTTCAAATACGAAAATTGCCTCTTTTATAGTGGTCATAAAATATTTTTAAGTGGACACCTTGATTGTGTTAAGAGCTGCAAATATATCACACAAAAATTTTCAGGTTATCAAAATTAAGCTGTGATAGTAAAACACAAATACCTTTAGTTCAATGGTTCTTGTCTATCTTTGAAACTAGGCTGCTCAAGTAGATGATCAACTGTTAACCATGTACTGGAGTGTATTTACCATTAATTTTTATTCATATTATTCATACTGCATACTGTGTGGTTTTCCAATACTTTGTGGGAAACAAATTCTCCCTATGATGCATGGTCACCTATCCCTAATCGAAACCAGGAGAGACTTTAATTATCCCTAATCGAAACCAAGAGAGACTTTAATTATAAGTAATTTTAGTTACTCCAGTACTTGCTTCAAATTTAAATATAATTCCATGTCCATAATATACCTTTTAGCATTGTCCTGTATATCATTGAATAGCGGCACTGGTATCTCATTTAGTAGGTTGTAATGTATGGGAATGGCATGCATTTCCTCTTCCGCTGATTTGTGAGAAGTGGCTGTCTATTCAGCCTGCTGATGGCATTGGCTCTAAGGTTTTTCTTTTAGCGCTTCCAACTACTGCAAATGTATTTCTATATGTTCAATTGTTGAACCGTGAACAGCAGTGGCTTGAGGTGCAAAAATCTTATATTTTTCTTATATCAGTAAATTCTGCATTATTATTACTCTTAAGCAGAGGTGCCATCAAGTGTAGCTGAGGGCAACTCCTCTCTTTTTCCCCCTCAGTTTTTCGCATAGTAGTGCGGAGGTGCAGGAAAACTGATGACTGGCAGTGGCTATTGCAGTACGTGTACATCCCTGTGTTTTAAAACAAATACAAGTCAACATGTTCCATTACAGAACCCGACATTGGCAAACTAATAGCTAATAAGAATAACTCCACTTCAATTATGAAGTAATAATTATTAACATGTAGCTATAAAAGTATAATACACGATGGTATTTAATACACGATGGTATTTAATACACATACACACAAAAAATAGGAGTGAATATTTCAACAATCTGCCACTGAAGCTTCCGCATGCTCTTCCTCACCCTAGTAGCTATTGTCATTACTACAACTAGGAGGGGCAAAAGGTAACCACAATGTTTCCCCTCAATGACACCCCTGCTCTAAAGCTTTGCAAGCAGATCACATTTAATTGTTCAGCTTTTTTTGTAATTTTACGCCCTCCAACATTAAGTCATATCGGACGATGAATGGGTGAAATGATGCTCAAACGAGCCCAGGGTCCATAGAGCTTAGTTACCCGGCATTTGTCTTTCAGGTTAATGAAAACCCGGGGAAAAAACCTTTATCCGGAAACTCACCCAGACCGAGATTCGAACTCGGACCTTTTGAACATGAGGCAGACTTGCTACCACCATGCTACCGAGGCGGGCTCATTGTTCAGCTGTTGAGATATAGTGTCAGATAGCTGGGTAACCCAATTTTTTAAAATGTATATCTTGACATGCGTCATGCACGTCATTTTGCAGTCTTAAGTACTTCTGAAATGGAAGTTTGACCTATTATGAGGGCTTCAATTGTTTGCCTACTTGTGTGTTCATGAAATTGTTTGATGCTCCTGTAACTATTGAGCTTATTTCTTCGGTGTTCTCAAATATTCCCTGTTTGTAAATTTTGAAATTTCTGGAGCAGTTATTGAAGCATGCTGTTTACTGATGCATGTTTTTAAGAGCAAGCGGTTCTTCGGTTAGTCAGCCTTGGTGTTTGCTACTGTTTTGTCGCTTCATAATTGCATACGCTGTCTGCGGCACAATACTCTTTGTGGTACTTTGTGCCGAGTTGTGTTAACTTCAGGTGTCTGGCAGTGCATGCTGCAATATCCAATGAGACTACACAGAAAATGAAGCTAGTTACAGTGGAGTAATAAATATTAGCCAAATAAAAATATTTGCTACTTAACGTCACATGTGGGCAAATGTCCACGAAATCTATTTTTTAAAAAGATAGAAGTATTGACATCAACTTCTTAAGATAGGTGGACGCTAAGTAGCAAATATTTTTATTTGTATAATATCCAATGAGACATTCTCTGCTGCTGGTGTAAGGTTTGTTTTGGCGCAGGTGTTAGATTCTTGGTGAGGAAACAGTATGGGTTTTCTTAGAATCATTGGGTGCCATTTTGTCATCTTATGACTTCCAGTTTGCTCCCAGCCTAGACAATTTTCTATTTAAATCATGCCTGTTTTCTAGGCAAATGAATTTTTAGTTATCTTATTAGTTTTACATATATCTCTACAATATTCATTGGATCTCACAATAAGTGAAGGTTCCACTTGTCTAGCGTCATTCATTAACATGCTTTTTGCACATTGAACGTAGTAGGTTCTATCCTAATGATCATGGAATGCATCTCTATACATCACAAGTTTTCAGGTTTTTCCTTCATATACTCTCGTTCAGGATTACACTTAATGGGACTTCACTTAACTCAATGTATTTCATTTCCTGTTCATTTACCTTTCTGTACCTAGATTCTGTACTTCAGCTTTTCTCTTCCTAACAGCTCGATTTTATTTCCATCTTAATTGTTATTTCATATATTTCATTCCTCACCTTCGTACCTCTATCCTACTTTACTTGTATAGGTGGATGATACTACTTCAACACGTTATTTAAATTTTTATCTCTGTTGACAAAAACCATTGATGTTTATATTCTATATTAAATTCCTCTTTATTTAAGGATACATTTATTAACCTGTAAATTAAGCTTAAACTAAGCAAATTCCAAGACTCATACTGATAGTGGATTTCCTAAGAATGCCAAAGGTTAGTTTTTCTTATCTTTATATCTAGAAAAGAAAGAACTATTAATTTCGGTTTCTAATGTGAATTTTATACCTGTATCTTGTAAATTTAGGTGCTTGCTAATCTGAAACATGAACAGGAAGTCATGAAAATTTGAGTGCACAAAACTCGTGTTATATGATGACTAACTACCGCCCCAGTCTGATGTGTATGACTGATCGGTTTAATCTGAATACTTTATTTGTTAGTTAGCTTTTCTAAAATGTTATTAAAGATTGCAACTTAAGTTTTTCTATTATTATTATTCCAGTTATCCAAAAGAGTGCTGCTTTAGATGTGAAATTGCCATCAGGAGGAGAGGCTATAAGGTAAGCCATTATTTAATCCTCATTAATATTGATTGTTTAGGAAATGTTTATTTTGAGTTCTGATTTATAGGAGTAAAGTTTCTCATTTCAGAATGCTTAATGCAGTGGAAGCACCTTTTCTTTAGAAGAGATTTTATATTAGCGCTATTAATACTGTTAAAATGAAGCCTAAGGGTTGTATTTATAGACTTGGTCCAGGCCAACTTGCTACTTCCGGTGGACCAGCGATCTTCTTATAAACCAGTATTAGCAATAGTTTGGGGACCAAACATGTTGGTTTGCCTCCAAGGGGTAGATTAAAGGTGGACTATCTTTGTAACTTAGTTGACAATGAAGTTATGAATGTAGCTGTGGTGCGTACAATTCATGAAATAAGATGGAGGAAAACTTATCTACCAAGAACAGAAATTATTGCGAACTATGATGACCTAAACTTCAAGACCAGATACAGGTTTAGTAAGGCGAGTGCTAAAAAGCTGATTGAAATGATTTGTGCTAACCTGTACATCAGTTAGCCGATGCCTGGGTATCTCAGTTGATACTCAAATCCTAACAGCAGTTGGGTATTATGCAAAAGGATGTCAAGACAACACTGCTGACCTGCATATTAGTCTGGCATCAGTAAGCTGCATTATCAACAAACTCTTTATAATCTTCCCTCCATGCCTCCTTTCTCATTTGTATTCATTGACATGGTTTTATTTTTTATAATGTTCATTCTTTTTTGGACTAGAGAAAACTAGAACATGTTACTAGTAAAGGTATAATAATATAGTGACAATGTAAAATTAGTTACAAGTTTGTATGCAACATTTGACACTGGATGTAATTAATTTAGCAAAATATACGCGTATCAATTACATAATTTCCAACCATCCTTTGACAGTAATATTGGCAATTTAGGCTATGTATTTACATTTCCTCAATTCTATAGAAACTTGTTGAATAGTGTCTTTAAAGCTTGGGAAAGGTTCGATCATTAGCAGATTTTAAATATTCTGGCAATTTGTTAAATACTATTCCATGGTTATATGGGTTTTTGGCTGTCATTGATTTGAGATTTTTTTCTTTAGTGAATAGAATTAATTTATAAGTATATGATTAAATGTTAAAGATTTGTAGGCTAATAAGTTTCTTTACAGGATTGTACCTTATCCAAGTGATATGATTCGTAAACTCCTTTTGTGCAAAATATCCTATTTGTTTCTGAAAGTAGTAACCGCCTGCCTCCCCAAATTTGTTTACCGTGTTCAAGATATGCATTGAATCCATAATAAGCTAGTTTCAGAACATCCTTATATAGATAATTCGTCAGCTGTCATAGCACAAATATACTCATACTTAATACCACGCTTCATGTTATCATATTTCCAGTAAAGCATAACAAACTTTGTTACCGAACCTCAAACAGCAACCATAAGAAGCTGTGAAACGACAGATTTGTATACTTGTAGGTACATTGTGGTGTGTTTTGTTTAATACTCTGGAACTCGCGCATGTGTGAAGAACCTTTCTACATGTAAAGATTGGCCCTGTGCTGGTCCAAGGCTTTTTGTCTATGAATACCAAAAAGGCCACCATTGGTCCGGACCAAGTTAGTTGGAAGATAGTGTAGACCAAAGTATTAACTATGAATATGGCCCCAACTTGTTCGTAAAGGACACATACAACCTCCAAACCTATACATGTTTCTCTCGGAATGGCTTAAGTCTTGAGGTTGAGGTTGATTATGATTAGTGCAGTTTCTTCTGATAATTATATCATTTCCTGTACAGCTTACATACCTCAAACTGTGGCATAATCAATTTGATAGCAATAAGGACTGAAATGGGTCATGCTTCCACTGTAATGAAACACGACCAAGGCAAACCATTAAAATGTGGCAGTAGGCAAATGAATTTCCATTGTTTTACAGTTCTCTAGATTTGTATTGCAAAACTTACGTGCATACATGTAATGTTTTAACATGTGGGGATTGGAGTTAGCTCTGCCTGGTTTCAAATAGGATTGTATGAGAAAGATTATACGCAATATGTACATGGAAGTGAAAGTGAATTTATTTTTAAAAGTATTACTGCAGTTTTGGGGCACTCATTTAATTTCAGCAATAATTTGGAAGTATTGCTTTAACTATTTTGTTACAAATTGTTACATGATTTGGTTTTAACATTTACTGCTGTACCTTTGTAAAGCAAGATATTTGCAAAATGCTAAGCGTTTATTGTAAGTATGATGATTGGAATTACCGCCCCAGTCTGATGTATGATTGATTGGTTTAATCTGAACTTTATCACTCTTTGTACTTGCCTAATTAAATTTTGGAGTACTTGTTATATATACATATTTTATTTTCAGTTTAGCCAGTTTTCTCCAGTATGTGGAAGTTGATGCATTCACACTTAATGGAACTTCTGCATCATAGGGTGAGTATTCAATCTTCAGTCTGTGTTAAACTATTGAAGATAGTGTTTAGTGTCATTAATCGACTCCCTTTAATTTATTACAACACTGTTTTCAACACTTCCATGAAAGGAATGGTTTCCTTTTGTTAAACGATTTTCTCCTGTTACCTTTCAGTACTCTTTTGTGGGGGGATTTTACTGTGTTCATGTTATTTATAGGGACAATTTCTCTGCTTTATGCCCATGACAAGAAGGCTAAGAGGGGAATAAGGCCAGGGGAGCTTGAACTGTATCTGCTCCGGTGACGGATCTCTTTACTAGGGAATGAGTGAATGATAGTGCCCATGCTGCCATATCTGTTTGTTACAGTAAATGCAATGATAGGTATTATGAGTTATGTGACAACTCCTGTGTATTTTAAATGAACCTTCCATCCTCGTCATATGCGAGCATAAACACCGTTGAGACAGTAAAAGTGATTGTTACACATTCTCTTAGCTTGCCTTCTTGTCCTGTGTCTACAATACTGTGATACTCTTGTGGCTATATTTATTAACATTTCAGCTCCCACATACAAGTGCAAGTATTTTAATAGCTTTCTAAACAATTGCTCTAAATATGCTGAAATTACTATCTGTGGTCCTGTATATACATATTACCATTTCATGTAGTGGTACCTATGTTTATTGTTCAAAATGTTTCTCTGCTCTTAAATATAACATCTCCGGTTCAATTCTGCTTTTAAAATATTCCTGACCCTACATCCATACTTCTGCAAAATACTGATTGCCATTTAAAGTTTTACATAATACATTTATGTAGTGTTCCATTAAACAAAGAATATCTACCTACGTTAGATCTGAAAATAAAAGTACCTTTAGTTCAATTTTATTAAATCTTTGCATATTTAAGTTACAAATTACTAGATTCACATTACCTCTGGTCATTGCTGTTTTTCATTTTTTATTGGTATGTGAAGTATATTTAAGAGTGGTGTCTCCTCACTCTAGCTGCTTTGTCATTTTCTGAAGGGATTGGGATAAGGAATTTTAATGTAAAGCATCAATTAGATCTTGGATTCATGGGTGCACTGCAGAACTCAAGTTTTTTGTATTAAGTAGAAAAACGCATTTGGCTGGGTGATTTGACTGCTTGGCTCTCATCAGGGTGGCTCGGGTTTGATCCCAGGTGACCGCAAAGTGAGATTTGTGATAGAAAATATGGCACTGGGTCGCGTTTTCTCTGGGTCCTCCATTTTCCCCTGCTGGCATTCCACCAATTGCTCTATCTTTCCTATCACTCATCTCGCCCTCCAGTTATCCACTTCCTTTACTCTCACACCAGGCATCGAGCTGATCACCCATCCTGGGTCTCTATCACAATCCAGAGCTCCGCTTCCTCAGGCGTGCCATATGGGTTAGAGAAACAAGAATCCCGTAACACTGCAATAAGCAGTACTACTGGGGATAAGTTGAAGAGAAAGGAGATCTTACTCTATATGTGAGAATTGATAATTGATCATATCAAGGGCAAATATAGATTACATATTTAAAACTGCCTTATCAGTTATTTCACCATAATTTGCAGAAACAAATATCAATTCATTTTGAATGTATCAAGTACGCATTCACTTACCTTAGTATAGAGCAAAGTGAAAGAAAAGGGAAGAAAAAAATAGTGTGAACATTGGTGGGTGTGTTTTAAGGTTCTTTGTCACTTAGCATTGACTGTGCCCATATGTCTTTGCTGGGCCAAGTTACAAATTATTGGCACTCTGCAGTGTTGTAGCCTGAGTGTTCAATGCATTTCATTCTTTGTTTCAGATGTACTCATTGGGAGGCATCATGATATACAGGCAAGTAACTTTATTGCATAAAATATAATTAGTCACAAGCTTCGCTTATCTTTTAAGAAAATTGCATTTAATTTAAAGCAATGATGATACAGTTTGGATACTCTTAAGTTGAATAGTTATGAAATTAACTTGCCCTCACTGAGCTCATATCAGTGATGTATTTGCAGGAAGTTTAATTTGCAAATATATGTTTTAATGCTTTTAATTGCTTTTCAGGTGAAACAATCACACTACATGATTTTCAGGGTAAGTATATCATAGAAACTTTATTTTGTCTTAGTAAATATCCCCTGTGATGAACTTAATTATTGACAAGCATATGTCTGATAATTTTGTTGATGTAAGCTTGCTGAGGACAGAACTTTGGTCTTCTATTATTTGTGACAATATTTATTTTTGCACTGGTGGCCTTCCCAAATTGAGTTACTAATCGAAAGTGAATGCAGCATAAGAATATTTACTAAGGAAGGCATGCTGTGAAGAAACAACACAAAGGAAATAAGTGTACAAGAATTTCAAAGTATATACTTTAAAGAAGCGTAGAGACAGTGAAGCATAACTTTTCACTTTTATACGAGTTGTTTAATTTGATCCCATTGCTTAGCTCAAGAATTGCATCTTTTGTCTTCAAAAAAAGTAGAATTTTTTGTGCAAGTTTTTCTCAGTGCACATTGTATGCAGATTTTTTATTAAATATTAATGTGCCATAAAATACAAGTTTTAAGTATAAATTATGTATCCAGTTAGATTGTATGCTATTACATTCTTTCAGGAGCATTATGCAAATTACAACTTCTATGATAATAAACTGGTAAATTGATTCTGGGTACTAAAATACCTCACAGCCCTTGAGTGCTCACTTGCTAATTCTTAAGTTGAAGCAGATACAGTATAATCTTAACACAAATCCAGAGAGACCTTAAAATCAGTCTTGTGTTATAAGAGTGTTAAGTGAAAAACATATTTTAATGCCATGTGCAGTAGTACAGTAATGCTTTGTACACTATAGTATCTTATGTTACGGCAGACTTACAGCCCAAAAAATATACTTTTATCTTGGGAAGCATTAGCAGGAATGAATATCTTGTAATTTCACACCCAGTGAAACTATAGCATCTCTAAAACCATCATTAACATTGGATGTTAAAGCAAATTATTCTCAAGGCTAATAGATAAATCCTGACGGCCAGGTGGAATGATACCTGTATTTTAACTTTCTGATGACCCTTTGTACAACTTGGGACACAAATTTTGGCACATCAGATTCCACAGAAACTGTAAAGGTCACAATTTTAACAATTGGAATGTCTTGTGCTGTTTTGGGTAACCATTCCTGGACTGTGCAGAGTTTCAATGACCCTGGTGAAGCAGTTGAATTGTATATAATGAACCATATGACAGCCAGAAAATACAAACTATTCAATCATAAATGCAATCACTTGCATAGCACAGTTCATTAGTTTCTTTTCTTTGTGATACAGCATCTTATTTTTTCATATCTTCGAATTCAGATGTCCCATTAACATGGGTTTGAACAGTCATCCTCAGGGAAAATCGCTGTGTGACAGTAAATTCTGTTATTAATATGCTTTGAGCATGCAAAGAAATTAGCTGTATGGTTCAGCAGAGCTAGCACTATATTCGAATTTCTCCAATGCTCAAAGCAATGCTCACTTCCACTGTTTCAAATAACTGTCTACAGTCAACTGTTGCTTGAAATGACTTGTAATTTTACATGGGATCTATTAACATGTGTACCAACGTAAGGGAAGAAGATTATGCAAGTAGTGCAACGATCTCTGAGTGAGGCCCAAAACTTTTCAGAACACCCTCGTATATCTAGAACTGGCTTTGTGGTCACTTTGAACCCATGGGCTTTTCCTGTCCCATTTCGATAATTTTTTATGTTCCATTTATTCCAATTAATTATGAGCAACTGAAAGTTAAATTACTTACATTATATTTCATTATTTTAATGGAAATATCACAAGCCTCATCAGTAGTTTCTGCAATATACCTATACCTTGTGTATGAAGGACTGTCACTGTAATGTTAAGTAATTAAAGGACCATCAGTGTCTAGGCTTGTAGCAATAGATCAGTCATGCCTTGCCAGACGTTACGTTCAATCCTGGTTTGCCGTTACTTAAATTGATTCAACATTAATCCCAGGGTTTGCACAAACTTGCGTAACTACCCATCAGGTGAGTTGGCATCATCTAACTGGTGGACACCTTGTGTTGCTAGTGTCCAGGCTCTGTATATGTTGTGGCAATACGGAATTGCAGGCTACTGCAGTAGCCTTTGTTGATTCCAATTGGAGCAGATTCCCATTTTGGGTTGCATTATTTTCAGCAGCACGAATTGCAGCTTTTAAGCCTTGATTAGCTCTCTGAGAACCTTTGTCCAAGGGCTGAAGGTTTGGTGAAAAATATTGAACTTTTTTAACGTCCACCGATGGCATCAGACAAATGAAATTGGTGAAATGACACTCAAATGATTCACATCCTGTACATATACCTAAAGTTTTCTTCATATACTATTTACCTGTACATTTAGAGTTGTCTCATTTCTTTTTGCCATGTTTCATGAGATTGCCATGTGCATCATGAGATTTTTATTCAGTATTCTAACTATATTTGGTAATGACTAAAAATGCCTGGCGTAGAGTGCATTTCTAAATGGTAATGCACATGTATAAGTATACTGTACATGCTTATGTAATTGTACTCTGACCGATTGCATTGTTGGTTGGAGCCAATTGTGACTTTTTTGGGTTTGTGGAATTAAGTCTTGTTTTCAGAAATTTAAAATGCCCTTTATTTCAGCAAAAAGACACTTATTTCTATGAACCTAGAAAGTCGCAAAATGTTGGGCATGAGTCAACTTGTGCTTCACTGTTTTAATACTTTGAGTGCATAGTTAGCTTTGTGGCTACATTTCTTACATTCGTTTCGGAAGAACAAAAGGTGCTTGTAAATACTGTAGCATCTGAAGTTTGTTAATGTAATTTTAATTATGCTAGAAACTGAAAGAGCATGTACTTTGCCTTAATCAAAATTCACATATAGCTGATCAAGCTTCTCTTAACATTCTCTCATTAACCCTTTCACCGATATGGACGTCATATGACGTCCAAGTTAAAAGGCCCCAAACCGATATGGACGTGTATAGACGTCCTGCGCATACATGCATTTAATGCGTATTTAATTATAATTCTTTTAAACCTTATGTTTTACGGTAAATTTAAATAAATTCTATAAGAAGTAAAAGCTTACCTTTAAAAGTTTTTTCTTGAATGGTACACCTCAAAACATGGATAAACACACAAGGGCACATCTCCACATTTACGGCAAATCGTACTAGTTTCCTTTCGGACACCTTTCTTGCGGCACACCAAACATTTTCTGAAGGGACGCGACTTTTTTGCTGTGGGTGGTATCCTTTTAGGAAAATGTTTTCCTTCAAGTCTGAGGGGTGCTGGGGTGATGGATTTTTTACCCCCAGTATGGAGAGGTCTCTGAATTTTATACTGCTCAATTAGGCTGCGAGCTATTGATATGCGAAAGTCCAGGTACGTCATTGTCTTCCGTGGGTTTAGAGCTCTCCAAATTACTAAACAATTGTATATGGTTATATCTAGCTGGTGTAAAAATACTTTTTTATACCATTTGATTGTTTTTCGCAAAGAGGGATATGCGTGTAATACCTGATCTACTAGATCCACTCCACCCATATGCATATTATATTCCTGGATAATATCGGGCTTGAAAATTGACATTTTGTTACGAGCATCAATTTTTCCAGTGTCAATCATCAAAATTTTAGAGCTGCAATTGGATAATGCTGTAACAACCCTCCTGTCTTGCCAAGCAACATAGGTCAAGGGTGGGAGCTGATGCACCTGCATTTCTCCTCTTCTTAGAGCCTTCGTATTCACATCTTTTGGCAAACCAATACGATTTGAACGTACTGTTCCAATTGCATTTGTTTTTCTTTTGTGTAAGGCCATGAATAATTTAGGGGAACTGTACCAATTATCTAAATATACAGTCCTACCCTGATCAAGTACAGATTCCATCAGGTGCATTACTATGGAACCAGATAACCCCAAATCTTTGTCTCCGGTGTTATCAGTCCCTTGGCCAGTGTATATGCAGCTATTGTAAAGATATCCTGTTTTACTTTCACATACATCAAAACTCTTTATGCCAAATCTGGCCCTCTTTGTTTTGATGTATTGTTTCCAACCTAAACGGCCCTTCCAAAGCATCAAGCTTTCATCAACAGTGATCTTTTCACTAGGCACATAATTTTCTTTGAATTTTGAAATAATGTAATCAAAAACTGGTCTGATTTTGGATAGTTTATCATTCACATTTTCTGTGCAGGTGAAATGAAGGAAGCGCAAAATGGAAGTAAACCTGTTATTTGACATGCATTTCCCAAAAAATGGGGTAGCTAGCATGTCGTCTGTAGACCAGTACATGTCTAGCGTAGGTTTACGAATAACACCCATGAGCATAATTAGACCAAGTAGTCTGTAAATCTCATTCATTGTTACTTCTGTCCACTTCTGCAATCTACTCTTAGGTCCTAAATTGCCTTTAGAAATCAGGTCTTCCTTCACCCTACTCGCATATACATTTGTTTCCGAAACAATGAGAGACAGTAAGTCAGTAGTAAAAAATTTTGTGAAAATGTCAATTGGTTGGCTGTCAGAAGTTAGTTGAGTATGCGGTTGTACACCAGAGGTTGTGCTCGTGAACGTATGTCTATTAGTGTTAGAGTTATTTTGACACCTCCATAATGTTGATTCTTCACGAACACCTGTCGGAAATGAGTCATTTTCCTCCTCACTGCTACCTATATCCTCAACACCCCCCTCAAAATCTGAAAACTCGCCATCAATGTCCAAATCACTGTCTAACAGCAAAAAGTCTTCCACATTTTCTGATGTAATATCAGAAGCCCGCACTCGTCCTACACTAGCTAATTGATTTGCAACATTACTAGTTGAAGCCATGATTAGCACTGAGAAAACTATTTCAACTGTGATTTAGCTAAAGAAATTGCTTGGAACTCTGATGCAATCTAAATTACAATGTCAACTGAGCGAAGAAAGAAGTTACGTCAGCTAACATAAACTTCCGTTGTGCAATTAGAGGGATGCTGACGGAGTTTCCTTCCAGGGTGTATAACGCAATATAAACAGTTATTATTACGTGTTAGCATGAACTGAAACCTAGAAACCTTGAACCCAACACTTCGTTTATTCAGCTGATATACACATATAGCTTGTAAAACAAAAGTACTCAGAATTAGGCGCGTTCGACGCAAAGAATGGCTTTCTTTACGTGATACAAATTAATGAAATTTCATCGCTTTATTAATATAGTCTCTATTTTAATGATACCGCAGATGCATACAGCTTTTAATGGGCTTTTAACCAGTTTTTGTTTCCCTGAAATAACTTAGAAAATACGGAAGATACGAATATTTATTTATGAAGACTTTTTGCAGCATTTAACAATTTAAATGTCTTGTTCTGTTTATTGGGTATCCGTTCCCGGCCGTGCAGGGTTTAAATGGCCATCGGCGAAGCGGTTAACCACGAGTTTGTGCTGAGAAAGTGTATTAATGAACCATAAAAATTGGTTCAAATAGCAAGGTTATTGCAATTTTCAACAAGCACCTTTACGTCAATCCCTTTTTTGGGGGGGTGGGGCAGGCAGACTGTTGCCTGTGCTAAAAGTATTCTTTTAGCACACCATGCCTATTTATATTCAAATTCATGTCCACATTCAAATAAGGCCATTGCAGTGCTTACATCACGTGTCGTAATGAGTATTCATTTGTATTATGAGACCTATGAGTTAAAAATAGCTCTTGTGGATGTTATAAGTATTGTTACAACCTCCCATATGCATTTTTTAAAAATTTCTGTTTTTCTAGCACAAAAACGTGGATTTGCTTGGCATGCATCACACACCGAGTGAGGGAATTCAATGCGACATCACAGAAGGGCTGAGGTTGGTTGCCTGCATGGTACTGGTCAAGGAGGCATCCCATTTGAAAGCTACAGTAAGTGAATTAATAGTTATGTGTATTATGACTAATTAGTTCATTCTTTCATGTAACCAAACTTCCATTTTAGTTTCTTTTCTGTGATGAACTTTATAAATTGACAAGCATATGACTGAAATAGTATTGATGTGAAATTTATCTGAGGACTTTCAAGCTTTAAGATTAATATGAAATTAAATGTTCTTTGCTAATAAGATGTTTTATTTAAATTTTCAGCTTCAAACATAACATTGGCTTGCACGGAGTGAAGGTAAGCTACAGAGGTATTGATTTTCTGTTTTAATTGACTTGCCAGTGATTAGAAATTTTACGCACCCAGTCAATCTGAAACATTGTGACGGTAAACACAATTATGAGGCTTTTAAGTCAGATAAGTTGTTAGTGCTGCATGGGAAATTACTTAATATGTAATTGTTTTTATCAACTTTTAC
Organism: Mantis religiosa; assembly: GCA_030765055.1. Taxonomy (NCBI): domain Eukaryota; kingdom Metazoa; phylum Arthropoda; class Insecta; order Mantodea; family Mantidae; genus Mantis; species Mantis religiosa. The sequence goes on from CM060951.1 coordinate 185,444,055, forward strand.
AGATCTTGTGAACAACAGCTGTGCACCTTGCTATCATAAGGTAACTACTACATATAAGCTCCATCATTATTTTGAAGTTGTTAGCCAATGATTAGTACAATTTCACGCACCCAGTCAAAATGATGAAGATGATTAGATGCATAATATGAGGCCGTGGTGAATTGATGTATTGATAGATACATAATCATAAGTTTTGCTAAGTGTGGTGTTCTTTTTAGGTGCATCTTTGAGGAGTAGTTTCTCCTGGCAATTGAGCAAACCATTGCAGAATGAGGTATGTTGTGGATTATAACATGATTATAATGCCTAGTTCCATGCAGTCAAAATCAGTAATATGTATAAATTTATTCCCTCTAAGGCACTATTTCACTTTGCATGCAAATAAAGAAAATCCTGTATATTCTTGACATGTTCAGTTGTATTATAAAACTAGTAATGATGCAGATGACATTGCTTTGTCATTGGTTCTGGTAGTTCCTGGGTTTTGAATCTATGGTTGGAAAATGTTTTCCTCCTGTGTTGCTTCTGTTTTGCATGTAAATTAACCATGGCATGAGGGCCAAGTCCTGCCAACCCAACTGCTGGCCTCTTGCCCACATATGCAAGGTAGAGGTGGGCAATCATCCAACTGTTATGGGAGATGTCAACATCTGAGCACCGCCAGCCAGAAATTTGGCTTTCATGACCAGGGCCACCTACCTGTCGTAAGCTCCTAATTTCCTTAGAGTGCTGAGTAGGCACCGGTCTTATTCCTGTTAGTGGCAGGCATGATGCCTTAGCCCTCTATGCCATGGTGCAGGTTCTGTTTTGCATGTAGCATTCTCTAAGAGAATTAATTACTAAATGTTCTGCTTGATATATAACATTTTTTGATAGAATTCAATGTTAAAAAATCCACTCAGCTTAAATTAGCTTTACATGGGGCCTGGAAGTGAAACAATTCAAGTGTATATTCAGCTTGTAGAAAAATTTGTCCAAAAATGAGTGTTAACATTCTAGTAGAATTTGATGCAACTCTTTGCTTTTTAAACTTAACTGTTTCCTTTTACTAAAGACTCATTTCAGTGAAATAGGCTTTTTTTTTTCCCTTCCCTTTCCCCTTCATAAAAGTTGGTTTTACGTTATGTTGGATCAGATTCTGTTATATTTCAGAGAAATTACTTGGAGCATTTGGGTAAGAATTAGCATTTGATTAAGCGGCTAATGCAGCATTCTACATTGAAGGACCTAACTTTAAAGTGAATTGACTCTAAGAATGAAGGTTTTGTTTGAACATTGTAGTAGTGAAGGCCCTGGGTTTGTCATTTTTGCAAATTCAGGAGTAACTGGTGAACTTTCCATTTATTTATTGCAGTGACATCGTAGATATTTTAAGTTCATTGCTATAATATGGGCATGCTGTTCTCTAGACCATATGGCTCATTCTAAACTAACTCCGTCACTGTTAAAGCCTTGCTATACCTGAAAGGATTTTGAACTGGGGACATGGCAGTGGAGTGGGGCTATCCGCCTACCAGCTTAGACAGTTGTTTCCCATATGGGCTCATTTGTGTATGGGATTGTACATGCTTTCACACACTGAAAGATGTTTCATTTTATATCTATATTGCACATTAGTTTACTCTCTTCCAACTTTGGTCTGCCAACTTTCACAGATCATTGGATCCATTGTTTAGGAAGTTTGATGTATGTCAATTAGAAATAAAAAGTGAGAATTGAATTAACAATAAAGCTCAATTTTTATACTTGTAACATATTTCATAGGTCCTCAAAAGCTGGACTTACCCAGACAATGACATTTGGACATAGTGTCATGACAGCATGTTGGCCATGGTAGCTCAAAGGGTAAGAGCGACTGGATTGAAACCAAGAGATCCGTGGTTTAAATCCCTGGCTGTGGCATTGAATTTTTCAGTTTGACGAGGTTTTATCCAGATATTTGTCAAATTTATAAGGATTTTCAGATAAATCTGCTTTTCTCCAATCAACAAAGCCTCCAAAATCAATATTCCTTCAAACAGTTCTTAAATCTATCCAATGGAATGCAATAGCTGCGACCACATTTATGTAGTAAAAATCAACGCATCTTGGTAACTAGTGCCAGGGAATGTTTTAGATGTATTAAAACATTAATGCCCAATTTCACCAGCAGATGTTAAAATCAATGTTAACAAATGTAACGTAACAATTGTCACAGCACTAAAACTAATGTTAAATTTCTTGCATTTCACCGTTTTCTTAAAATGTTAACAAACCTGTGTTAACGCCAAGAAACTTGTAAATATCACAGCTATAGAAGGCTATGGATGATTTTCTGAATGCGCTCACGATGCTGTTTTTTCATTTTCGTCTGCACAAATGGCAGATAAACAAAATCATAAATAAAGCCGTGAGACAAATTTCTGATCGACAGAGAAAGAATTGTTAATTGAAATGGTGACGAAGTGTAAGGATATCGTGGAAAATAAGAGGACGGATGCAGTGAATGTAAAAGAGAAAGATGTCGCGGGGAAAATATTGGAAACGAATTTAATTCAAATGCATGTGTCACTGCTACAAGCACCAAACAACTTGTCAGTATTACGTAAATTTAAAACGAGGTGCGAATGACAAGTGCCTTAAACGTTTCAAGATGGGAGGTGAACAATGTATTATCCACATAATTCAGTGAATTATAAAATCGCAAAATTATTAATACTTGAAGCAAAGGCAAGAATGTCATATTCCTTTCGATGCATGTTCTAACCTCTCTTGTACTTCCGCAGTAACCTTCATAGCAACATGTTTCTACAGTCTATACCTCCGTAAAACAATTTTCTTCGGATAGTTTCTTAAAATCATTTCTCCTCATAGGCTCTACTCTATTATGAATGCCATTTAGACGGTCTTAAATGTAGCAAATCGATGTCGCCATCTTGCCTATTTACAATTGTTAAGGACGTAACATCAGAAATTCGGCTTGTTAGTTTAACATGAGATTTAACACGAGTGTTACGCTAACACTTGTTGGTGAAATCGGGCATAGAAACAGTAGTTGCCACCATTTTTGGAAAGGAAATAGAACATTATCCAGAGCCGTAACTATTTAACAACTGGAAACCAAGGATTAAAACAATTCAAATATCTGAAACAAGACAAGCCGGGGCAAAATATTATAATTGTATTCCTTCACTGTTATTAGCTTCTGTTTTTACTTAGGGGCAAAATAGTTATTTGTTCCACAGAGCTCCATTCGTACAAGTTAAGCCTGTTATAAAGGTTTCATATGTGGTTTGCCTCAGGAGTTGTCTGTAATAAATATTGTTTAAAGGCATGTCTTTGAAACTGATACGGATGAAGTAGTGTGTAAGTACAAAATTGTGTTTCAGCAAAATAATTGCAATATTTGTCAGGGAACTTAGGTTCACATTTTTGCTGGGAATCCTATATGAATGGTATGAGTGTTACCTTTTGATTTGTTACATTGTAATTAGTATTCTACAGTACTGTATAACTGCCTATTCTTGTACTCTCAATGAACAAATATTTCTAATGAAAATTTTTAGTTGAAGATATTCTTTAATCTAAGTACCTGGGCTAAAGATTACTTGGTGGCATTGGGGATACATTCTGGTTGGATCATAGCCTATTGCTGCATGGAGATAGTGACCCCTTTCCTTGCTAGTTGATCAGCTGCTTCATTTCAGCCTATTCCAACATGTGAGCAAGACCACTGGAACATTCCGGATTTGTTTAGTTCAGAGTTTTTATATCGGATGGGTTTTGTGATGGTTGCTTGGTGTAATGTTATTGCTTGTATTGCTGCTCTAGAATCATCTCGTATTACAGAAATTGAAAGTTGTTCCCACAGGGGCGAATTGGGTAGAGTACAAGCAGCAAATATATGCTTGTTAAATTGGAGTTGGTTTACTACTAGTAAATTTTATAAGCATATTATTGTGGGAGGGAGTGGTTAGTGCCTTTGTTCCCCCCTCCTTTTGGTTGGCTGAATTTCTCGGTTTATTGTAAGCAGTTTTCATGCATGGGGCCCATTTCATTTGAAGATTTATTTCTAGTAAAATTTTGGTGCAGCTGGTTTGTATCATGTATATAGACCCTTTAAATTTGTGTTACTGAGTGATAAATTATCATTCTTAGTGTTCAAACCCATTAAAATGTACACTTTAACATTCTAACCTTTCAAGCTTTACTAATTTTAGGAAACCATTCCCATTTGTCAAGTTCTTGTGTAATGTAGTTTTGTGTACCGGCTTGGAACATGCCAAAAGCTCTTTGGGTAAAGTGCCAAACTAAACTTCTTCTTTCCGGTGATGAACATTTTTCTTTTGAATGCCTCTTTCATTGCATAATTATGATGATCAAAGGATTTTCTGAGGGTTCTACTATATCCTAATCACATGATTTATTTTTCTGCATGCATTAACAAAGGGTGGCTGTTGTGGTTATTTCCAGAGATGCGGTTGCATGTTTGGTGATGGTGGTGGAAGGCAGCCGAGTTGAATTTAAGCTTCTGGCTCAGGTTTTAGTACATTAGCAGTGTACCTAAGCAAAATAAATATATGCAAATAATTTGATGTGTTTTCATTTTTTCCCTTTATCCCTTTCAGCAAAACCTTCTATCCGGACTTGTTCTGTGAAGATAGAACAGTACTACTAATGCGGATACTTATTCTGGGAGTGAATTCTGGTTGACCTGAGGCCATGAGTTAAAAAGTAGTTTCAAGAAGGATCCTGTCATTGCTTTATATGTTGGGTCTTGCCTATTGGAAATATCGGATACACTGATTTGAATTTAAAATGCTTTAGTGGGTTATTCAGTTGCAAATTAACAATTAAATAGGTGTGCTGAAGAATAACTTTCATTGGACCATTGCAATATCAGTATTTTGAACGGTTAAGTTTAAAAATCATTCATGTCTTTTAGATCCAGTAACATGTAATCTAGAATTGTACATCAGCTTAAATATTTTCATAACTATAAACATCTCTAATCTAGGGCAAAGCTCTCAAACCTCAAAATTTTATTAATTTTAGATTTTGTTCGAAATAATATTCAAGGAAAATCTGAAAGTGGATGTTAATAAGTCATCAAAGAGGGTACGTGGTAATATAGTGGGTCGTCAGAGAAGGAAGAATTGTCATTTTACATTATGATTAGGTGTTTAAAATTACATGTAAATAGTGGCTATATTTGTTTAGAGATATTGAGTAAATAGTAAGATGAATTATTTACGATAATTATTGTGGCTCGTAGACATTTGAAAATTGGTAACTGTGATATCCGGGGTAGAAATCAATTTTACTGTGAAGGTAGAGTCTTCTACGTTTGATCGTCAGTAAGTTAAGACATAATTTGTTAAATTCTAAAAATGTAACTTTCTTTGGTATTCAATCATTACAGTAATGTGTGAAATTGTTGGGTATTTTAACACGGCGCACATCACATTTCACAGGTAATCCATGCTGTTGGTATTAAAAGCGGGCATTGAAGACAGCGCATTTCATTTTCAGATTTCTGGAAAGTGATGGCTGGTTAATTGGGTAATACACCGCAGCAACCATAGCGGCTAAAGTTTCATTCACCACTTGATACGTCCAACATAAAGTACGCGTGTCACAACAGCTATAGCTGCATTTGCTGCTACGAGCACTTGATCATGGGTGACTTGCATGCATTATCGTACACTTGTTTCGTAGTAAACAGGTTCGCTAACATCACATCAACATTTCAAACACCTTTCTTGATCACTTGCCTTTTTCTGCCCAATTTTATTAACCAGATACGTTGTTAAACCAATTACTGGACAGCTAGGGTGAACTCGAGTACCATTTAGATAAAACGGGATCGGTTAGAAGTATAATCCACCTAGTTTTCTTAGTAAAAGAAAAAAAATTAAGAGCCATTGAGGAAGAGTGTGATCTTAGAAATTTTCAATGTGTTTAATTCCTGACACTTATGCTAAATATCAGATGAAAATCCTAATGCGATGAAAGTATCAGTTCTTGCTCAAAATGGTGATTTGTAATTGAGGGATCCATGAGGGGGGTGGGGTGGTCATGTTACTTTTCCTAGAAGGCCGGAAGTCGCCTTTATGATTTCAATTTTAAACGCAGTATTTGTTTCATACAATATAAAATATTGTCAATTCGGATGTAAACCAAGAGTTTACAGAACCAGAAGTAAGACTTGAAGCTTTCTCCGGCGAGCATTACTAGTCAAGGTTTCGCCGGTGATTAGCCGTGGCAGGTTTTTAAGCTCGAGCTTTCGGGCAATGTACTGTCCAGAAACGCAAAGAAGATGTAACGGAACGCATGCTACACATGGAGCAAAGCCGTTAAAACATGCACCCTATTCACTCTACACAGAAGTAGGAGCCGTCAAAATGTTTTGGAATGGTCTACTGAGATGGGGTGTCAAACCTGTTAGGAGGGGGTGTATGAACCTGCAATCCGCCTGCGTCTCAGGCACCGGAGACTTGTGGAGGACAGTAGACTAGACGTATCAGCCTTCCATAATTTGTTTGGTGATTGTTTTATAATTATTGTAGATAATTACAACTACGAGTTCAACCCATGAGATGCACAGTTCTCATGTTATGCCGCTTGCAAAAGTTAAGGGTACATGAATGCTGCCTATGCTCAGCGGAGTGCGTATACCGGGAGAGGATCCGTACATAGAACGTTTTACATGTCAGCGAAGGTTCTGCCTATTTTTCCTGTAATTAAACAGCTTTACTTATTCCTGAAATATTAAGATCTTATCTGCTTCCAATCCGGTAACTCGCTATCCAACTTAACTCCGTGAGATTGGTGACGGACAACACGGCGCTGGGGCGGGTTTTCTCCGGGGTCTCCGGTTTCCCCCGCCATCTCATTCCACCGTTGCTCCATCTTCATCTCATGTATCATGTGTCATCGCCTGCGGTGCCGTATGTAGTTAAAGCGGGCGCTAAACACTACACATTTCATTTTCATTTCCGTACTTCAAAAGGTGGTACACATGTATGGCGTAATCACAAAGAAAAATTAAAAACAAGAAAAGATTCAGAAGAGGAGACTCAGGGGGGTTGCAGAAGGTTCCCACACCCTCCCTGGACAGGTTTATGGCAGCCCATGTCAGTACAGTTACACACCATTCAAAGACAGTTTGGGAATGAATCATCTCGGTTTTAATGTAGAGAGTGAATAGGGCACATGTTTTTTTAACGGTCTGCTCCCTGTGTAGCAGGCGTTCTGTGCCACATTCGCTGTCCTTGTTCCACAGCACATTCCTTACAGGGACAATTTTTGCGTTGTATACTATATTTGCTGACATTAATGCTATTTAATCTGTTCATTGCGTGCAGAATTAATTAACTGTATACTTTCAATTTTGTATTGTTTGTATGGTACCTTGAAAAAGTAAATATTTCTGTATGGAAATTAAATTCTAAATAGATATGTGAATCTTTTCCGGACACTGAAGTATGTACATGTTCTGTATTTCACTACCTACACCAGGAGCTTCTACAGTTAATTTCTGGGTTACAAAATCTACACGTTCTATATCTTTCTCTGTATTGGAGAGCTTTCGTAAAAACTTTAAAATTTAATTTGTCTGCCCTGCGCATCAATCATTTCACGTTCGGAATATCACTTGACCCAGATTCGAGAGACATGTTTCAGGCATTCGGATCTCAAACACGGGCGAAAATATGTGTACTATTAATTTGGTGTAATATTAACAATATTTCAGCTCGAGTTCAACTCACGATGCGGTTCACTTTAAGAAAACAAAACACTATGAAAGCGAATTGATAATTAAATCGGTCTGTTTCCAACTGCGTGCAGTAGGTGCACATTTATTTATACTGTCGCGGCTGCTGGGACGCACGCAGGTTCAGCACAGAGAGGTAAGGGAAGAGATTGTGACACGCCAGTGAGTAGTTGTAAACAGTGTCGTAACGAGAGAGTTGTAATTGAAACTAGTGTTTGGAAAGTGATCTCTTTGTTGTGGTCAACGACCTTGGTAGATTGTAACTGTACGCGGCTAACGAAATAGACCGGCTTCGGCGTGACAGGGAAATTTTCGTGTGACGTCACACAGGCAGTCTGAGAGAGTGGACAGCGTAGCGTAGAAGTTATATTGTTTTGTTAGTGAACTGAATGATTATAAATAAACAGTATTTCACATATGTTCATCATTCTAGACAATTATACTTTAACTAACATAATTATATAAGTAATATTATATTAGAAGGGATTTTATGTCTCGGAACTGATTTTTGGTATGCTCGTACTACTAAGCTATATTACGTTTCTTATAATTACTTACGTGTTTATAATATACACCACTTATGTTATTATGCTTTTTAGATCTATAAATATGATACTTTAAAGAATAAAGATATAATGTATAAATGATAAAATACAGTATATCGCTCACCTTCAAATAAAGTTTTCAGAAGACACTTTGAATCCCTTTTTCCTAAAAAAAAATTACTTATATTTCTCGCACAATAATTTCAGTTAAATTTCGAATCAGGAACTATGAATGTAAAATATTAGGATAATACCTAGAAAAAAAAAGATGAGGTAATGAAATAATCAAATGAGCGTTATTTGCAATTACACCACTATAAGGAGATATTTATACGTACCAAACGTATGAGGTGATCCTTGTATTCTGCCAAACTCCATACTTAAGCATAATTATTTTTACAGATATTAGTGAAAAATCCACAGGTTTAACACTGATATATTCACTGAGTATATACAAAGTACAGAATGTAATGTAATCCATCAAAACAGTTTATGGAAGAAGTCTTATGATAACAAATAATGCCAAAATTTATGTTTTCAGTATTTTTACTTTCCTTGTAGTGTCTGAATCACAAGATTTCTCATTGGTCATTTTAACAAAATTACTAATCAATATTTTGTTAACACAAAGAGCAACACTATCCAGTTTCTCAACTAGGGTCTTCTTATGTAAACATTTACATTCAGTACCAGTATTCTGTACATCTGATCTCAGAGTTTAATTTTACAAATTTTCTGAGCTACAGAGAGCTGTTTCGCAGAGGTTAAGAAATTTTGAGAGTCTCTTGCTAATAATGACATTGTATGCCATGCCAAACCAACAGTAAATACTACATTGTCTGTGGGTAATGTTAATTTTCCTCTGTCCAAGTCCTTTACAAAGTCATATGAAGAATCGACTTCCACTGGTTTATTTAATTGGAGCCATGAACTTAGATTTACGTAACACTTGTCTAGATGCAAATCCCCCCAAATATGTCAGTATTGGCACTGTATCATTAGGAATTACTTGCATTTCAAACTCTTCATCCAGAATATCAGAAAAACCATTCAGGTCAATATCATTATCATAATTTTGTTGGGTAGGTAGCAGCTCTTTCAAATTTACACTACCATTATGAGCAGCAAACAACACAGTATTTTTAAATCTCAATTTCCTCTCATTTTCCAATACCTGTAAGTAAGTTATATAGTAATTTGCACCACTTAGCTGTCTGTATGATCCAAAATGACCCTCCAAATTATCACTCTGAAATTTGCTTAGCAAAATGTAATCTATGTTGTATTTATCAAATAGATATGGAATGATTTCCAGGAAAGTATCCAGCTTAGTAATCAAGGACTGAAATGTCTGCAGAGTTAAAGCATTTACTGATGGAACAGACACCCTCCAAATTTTTAGCCAATGACACATTTCACTTAGAAATTCAAATTGCATATGTCTTTGGCTTTTAATGGCCTCTCGGTATGGATCATTGAATCGTTTCCCTTCGAACACACTTTTAACATCAACTATTTTCCACCAGTTAACAATGATATTTAAGAAATTTGCAGTCTCATCAATATCTTCAGAAACACCAAGATCTTATGTGAAAGGTTTCAAGGCCACAATGTTATTGTCATTGAAAATTTTCAATGCCAAGCTCACATTCTGCTTCTGAATTGACAATGGATATAACACTTTGGCGGAAAGTGTGTGCCCATACTTAACTAGGTTTTTCTTTTCTTTTTCATACATCAACTCTAAGTGCCTGTATTGAGCTGAAAGTATATTGGAGTGATGATTGAAATCAGGAAAATATAAGGTCTTATTTGCATTTCTTTTGGTCTCCCAATTATTTCTGATACATTTTTAAATGTGGATGGTGTCAAATATAAAGAAAAGCCTTCTTGATGAGTCTAGTGGGTGAGTAATGCTAGGCTGCAAAATTTTATTTGGGGTCATAAGTTCATATGCTTTTCTGTTCACAATATTATTGTCTGCAATTAAACTAATAACTGTAAAGCCAATTATTTCCAACATACCCAGAACTTCTATAATGTATGCCCTCAGCTGTTCACTTGTTAAATTGATAACTGGTATAATGGAAACGACATCAATATATTTAGAAAGTAGTGAGGATAGCCTGAAGACTTGAGCAGTTTTTGCATGTTTCTGAGAATCAGTTGCACTACTGCGATAAATCACACCTCCTTTAAATGACAGTTGTGGCTGAATATATGTTTCATCATCACAAGAGATACTAAGTGTTCATGACTATTTAAATGTTTAAATCTGTTTTCCAAGCAAGAACTACTTTCCAAGTACAATTTATAGAATGAAATTAGTTTCTGCAGTGTACGTGGGTGTGGCAAAATCAACATATCACATTTTCTTAGTGCATTTTAGGCAGATGATGAATGGACATACAGAGTGGAAGCAAGAATCACGCATTTGTTGCCCTAACACCTGTTATTCTTTGGAGTCTGTGACAGATTTAATTGCTCTACAATAAACTTCATATGCTCATTCTCATCATGGTTTAGTAGGGACTGTAGCAGCTGGATAGCAGATTCTATTTTATCTCTAACTGTGGGTAATATTTCACCATTTTCAATTTGTGTTATAATACTATCCAAAACATTTAATGAATTCAATTTTTTCACATTATTAGTACTAGAAGCATTGATGCAAACGTTTTCCAATACAACAGTATAAGTTAAATCATCTTTGACTGTTATAAAAGAAATGACACTAGGTGTGCCATTATTTATACCCATTAAACAAATATAAATTGTTCCCTCGTCCTTAATTACTGTCCAATTAGCCTTACTGGAATTGATTGTTCTTATATCTACAAAAGAAATAATGCTATCTACATTATTTATTAAATCCCTTTCCACGTGCTGTTTATTTGATTGAATGCTGTCTCGAAATGCCTGGACCAAATTTTCGTCTTCTTTATCAGCAACACGTTTTATTTTGGGAATCGTTTTAGAACAGTAAGAGGGTGTATTAGGAAATATTGTTGGTACAGCATTTTCTGTGAGTTTAGGGATTTTCGTTTCATATTCTATCAACTCTCCCTTTGAAGTAGAAATCCTGTCTATTCTTACAAACACACGACTCCTCAAAATGCTTTATGCACACAAAATGATTTTTTAATTTCGAAAAATCCGTCGGAATATGCCGTAGCCAGAACTTACGAAGATTTTCGTCTTTTGGCAGTGAAAATGTTGTACTTTTTCACTTTCTGTGTCATAATTTGATCTACATCCAAAGACACTACAACGTCGAGGCATTTTTTACAATTCTGAGTACCTAAAAAGGAAAATAATAGTAATAATAACATTAACTTGTATCCACCATGTGTTGAACGCAGAAGTTATTTCGTTCAGTAATGGAGATAATTTTTCTGTACATTTAAATACAAGATAGAACTGTAATATCACACGTATAATAAAAGAATAAGCAGAATTTACTAAAATAAATGCTTCAATCTAGATTCAAATGAGAAGATGCAGTATGGCATCGAAGCCGTTAGAACGTTCCCAGAGGTTAACTTACAGCCTACTTGAAAACACTACTAAATACATAAAATTTACGAACAAACTGGAATATGTATTAACTAAATGATAATATAACACTTTTTCACTAACCTGAACCACTAAATATTATTAATTTCACTAGTTAAAAAAGTAAAACAAACGTAATATCACACAGACCACACGAACGACATACAGTTCAAAGCCTATACTGTACAGGTTAGGACTGCTGTTATCAGCTGATTCAAACGCACCATAGCCTGTCTCTTTCGTTAGCCTCGTAACTGTGTATGTGACGTAATTCTCTTACGTAAGGATTGAACAGGGTGTATTTCTACGGAAATAAAGAACATTTTGAATTTCTGCAAATTGGACTTTCAATTCTACGAACCCACAAAGTCACAATACTGAGATAAAGGTTGTGAGGAATGGATGTTTTTCAGGCTAATCTGTGTTGGATGGATGTTCGGTAACCATATGAAAGAAAACGTGCGTTGCTTGTGTTCTATTGTAGACACAGGATTTTCTACGGTCATGGTCAGAAAACAAAATTATTATTATGAGATTATGTTATTTTCGTATACTTATCCGAGCGTAATTAATAAGATAATGTTCTCAGTTCAGGCGCGTGAGATGCATGAACCACGTTTGGCAGCGCTTGTAGGAGTCAGCAGTACTATCCACCTCCATATGCCTTTAACTTTTCCGAAGATTCGTCTGCCAATATTGGTAAAATGTCTACTGGTTGTCCACTTCACGAGACTCATATCCTAGTACTCAGCTTTACAAATTTGTAGTAGACATGAGCACAATATAAACACTTGTTAAATATATTGCATACAAGCAAAAGAATTCGAAGAATGCAATAATGTACTTTTCTTCAAATTTTATTATACTGGATGGTGTGGCTACTTTATGTGTAGCGCTATGACGCTCGCAGAAGCTAAAGGTATATGAACGCTGGCCAATGCTCAAGCGGAGCGCTTTCGTAGTACGTGTACCGCAGAGGCTCGGTACAGAAGAGCTGTTTTTGCTTTTAAATCTATTTATGCGAGTCTGTATCAATGACCTGGTAGTTTTATCATGTTTACTGTGCAGGTATATTGTTTAGCTCTCTTATCTTGTGGCATACCACCACTAATTTTCAGGTTCATCCGTATATACTGAAATTTGCTTTCAGTGTTATGCGGCAAAGTGCCCTTGGTACAACTGGAATGTTTTGCTTGCGATCAGATCCATAAAGTAATCAAACCTTTTACGCAAATGCAGCTTCTGTAAATTTCCGACTACTTCCGTCTGAGTCGATTTTCTTTGATTAATAAGTAATTCAGTTATTAACATTCCCAAATAAGCATTCTAATCATTTTATATTTCCAGAGTGTTGAATTCCGATAGTATTTCAGCTGTTTTAGTGGTGCCTCAAAACCTTAAAAACGATAACATTTGCAAGAATTCCTTATTTCATGTGAACTTAGTCTTACATGGAAATTAATTGTTCTTTCACACTGGCCGTGTGTAGGCTAAATTGTGGAAACGTAGAGTCAGACTGAAAAATTCAATGCCATAGCCGGGATTTGAACTACGGATCTTCTGGTTTCCGTCCAGCCGCTCTACCATTGAGCTACTATGGCCAACGTGCCAACATGACATTAAATTCTCCAACTGACACGTATTTTCCCGGTAAACCACTTAGGAGTTCTCATAAACATATGAGATAACTACCTTAATGGCGACTTACGACATGTAAGTACTTTAAGGCCCGGGCTTTATAGTTTACCACTATTAGGTCAATTAATGGAAATTAATTGTTCTTTCACACTGGCCGTGTGTAGGCTAAATTGTGGAAACGTAGAGTTAGACTGAAAAATTCAATGTCATAGCCGGGATTTGAACCACAGAGTCAGTTGGAAAATTTAATGTCATGTTGGCACGTTGGCCATAGTAGCTCAATGGTAGAGCGGCTGGACGGAAACCAGAAGACCATGGTTCAAATCCCGGCTATGGGATTTGCACAATTTAGCCTACACACGGCCAGTGTGAAAGAACAATTAATTTTCATTAATTGACCTAACAGTGGTTAACTATAATGCCCGGGCCTTAAAGTACTTACATGTCGTAAGTCGCTATTAAGGTAGTTGTCTCATATGTTTATGAGAACTCCTAAGTGGTTTACCGGGGAAATACGAGTCAGTTGGAGAATTTAATGTCATGTTGGCACGTTAGCCATAGTAGCTCAATGGTAGAGCGGCTGGACGGAAACCAGAAGATCCGTGGTTCAAATCCCGGCTATGGCATTGAATTTTTCAGTCTAACTCTACGTTTCCACAATTTAGCCTACACACGGCCAGTGTGAAAGAACAATTAATTTCCATTAATTGACCTAATAGTGGTTAACTATAAAGCCCGGGCCTTAAAGTACTTACATGTCGTCAGTCGCCATTAAGGTAGTTGTCTCATATGTTTAAAGTGGTTTACCGGGAAAATACGAGTCAGTTGGAGAATTTAATGTCATGTTGGCACGTTAGCCATAGTAGCTCAATGGAAGTGCGGCTGGACGGAAACCAGAAGATCCGTGGTTCAAATCCCGGCTATGGCATTGAATTTTTCAGTCTGACTCTACGTTTCCGCAGTTTAGTCTTACATTTTTTTCATCCGCTGTGTGGTCTCGTCTCAGTTTCTTCAGCACATTATATAGTATACATTCTTTTAATTCGCCAATGTTGATATTTCGACAACACAGTGCGAGTCATTATTGCCAATTCTTATTTTAAAATTAATATTAATTACTTCAAAACCAAAAATGTTCATTTGATTTTGCTATTGAAATAACAAGTATAAACTTAGAAACAATGTATTAACACAGCTGTTACAGATGAACAACAAAGAGTAATTCGAACCATTTTGCCCAACTCTGTGCCACATGGGATTTCTGCAGCAAATCCTACACCAAGGATACATAAACCTTCCAGAAAACAGGACCTTCAAAATAATTGCAGATGTGTCCATGGTTCATTAGCAATTCTACTCTCCATAGACTTCGCGTTCTTGAATTCATCAAGGTTATAAAGAAAACACGATTGAACTTTAGAAATACATTGGTCATCCTATATCAGTGCTCCAAAGGTTCCAGAGCAGCTGTCTCTTCTCTCCTAGAGAAGACAGATGATTAAAGTGGAACGACATGGCTGATTTTGAGTATATACATGTCAAGGAAAGAAGCTCATCACTGAAAGACACACTCTATCCATGTATCATGTTGTTTACGTACTATTATTTGTACTGCAATGTACTTTATTGCACTTAAGGTGTCTAAATTGAAAAAAGAAATATCCTGAATCAGTAAAAGAAATTCAGGTGCAAGGTTTGGTTACACAGGTTCTAATACTGTCACTCTCTGTGTACATTTATGAATTTATTATTCATATACAAAATCTCTGAAATTCATAATCATGCTTTCAAAGAAAGATTATGTCTGTACGTTATCTTCTGCAGAAAAAAATTATATGTGCTCAGCTTCAAGTGCAATGGTATACATATTTATTACAAACTTCTCCCAGAAATAGTATATCACCGCATTTAGAAAATCTAAAAAGGGGACTTGAAATGCTTTTGTCAAAAATGTTAAATGTTATTATTCTGTTAAGCTGTATTTAAATAAACACGTGTATATTCGTTTCCATTATTAAATATTACTCACTTTGTGTGTGTGTGTGTGTGTGTGAACACGCACGTGTACCAATATACTACCGTGTCGGAAAGAGGATTAATCCAAAATTAATCATTATGCATAATTACACTTAAATTACGGTGTGTAATATGTACATGGTCCTGCGGCGTGTCGTAGCGGGCTAAGGTAATATGCCATGTTCCCTGGCCACGGAAAGCGGCCCGGGTTCGATCCTACCTTTGTGGTGGGGACTTTAGGTCCTGGGTATAGGACCGGTGCCCACTCAGCATCGTGAGGAAAGTGAGGAGCTTAGGCTAGGTAAGTAGCCCTGGTCACGGAAACCAACATTCCAGCTGGGGGATGCCGAGATACTGACCACATCTCCCCGTATCGGTTGGATGATCGTCCAGCTCTGCCGTGGATAAGTGGGCGTGAGGCCGGCAGTTGGGTTGGCAGGCCTTGGCCCTCTAAGGGCTGTCGCGCCATGGGTTATTATTATTGTTACCCAAACGACAAGCCCGCGATGCCGAGCAATAAATGAAGGCCGGCGGAGGGAGGGGAGACAGGAGGGGTGGCTGGGTCTTCGTTTATCCCTCCTCCTACCGCTCGAAGTTGCACGAAGCTTCGAGAATATTTTCCCCCTCCATAAAAGGAGAATCGAGAAACTTCGGGGCCGATCGATACCGGAAGCGACAGTCAGTTGAGAGTGGTGTTGTTATGGCGTGCGTTGTGTAAGTAGCGTCGAGCGTAGATGTAGATTGATATTGGAAAATCACC
Organism: Mantis religiosa; assembly: GCA_030765055.1. Lineage (NCBI taxonomy): Eukaryota > Metazoa > Arthropoda > Insecta > Mantodea > Mantidae > Mantis > Mantis religiosa. Next base: position 185,460,325 of record CM060951.1, read on the forward strand.
TAATTGTGTACATTAAACTGTAATTGTGAACAGTGTATTGCTACGAAAATAAAGTGCAATTTTTTGTGTTTGTAACCTCGACTTTTTATTTCACGAACCCACAAAGTCACATTATTATTATTATCATCATCATCATTATTATTATTATTATTATTATTATTATTATTATTATTATTATTATTATTATTATTATTATTATTATTATTATTATTATTATTATTATTATTATTATGAATGTGTACATGATGTAAGCAGACAGAAGAAGAATGGAATGGTCAGCAGATACAGGACTGTTCGAAGTGTAATGCAGTAAGCATTTTATTATTCCATTCGTGTATCAGCACCACGTACGACTTGTAAGGGAGATATTGAAACATTGGACAGAGTGGCTCTCTAGATTAGACAACCCATTAAGTTAGCACTTAGAATATGCATTAATATTTATGATGGACAGAATCGAAATATTCAAATTCAAATTTTGGAATACTATAATCACTCACTGATAAGCGAGATTACTTGTTTACAAGTTTTCGGAAACTACAATTACTCACTGCTAATTGAGAACACTTGTTCTCGAAATACAAGTTCTCGCATACTACAATTATTTATTGATGATCAAGAACACTTGTATTTCAATATAAGTACTGGATAAGAGAGAAATGCACAGCCCTAGGAAACTTCTACAATTCTCTCTTATCCTTCGGCCGAGGCCAAACTCTCACGGCCTGTGTCTTCTCCGAGTCTGTGACCATTCCGGTTGGTGAGACTATGTGGCCCAAATAGTTGACTTCCTTGCGGAAGAGCTGGCACTTCTTCGCGTTCAGCTTCACGTTGGTCGCATGCAGTCTCTTTAGCACCTTGCTCAGGTTTTCGAGATGGTCTTCGAAGGTCTTACCGACGATGATGTCCAGATATAGCAGGCAGACGTCATAAGTCAGTCATCATCAATGATTCCATTAGGCGTTGGAGGGTAGTTGGTGTGTTGCATAGGCCAAAGGGCATAACTATGAACTGCCAAGGCCCTTGGCCTGTCGAGTACGCGGTTTTCTCCTTGTCTCACGGTTCCAGAGCTACCTGCCAGTAACCCGACTTCAGGCCCAGGGTCGAAAACCGCTGTGCACGAGCTAGCATGTTTAGAGTGTCTTCAATCCGGTGTAAGGGGAAACAGTCCTTACGGGTGACAGCGTTCAACTTCCTGTAGTCCACGCAGAAGCGTAGCTCACCGTTGTTCTTTGTCACCAAGACTACAGGGTAACACCAAGGGCTGTCAGACTGTTCAATCACTCCCCTGGATTGCATGTCATCTAGCATATCCCGTATCGCCGCTTGTTTTGCCAGCGGAACTCGTCTAGGAGGTTGCCGAATAGGCCGGGCATCTCCGGTGTTGATGCGGTGGAGCACTCGGTCTGTGCGGCCGTAGTCGCTGTCGCCTTGGCAGAGGACCAGCTGGTATCGTCTCAGTAGTTTTCGAACCCTCTCCAGCTGTTCTGCGGTCAGGTGGTCGGCCGCCCTCTCCAATAAGGCTTCCAGCCGGGGCCCCCAGGTGTTGCGTCGGCACCGGCTCCTGTGTCTTGTCGATTGGTGTCACGCTGACCACGGGCTCGCACGTCCCCTAATCCGTCCCGGCCTGGACGTTGTCAACGGTATCTGCCAGCCTCACTGGCACCTCCTTTCGGCATGGAAACAATGTCCTGGCTACACAGAGTCCGTGCACAGGCGTCTTCTGGTCCAGCATCATGTTCTTCGTCCGCTGGCCTTCCAGTCGCGCCGTCACCACCACCTCGCTTCTCGCGGGGACCACCACGCCTTCCTTCAAGATAACCCTGCAGATTCCAAGGCGCTCTTCGGGTTGCCGGGGTATGACCTCTTCTCCATTGAGCCTCAGGACCTTCCTGACGAAGCCAACTGTCGCCTCGTGGCTCATGAGGGCATCCAATCCCAGTATCACCTACTCAGCCACCTTGGCGATGAACACCCACAGACGCACTTCACTCAGTCCCAAGGTCAACTTCAGTAGACCTCCTCCACAGGCTAGGTGTCACAAGCTGGTATGGTCGGCTTGGTTTTCTGGACGGCAAACCCTTGGCCACGTCAGGTCTGATGATGGTCACGGCTGCCCCATTGTCTACGAGTACGTGGCACGGCTTCCCTCTCAGCAAACCGTCCGCGGTGAGGGTGTCATCCATACGCCGGCTGACGGCGTGCAGTGTCACTTGAGGGAACGGTGATGTCGCCGCCGACGTGCCCCTTGCCACGCCGAGCCTTACTCTTTCTTCCGGCTGCTCTTCCTGGTGTCGGTCATCTTTGCAGTCATCGTCGCGGCCATGTTGCTGTTTGCAGCTTCCGTCTTCGTTGTTAATTCGGCCTTCATTTCTTCCATCTTCTCGGTGATGTTGTCGTTATCCCACTCCTGACACCAATTGTGACTTTGTGGGTTCGTAGAATTAAAAGTCCGAGTTGCAGATATTCCAAATGTTCTTTATTTCCGTAGAAATACACTTTTCAATTCTCACGTAACCACATGTCACATACACAACACAATCTCCCAAGGTCGATGACCACAAACAGCGTTCTGATTACATCTTTTACGTCTCTCTGTTTACGACTCCCTGTTTGCGAGTCGTGGCTCCCTTAAATATCTCATTGATAATTCGGGGCTGTTCTGTAACAATCAAGAAATCGAATGTTCTATCGCCTTGCCCGTTGTGGAACCCTTTACGCAAATGCAGCTTGCGCCGAACATTTTATGCCCGTCGCCGCGACACTATGCTGCGCTTGGAAATCAATTGCATGCTATACCTGTGTATAGCATTATATAGAATTTAGTTTCGAATTTACAATATTTTGCATTCGTTATAGTTAATTATCACACAGTATACTTTCCTTCATTCCCGATTTAACAATTAAAATATGACGTACGTTAAATAATTGTTAACGCGTAATTAATGCGTAAATTGGATATTTTGTGCGAACGAATACCATATACTAATTCTTCGTCTTGGCCTGGTAATTATCTCATGGGGAGTTATAGATAGATAATTTATTCATCTTGTAAATCATACATTGTACATGAGTACTATGATATAAGACACGTCAAATTGTGAATTTACAGTGTAATTAGCTATACTTGTAAATTAACAAGTCACATCCAATAAGGACAAGTCAGTGTTTGTGCAAAATAATGTTTTATAAAGATGTCTCAAGAATTTTATAATATACACAATTAATTCAGAAATGTAACAATAGTATAAACTTTCCATAAATTTACTAACAGAATAAAAACTGTGGTCTAGCAAGTATGCCAAAACTGAATTTTTATATACTGAAAAATTGCAATTGGTTTTGTTGGCTACAGGCAGTTTATTAAAAAAAGTGATTCCTATGTTTATTACACTGTTTTGATGAACTCTTGTGTTACTTCTATTCACATGAATATCCATTTTCTGTCTAGTATTATGATTATGAACTGAGTCATTAAAGGTACAGTGGCAATTTCCTTTCATTAAATTTGTCTTTGTAAATTTTAAAATGTCAAAAATAAAAATACATGGGAGAGGTAAGATTTAACATTTTTTAAATAGTGGTTTGCACGTAGATGTTGATTTAACTCCTCCATGTATCCTTAGAATCCGTTTTTGCATTATGAGTAATGATTTACTATGTGATGAGTTACTCCATAATGTTATGCCATATTTTAAAATGGAGTGATCACATTCAAAACACACGCGTCTGAGAGTTTTTTATGTTAACTATGTGTACCAGTTGTCTGAAATTATAGGAAATCGTACTCAGTTTTTTAATTAGATGATCATGTGTCTCCCACTTTAGGTTACTCTGTATCCAAAGACCAAGAAATTTAGTTGTATTTACATACTTAATTACTTTATTATTGCATATTAATTGTGATTGTGCAAGAGATTTATTCTGAGAATACTGAAAATGAATTACACGTGTCCTTATCCAAGTTTACAATTAAATGATTATTGCTGAACCATTTAGAAATATTACTGAACATTCTGCTCGATAAGATTTGTAGCTCTTCAAGTGCATTGCTTTCAATTAATATATTCGTGTCGTCAGCATATTGAACTATTGTTTTAGCTATAATATTTGACTGGCGATATTCATACCAATCATCATCGTCTTCGGAGGCCTGTTATAGCCATATCCATCTTGCGCTAATCCATCGGCACAGGCACAGAATGCCACAGGATATTGCCATACAAAATAGTTGATGTTTGTGACAAACTATCAACCATTTATCAAACCAATTTTTAATCTGTGATCTGTTTTCTGTGCAATATAGGCTCAGTGACACATCAGTGATAAAGTGGATTTCTGTGTTTGTGGTTTATTCACTGACACAGCTTGTCTGACTTTGACGTGCAGCTGGTAATGGTAGTGGAATCGTGTAAGCTGACAAAGTGGGTGTAACCAATTTTGTTTAGGAGAGTGATAAGTTGATAACACATAACTTTGTTATTTATGTCATGTGAAGAAGTGGGCATAGTTGCAACGATACTACTTTGTAAATATGGTTAGTATAATTACATTTTTAGTTTTAATTCTCTTCTCTAATTTAGCTTGGTTGGCTTAAAATACAATAATTGTATTTTATTAATTTTAATTTTCAATGTTAATGAATGAGCGTATATATACGCTGTGATAAAGTGGATTTCTGTGTTTGTGGTTTATTCACTGACATCGTGTCTGACTTTGACGTGCAGGTGGAAATGGTAGAGGAATCGTGTAAGTGGGGTGGTCTATGTTCCAAAGTTCTTGGTGCGACTAATGTGTCATGGGTACTCATTAAGAATGCAATGTCGGCTTAGTTTCCAGATGACATGACGATGTAGTTTTTGAAAATAGCTAAAGATGGGACCAAGAACTTGAGAATGGTAGCAAGAACTATCGCAATTAGTAGTTCATCAATAATAAATAAGTGAAGTCAAGTGTTCGTGTCGGCACATAACACTAGTCTACATTTTTTTTTCTTTTTTTTTTTATACCTACCACTGAGGAAACTGTGTTTTATAAGGTAAATGAAGCGCTGATTCCAGATCTAAAGTCAGATGGCACGTCAGGTTTGAGTTATTAGAATGTAACTATTAAGTCTAATATGACATTTTATATAAATACCTATCCCATAAAGCAAGTGAAGTGAATTTATGCTTATTATGTTATTTTTAATACTTTAATATGTAAATGCAGACTTACAATGTGAAGTGAGCACCAAAAATCCCATTTATAAGTGCTTGAGACCTTTGGTTTTCCTTTGATGTGGGCTTGTGGATGATCATTGTAGGAACCAGAAGTAATCACCCATCATGCTTGGTCGATATTGACCTTGGTACCTGGATTCCATGGTTGATATTTCCTGGTGGAACGTCTCACCATGTTCATCACTTACAGCCCCGAGATTTAGCAGGAAAAAATCTAGTTGAGAATGCAGAAAATGTAACTTTAATGATGTATGGAACCTGATTTTGATAAGTTCTAAGCATTTTATGTACTAGCTCACTTATAATTATCAGCTCGATAATTTCCTAGAAACCTAGTTGCCACGAGCACAAATGTGCCCCAAGCTTTGAGTTCAAGAGTGCTGAGTTTGGTTCTGAACTTAGTTTCATACATCAACTGTCGTATCTCTGGTGCAATGAACATTCCTTCCTTCAATTTTGCATCACTTTTCACTCTCAAAGTTTTTTATTAGTTCAAGTTTAATGTGAAGGGGTGGAAGAAATGCCTTCTGTGGCTCCACGAGCGCCTTATACTTCATATTGTCTTTTCCAACAGTTTGTTCAATTCTTGGAGGCCATTGTTGAATCTTAAAATGGTAACTGTCAGCACGTCTATCCCACAAACAAAGAAGTACATGTTTTTAATATATCCCAACTGTAGACCAAGTAAAAGTGATATAACCTTTAGATCTCCACAAATGTGCCACTTAAATGTTGTGTAGTTCATTACTTGCAGAAGATCATTCATATGACTCCTTCAGTCCTATAGCGTGAACTAGAGGTATTGATGGTTCACTGTTCCCAGTGTGTAATAAAACACACTTTAAACTCAATTTAGATGAGTCAAAAGCCCGCCTCGGTAGCGTAGGTGGTAGCATGCCTGCCTCACGTTCAAGAGGTCCCGAGTTCGAATCTCGGTCAGGGTGAGTTACCTGGATAAGGGTTTTTCCGGGGTTTTCCCTTATCCTTCAAGATGAATATCGGGTTACTCTAAGCTCCATGGACCCTGGACTCATTTGAGCATCATTTCACCCAATTCATTCACCGTCCGATATGACTTAACGTTAGAGGACATAAATTACAAAAAAAAAAAAAAAAATGAGTCAATGAACAGCCTCCATTCATGGGGTTGGTGTATATAGCCTAATTCTTTGATGAGGGCATTTATATCATTGCAGTAACACACAGAATTATCTTGTGTATAGAAAGAAGCCAGTTTCTTATTATGATCACAATAATGTTTAACTATGGTACCCTTCTGCAATAAATTTAATTCCTTAAGTCTTGAGGCTAAGATTTCAGCCTTGTTTAAAAAGTGACAAATCCCTGATTAAGTCATTAAGATCATTTTGACGTAGTAAATGAGGTTTAGAACAATCTAATTTGCCTTTGTATCAGCATCTTTGTACTTTGTCTTTTCCTTCTCTTCATGAGATATTTCATTTTCAGGAGAGAAAATTTTAGGGGGAAGTGGTACAGGATTCTCTCAATCATGGAGCACTGGTTTCAAAGCAGAGTCACAGTATGGCTATACAATTTTTGATTGTTTCTTGTTGAGAACCCAGAAATTTTTGTCATGCAAAAATAGCAGTCTGAGATGTGGTCCTTTTGCTCACGACAAATCATTGGCACAGCAGAAGGCATAGATCTTCTTTTCACAGACAAATTGTAAGTGTAAGGCCAGTGTAACACACTGTGCAATAAAAATGAGGTGCCCACACTTTGTCATCTCTTATAGTGCATGTGAAGTAATGTCTGTAAGTAGTCTTCACTTGACTTATCATGTTCGTACACTATGTGGTGTAAATTTCCCACAGATATAGCAGAAGTTGTCTAGATGGTTAACACAGCTTTTATTCATCATATTAACTTTTGGATTTCTAAAATGAAATGGACATTGTCAATAAATCAAACATTGACTTTTATGGATGAAGCTCTTATAGGTTATGTAAAGCAAATGTAAATGTATATTAAATCTTGGTATTTAAGTACATAAAGCATTAACAGAAAAGCCTTGCAATATATTTACTTATGTATTTACTTACATCACAATGTTACATGAACTTAAATCAACTATATTTTTTTCTACTCCAGCTTTCTGTATTCCTTCACTAATAAAGCCACTTTGATGAAAATGAGCAAATTTTTGGTGGAAAAATGAATACACTTGGTGAGAGCAGTTGTAATGTTAAAACAACTGACTAATTAAATCCAGGAGGCCAAGGCAAGAATATGTTATAATTAATCTGAATATGCAGTAAGATTATCACAGTTTACTTAAGAGTAAAAATGTAAGTCATAATTATTTAAAAATTTTGACCTGGTTGAGCGAAAATGACTTCAGATCTGTAACCAGCTCATTCAAATTAGGGTTGGTTCACTTCTTTTGTTGACTAGTGTAATTCATTACTATGAACATGTCTCAATAAGTATATGTTCTGTGCATGTTTCTGCCTTCCAATCTAGTCTGGACACTTCAAGTTCATACATATTTTATTGCTTAGAACTTTAGTGCCATTTCCAGAAGGAAGTGTAGAACAAAGGGAAATTACGCAGGAATTTGGTAATTGGAAAATGGAATAAAATGAGTGTTATTGTTAAATTGTTTTATGCTTATGATGTTCCTACAAATTTTGTTTTATGGTAAAGCTTTGTTTATGGAATTAGATATTAATTTATTAACATGTGGTCAAACAACTCTAACTTTTAAATTTAATTTATCCTAACACTTTTCAACACTTCAAAGAAAGGAACTCTAACTTGTTAATCTTTGAATAAGGAGACAATTTAAGCTGTCAGATTATAGTAAGCTGCAGTGAAACCAAGATATCTTATATTTACTAGACTTAACCCTAGGCTACCCTCAGATTGGGGGTGTGTATGAGCTGATATTGTAATTAAGTGACTGGTTAAGTTGCAGCAGGAAGTATTGACAATACAAATTCTACAAAAAAGAAAGTATTCATGACAGTTGGCAAAACATTTCTTTAACTTTTGTAGTATTTTGCAGTTCAGTCTTTTATATTTAATGCAAATAGAAGTGACCTCTAGAGAGAAAAGGCATAAAAGTTCACTAACTTTGTTTCATTTCAGTCGCAAAATGTCAAAGTATGTGACATAGATGAGGATGTAAAGGAAGCATTAAGAAAGTTTCGGTTCCGTAAGAATGAAAAAAATGCTGCATTAATAAGTAAGTATAAATTTATATTTTTGTGAACATTTGAACGAGAAGATACATCAGTGATATCCATGATACTTTTCTCTCTATTTCAGTGAAAGTAGACAGAGAAAAACAGAAGATATGTGTAGATGATCTATTAGAGGTAAGATGATATACCTTGAATACACTACAAGTGCTAAAATGAGCATATAAAGGATTTTAACAAAACATTAATTTTAAGTTATGCAGATTAAGGCTGCTTTAAAAACAAATGAAATGTAACTTGGTAGTCAAGCTTTGTTAAGTTATTACCGGTTAATAATTCCCTAGGTATACTGGAATGGTTTTATTTTGCATATATGACAGATATGGATCTATTTATGTATCTACCATCTTAACTAGGCTTAAATGAATAAAAGAGCATGTAATTTTGAAATTTACATCTCTCCCATTGTCTTGCATGCCTTAAAGAAGTGTGATCAATTACTAACAGCTCTTGCGCTTATAGACTGTACTTGGATTAGCAGTGACCTTCAGCTTAGCATTTTTGTGAATCACACCAACGTGCACTTAACAACATTGTCGTCACCACTTCTTATTACAGAAATAATGGGCATATACATCCTCTTTTGGTCATAAGCAAAGAAATATAAAATAAGCACATATATGAAATGACTTTTCAAATGTAATGGCTCTCTTGCTTTTTTAAAAGTGAAAACAAGTTTTACCTAAACTAGGTAGGGTCAACATGAAAAATACCGGGAAATTTATATATATATATATATATATATATATATATATATATATATATATATATAAAAGTCAATTGGAGAACTTAATGTCAGGACGGCTTGTTGGCCATGGTAGCTCAATGGATAAGAGCAACTGGACGTAAACCAGGAGGTCATTGGTTCAAATTCCAGCCATGGCATTGAATTTTTCATGTTGACTATCAAAAATCTTAGCCTATATATGGCTAGTGTGAAGAAAATATTAATTTCCATCAATTAACTTAAATAATTGCGAATTTCTTACCTTTCACAAATGATGTGGAGTATACAATTATCCAGCTACTTTGAAGAATGCATGAAGTTGATGGCAGTGGTTTGGGTATACTTGCTTGAATATAAGAAGCCCTCTGTAGCATGACTTTTTATTGGTACCAGGAAACTTTGGGCTGTCCTCTCTCCAAGGTCATTTAATATTTTGGGTATGTTCCCAGGTATTGGGATCCACAAAATAACAGTACATTTAACTGTCAGGTGCCTGAAACCTTTGTGTGTAAGGCAGTTAAGGCTCTCTAGCTATCACCATTGTGCTGCTCCACAGTATGTACTCTTTTATTACCACTAAAACGACGTACTGTCATGTTTTTCTTCTGGCTCAATAAAGATGTTCAGTGGGTTTCTGTGTTCTATCTCTTCCAAAATGTACTAACTCTTGATTACACTGCCACAATTATTTTTATTTTTTTTCGCCCATCTTTTCTGCATCGATTTCCACTGTACCTCTGTCTCCCACAATGCTTTTTGTTTTGAAAGCACCAGTCTAAACAAACTTCTCTGAAGAGCGCAGATGGTCAACCGTGGTGGGACTAGTTATACCTAACTTATCTCCAATTAAGTTTGTCACTCTCCATGGTTTACAGTAATATGCAGCCTATGGTTTCCAAAGTGCGGTTTCTAACAGGCAGAGGCCAATAGATTTTTTTGGGGGCATAAAAGTCCTTAGCAAGGCTTTTTTTGGAAGGGAAGCAAAGATTTGTGGCACATGAAAGAATCTTAAGCTTGATAAAGGGGCCTCTGAGTAAAATTGGATCTCATGATTACAATACAAATGAACCTACTCTTTCTAGTGTTAGATGCATATGATTAAAGAAGGTAGTGTTGTATAGCCTTTTCTCCTCTCTTTTTCCCTGCATCTGAAACTTTTGTTACAATATGCTTGATAATACCCTGTGGTCGATCAAGAAAGACTGCAGTTTTTCTTGTATTGGGCATGGATTGTGTGAAGTTAGTAGCTGTAACCAGGATATGAATCTCATTTCTTTTTGAAGTATTAAATAGTAAAAAAGCTTAGGTAAAGAGGGGGCACGAAAATATAAGTTCTGACCAATGGTGCGTGCATTTTAACAATTTGTTAGGGCAGATTAATATACAGGGAATGGAAGGGCGATTACAGAGGGCTAATACACATTGAACTAGATGGAAAAATTACAGATGTCGAAATATGTGAGCAAGTCAAGATGTTAAAAGCCAACAAAACAAGTGGGATTGATGGTTTTCCAGGGGAGCTCTTGAAGGTATGAGCAGTTGAGCCTAAGAAGTGGAGGACAAGTACAGTAGAAAGGAAAGGGAGATAAAAGCAACCATGTGAGCTATAGGGGGATAAGCCTACTTTCTATGGTAGGGAAGATCTTTACAGGTATTTTAGTAAATCAGCTGTGGAAGTGGGTAGAGAAGGAGAGGAAACTATCAAAATTTCAAGCAGGGTTTAGACCATGGAGGAGGACAACTGATAATATTTTTATAACCAAAGCAGTTGTAGACAGATGTTTAAGTAATAAGAGGAGAATGGTATGTACATGGTGTTTATTGATTTAGAAAAGGTGTTTGATATGATTAATAGATAAACATTGTGGACAAAATTAAATAGTAAAGAGGAATTAACTTTAAAGAGAGTCGATTAATGACACTTTTAAATTTTTCCGGTACATGTTTCAGAGGCTTTGCCTCTATCCTCAGCTGGCCATCGACTAGTTCTCATTGGTGTAGTTGACGATATTTTGTCACAGGTCTCCTCTGGTGGTGGTTCAAGGAACTTGCTGAACAAATCTTTCTGGGGGATGTCGAAATTGAATACTTTGTACCTATTTTTTGAAATGAAGATTTGTTCCCATGTGGATAGTTCTTCTTTTCCTGTTGTATGTTTTAGTAGTTTTGGTTCTGGATTTATGTTGTGGTTTTTTTCCCCAAAATGTGTGGCAACTACTGATTTTTCTAATTGTTTATATTTTATATTTCTGAAGTGTTCCTTTGCTCTTGTTTCTAAATTTCTTTTGGTTTTTCCAATATAAATTTGACTACAGTCATTGCATTCAATTTGATATATACCAGATTTTTTGTTAGTGTCATTAATCGACTCTTTAAAGTTAATTTATCATAACAACACTGTTTTCAACACTTCCAAGAAAGGAATAGTAAAGAGGAAGTTGCACAGTTATTGAAATACTTCATAAGATATATCAGGAGAATAGGAAAATTGCATTAAAGTACAAATAAAATATCTGATTGTTTACAGTGTAAGGTGGGGTTAAGGCAGGGTTGTAAACTGAGCCCTGTGCTATTTAACCTTTATGTAGATAACATCCTAAGATTTCAAAATATAGGGTTCACTTACCAGTTATTCACAATTAAGAAATCCCAGGGACATTAATTGCAGAAGATTTAGTAGTTGTTTCCATATTTTGTGGAGGGCTGAGAAGAAGTTGAGGCAATAAGCAGTTACTGGAAAAAAAAAGGGGGTTGAAAGTGAATGAAAAGAAAACTAAAATCATGTTTTTTTTTTAAAAAAAAAGGGCATAGTGTACATAAAGATGAGAAATAAGAGATAAATATAAGGGAAATATAGGTTGTAAAGATATTTGATTATTAGGGAATAAGGCTGAGTTGTTATGAAACGTGTACTGAACAGAAAAAAATGGCTTTAGCAAAAAGTAAAATGACAATTTGTAAGAGCATGTTTAAGGAAATTGCCTGACAGTGATGTTAAATGGCTTGAAAGGACCTATATTGCTATGGTAGAAAACAAAATGCTACATGTAACTGAGAAATGAGGAGTAGATGAAGCATGGACAGATGTGAATGTTATTAACCGATCCTTCTCTAAATATAGTTTAGCCTTGCCATTAGCATGACCTAATGGGCAACACAACTAGAGTTGGGAAAACATTCAACTAGGATTAAAATTGTCACAACGATAATGAAATATTTATATAGAGTTGCTAATTTGGAGGAAGGCAAATATTATTAAGGAATGTTTTCTTATGCAAATGGGAAGGGTCTTGGGTGCTAAACAATAGGGAATTGTGGAACAATCAGGTATGGAAGATATTTGGAGGAATATGGAGTTTTGTTATAAAGGCTTCTGGAAACAAGTGGAATGAAAGTTAGAAGATATTAATAGTGAAGTTATTTTTGCCAGTACAAATGAGAAAAGCTCTATGAGGATGTATGCAGAAATAAAAACAGTGTGGGGGAGAGAAAAGTACATATGTGTTTCAAATGGGAAGAGTTCTGGACCGCCGCAAATAAGATGTGATAGCACGCTCAGTGCTGCTACCTTGATACCTCCACTCTTTTCATATTTCCCTCTCTCTTGCACACTATTCTAGACCATGTGGGTCTTCTTGGCACTAAACGTAAGGGAACAAAAACTGAATTTTCCAAACTTTCATAATGATGAAGTTGTTGGAATCATAATTGCAACCTTGATATTTGCATATTGTGCAAATGTTTTAAATGCTATAATTGTAATTATAGTTTATGAAATAGCTATTTTTCTAATCCAGCGAAACTGCCAATGGTGTATCAATATAGCTTTGAATGTCACTTATGAATTATCTTGTGCCCAATTTCAATTACAAGTTGATCCAGCTGATACACTTTTCCCTGGTTTTTAAACAGAAGAACTGAATAATACTGCTTTTACTCTCCAGAGTAAATAGAGGTTATGAACCATTCATAAACAAACATATGTGACAACTTACATTCTGCTAATGCAGCATTCTACAGGCCAGCAGGAAGTGAATTATTTGCACTCTCTTGAATTTAACAAACACCATGGCTTATTCAAAGTAATTCCTTTATCACGTCATGTCAAACATTTATATTTAAGTTCTGAAACATTACAGATATGTGTACAGGCATACATGACAAACAGTAATGACATTCATTACCTATACAGTGCTTACATTACAATACATTGGTATTGTATACATTATAATACATTGGTACTTTATGTTTATTAGAAAAACTATTTGAGCCAAAAGTATGGGGTGTTTACAGTTATGTTGGACACATTACTCTCTACCTTCCTCATGGATCACTTTTTGCAAAATCTGGATTTTTTTCTTAGCACAAATAGTGTTTATTAGAGTTGGATTCAGTTGGTACTCGTCACACACCACTGACAGGGAATGCAATATGACAACACTGCAAGACTCCGATTGGTTGCTCATCTAGTATTGTTCAAGAACAAACACCATCATTTTTGAAGCACATAATAGATGTGTGTAATAAGCTAGGGGGAGAAGAATTTCCTTGGGCGAAGGCAGGAGTTAGAAATTTGAAAGGTATTGCACATAAGGATAAAAGCGAAATGCTCAATGTGTGGAGATGATGATACAGACTGGCATGTTATATTACGAAGATTGCCTGATAAGTCCCAGGCCTCACAATAAAACAAAAAGACTAAACATTTTTTTTTCTTTATTTCTCAACATAATCTACAGAAAGGTTAATACATTTGTCATATTGCTGTTCTAATTTAATTAAATCATCTCTGTAGTGTGATTTATCATGGTCCTAAAAACACTACTAATGTTCTTGTTGCTGTAAAATCTCCATCCCCCACAAAAATTTTTGGGGTTTGGGAACAGGTGGTAGTCACCGGGTGCCTGCCTTGGTAGCGTGGTGGTAGCATGTCTGCCTCACGTTCAAAAGGTCCCGAGTTCGAATCTTGTCAGGGTGAGTTATCTGGATAAGGTTTTTTTCCGGGTTTTTCCCTTATCTCTGTAAGGCGAATGTCGGGTAATTCTAAGCTCCATGAACCCCGGGTTCATTTGAGCATCATTTCATCCATTCCATTCATCGTCCGATATGACTTAACATTGGAGGATGTAAAAAAAAAAAAAAAAGGAGGGGGTCACTGGGTGCTAGATCTGGTGAATACGGTAGATTTTCAAGCCTTTCAAATTTTAATTTGCACATTTTTCCCATTCCAATGACTGAACAATGGGCCGGAGCATTGTTGTGAAGAAACACGATTTTTTCTTTGCCAGATGAGGTTTTTTTCTTTCCACCTCATCACTCAGATGTTGCAGTAAGCTTGCGTAATATTCCTGAGTGATACTTTTACCTTTCTCCAATTAATAAAAAAAAATAATTCTGTGAATCCCAGAAAACACTCACCAGAACCTTGTTAGCTGACAAAATTGACTTTACCTTTTTTGGTGTTGGTTCATCTGGCACAATCCACTGTTCTCACTGTGATTTACTTTCTGAAGTGTAGTGATGTATCCAAGTTTCATCCATGGTAATAAGCCGTCTCAGAAGTTCACTGGGATTTTTACAGTAGAGCTCCAAATTCTTAACAGAAACAGCTTTTCTTTGCAGCTTTTGATCATGTGTAAACAAATGCGGCACCCATCTTGCACAAACCTTGTGAAAGCCCAAAACATTACTTAAAAATATTACCTACACATTCTTTTGATATGTTATTCAGTTAACAGTTATTCTGTAATTCGTTATCAATTTTTTAATAAATTATTTTTATTTATAATTTTAATATTACTATTAATATTATATTGTACTTTTTGTAGATTAAATATAATTTCCGGCCTCTGCAATCTCAAACAACTCTAATCGGCAATCTTCCATTATTATTATTATTATTATTATTATTATTATTATTATTATTATTATTATTATTATTATTATTATTATTATTATTATTATTATTGTTATTATTGTTATTATTGTTATTATTATTATTATCATTATATTATCATTATTATTATTTTATTAATGAGAAAAGTGTGCTCAGGATGAGCATTAATAAGTTTTTTACAATATTATGTATAAGTTATTTCTTCCAGTATTAAAAAATGAATTTTTTTCAATGATCTCTGGAGTTGTGACTTCCACAGGGCGTCCAGAGTGAGGCTCATCACTAGTGCTCGTAAGGTCTCTCATATTTAGGTTGAATTGCAAAAATAATATATCTATAGATGTAATTGCATAATATAGTGTGTAAAGGGGTAAGAAAGGAGGTAACATAAGGGGAGGGGAGAAGCAAGAAAATAGGAACATGGATTTTACCTTTTTTAACAGTTTTCTATGCTACCCCTCTTTTCAACACTTGTCCCGTTAAGAGTGCAAAACAGGCCTAAGTCATAGCAATAGTTACCGGTCCAAGTTCTGCTTAATTACTCATATTTAAATTCATAGAAAATGTTTAATCACTGAGAAACTTGTGATAGGCATTTTTTTTTTCAGATTGTCCTAAAAAAGAACATAATCTTGATGTAATATTAAATTTTTTTATTGCAGGATGTAAATGTTGATGAATTGCGGGAAATCCTACCAGGACATCAGCCACGATTTGTGGTATATAGCTATAAAATGGAACATGATGATGGACGCATTTCATACCCAATGTGTTTCATTTACATTACTCCAAGAGGCAAGTGTAATTTGTTACTTTTCAGAGCAGTAGGTCAAGGTAAATTTTAAATAATCAATATTATTTTTTATGTATTGGATCTTAGCATTAATAATTAAACTTATATTTGCACATTGGAAGTTAGTTAATGTATTGAATTAGTTAACAATATTTTTGCCAAATCATCCAGTGTTTTCCTAACTTATCTTACATATGGAAATATGAAGAAACATCAAGGTTCTAAGGCTTTCACGGCCGGTGTCAATACTAGTTGAAGTATATTCCGGGCTTGTAGGCCGTGGTCTACTGGGCTCTTTCTTCTTCTTCCCAGACGTTTCGTCTGCGACTACGGCAGACATCCTCAGTGGCAGTGGCGAGGTCGAAGTACTCTAGTGAGTATTTCAACAGCGACTATGGTTGTTGAAATACCCACTAGAGTACTTTGACCCCACCACTGCCACTGAGGATGTCTGCCGTAGTCGCAGACGAAACGTCTGGGGGGAAGAAGAAGAAGAAAGAGCCCAGTAGACCACGGCGTACAAGTCCAGAATATACTTCAACTAGTATGAAGAAACAATTAGAAAATACAAGTTGAAGATATGGTAAATTTGCAGCAAATAAATGTACAACAGGAAGTTGGACTACAGAAGGCATTAACCATTTATAAGTGGCGTTCAAAAAGAAACAAGCTGGAGTCCTCTATGCACAAACCAATGTCAGGATGGTAATATCGTGGTGCGTGTAATGAAGTGTTGTTGCAACCAGAGCATGTAAGTTCACAGCCTGTTGCTATAGGGCATGCCTGCACGTCACGTGACTATACAAAGCTAGCAGCAGCATGCATCAGATGTTTAGCGCTACCAGTCGCATTGCAAACAGTGAAATGGAGGCATCAAAATAAAAGCAAAGAGGTGTTCGTTTTCTGACAGCAGAAGGAGTAGGGGAATGAACATTCATCGATGAATGTCACAAGTATACTTCAAATTCTGCATGTCCCTTGCAAGGGTCAAGGTGTGGCACAGGCGCTTCAGTGGAGGACGGGTGTCGTGAGCCGATAATGCACAATGATATCGTCCAGCTGGTTGATGCATTCTTTACCCAGGAGCACCAAGTGACAGTGAAAGCCATAGCCACCAAGGTCGGATTGAGCGTCTGAAGTGTTCACACCATAATGAAGGAATGACTATTGCGCAAAGTGTGTGCCCAATGGGTGCCCACAATCTTCAACCACACCAGGAAGCATGTTGAATGGCCCACTGTCTTGGACATCTGCAGTGCTATGCTAGGGAAGGCAAAGAGTTCCAGGCACAAGTGATGGCTGGAGATGAGTCATGGTGTCATTACTTCGAGCCAGAATCAAAACAACAAAGTCTCCAGTGGAAGCATCCAGGACCACCACCACCAAAAAAAAAAAGCTAAGGCCATCCACGCAAGTGCAGGAAAGTTTATGCTGACGTTGTTCTTTGATCAAGATGACCCCCTTCTGATATACTTACTGCAGCATGGGACAACAATGAATGCCCAGTGTTACTCGCAATCCTTGACCAACCTACACCAAGCAATTAAATCAAAATGACCAGGCAATCCCACCCGTGGGGTCATTCTGCTCCATAACAATGCAAAGCCTCATACGTCCAACACAGTTAAGGCACTCCTGCAGAAATTCAAATGGGAGGTTCTCGGCCACCTTTCATGCAGTCCAGACCTCTCTCCGTGCGATTACCCATTTTTGGTCCCCTTAGAAAGGCTCTGTGGGGCAAGTGATTCACCTCAGACAACGATGTCCAGCTGTACATGTGGAACTGACTCACATCGCAGCCCCAGGACTTTTATGAGACAGCCATTCACCACCTTGTCACAGTGGGACCAGTGTCTCAACAGCCAAGGCCAATAATTCTAACATACAGGTACTGGTTTCTGTAATTATTTCTCCAGCTCGTTTCTTTTTGAACACACCTTATACAAGGAGGAAATAGATGAAGAGGTTTGAATTGACAATAGAATTTTATTTTTAAGAGAGGGATACATTTTTAACTATAATTGTAGAATTGAAATGAGAGAAAGTAGGACTAGGCCACAAAAGTATGGTAAGGCTGTAGTACTATTACGAATGTTAAAAAAATTCTGGAACATTCATAATTTTGCGCCAATGGAGTGTTGGAGCAAAATACTTATAGCATCATTGCGCATGCCTGTGTTTAGTGTGTAACTTCCAGACCATTAATCATTGTATGTCTGTTATTGTTTAGTGCTTTATTTAATAGAATGTCATGTCGCACAATTTGTGAATTTCAAGATTGTGGAGTTAGAGGAGCAGCATGTCTGTGTTAAATTTTGTGTGTAACTTGAAAAAACCTTTACAGAGACACACCAAATGATGCAGCAAGCCTACAGTGATGAGTGTTTAAGCCATACTCTGTATTATAAATGGTTCATGCACTTTAAAAATGGACAGACAGATGTTAAAGATGACCTTCATTCTACCGACAATGCTCTTGTCAAGAATGTCAACAAAATTGTGTGTGCCGATTGAAGAGTGACTGTCTGACAGATTGCAGAAGAATGTAACATTTCAGTTGGATCATCTCATGATATCCTGACACAGCATTTGAATGCATCATGTTGCCACCATCACCTTGAAATATGTGAAGAGCTTTTGCAATATGCAAATGAGAACAAGATGTTCCTTAAGAGAATCATAACTGGTGATAAGATGTGGGTCTGTGGTTATGATGTTGAGACCAAGGTTCAATCTACACAATGGGTTCAAAAGGTTCTCCAAGACAAAAAAAAAAAAAAAAAAAAAAAAAAACTGGTCAGGTCAAATGTTTGTCATGCTGATACTTTTCTTTGACTTTGCAGGATTAGTTCATCATGAATTCATGCCACTGGGACAAACTGTTAATCGATGGTACTATCAGGATGTGTTGTGTTGCCTGCAAGAAAGTTTAAGAAGGAAACGCCCTGAAATGTGTTAAGACAATTCATAGCTCCTGCATCATGATAATGCACCCACACATTCATCCCTATTGGTGCATGACTATTGCATAAAAAACAAAATCACTGTGCTGCCTGATCCTCTGTAATCCACAGACCTAGCCTCTGCAGACTTTTTTTTTTATTTCAAAATTGAATGGACGAATGTTTGTAATGATGAGATAAAAGAAAATTTGCAGACAGTATTTCACATGATCCAGAAAGAGGTGTACCAAGACTGCTTCAGGAAGTGGAATCGGTGTTAGAAGTGTGTGTATCAATTGTGGAGGAGAGTAAGGAGACCATGCACAGTAAATAAAAGATAGAAGTAGAAAAATATTGTGGATAAAGTTCCAGTATTTTTGGAATTGACCTTGCATAATTTCATTTTTTGTATTATACTGTTTCATTTAAGCTAAAAATTGTGAAACTTTCTCTGAGCTGCTTCTCTAGAACACAGGCATTTCCGAGGGGCAAATAAATATTAACAGGCCTTTGTTTACTGTGCACACATAGAGTGCCGTATGGGTTCGAGGTTTTTACAGCACATGCAGTGAGATCCCTGGAAGGAGACAGTGGCCTTGGGAACTCGTTTGGCTCTGTCCCTCAGTTACTGCTGAGATGTCTGAGAGAAGTGCATCCAGCTGTTGCGCAACGAGTAATAATCAAGTTTTTTGTTAATGAAAATGTCGGTGCAGCTGAAATTCACCATCGGTTACTCCTTTCATGGTCCAGAGTTGAACATTGGTGCCATGAGTTTAATGAAGGACATGAACGTGTTGAAAACTTGGCCAACCTTCGTCACCCATGTACCAGTATCAATCCAGAAAACATCCAAGCTGTTTAAGACATCATTGAAGGGCATCACCATATTATAGTGCTTGAGATTTGTCGACAACTTTTCACCATCTATGGGAGTGTCCAATCATCATTCAAAGGAAGCTGAAATTGAGAAAAATGTCAGCTTGTTGGGTTCCGCTGTATCTCACTGCAGAACAGAAAGCTGTGCAAATTCAAACGGGTTGCACACTTCTCATGCACTACGAAGAGGAAGGTGATGCTTTTCTGGACAGAATCATCACTTGTGATGAGACATGGGTGCATCATTATACACCCATATCAAAGGGGGCCGGTCTGGAGTGGAGGGGGAGTGGAGAGCAACCGCCAGTGAAAGCCAAGACACGACTGTCAGCAGGGAAAGTTATGGCCGCAGTGTTCTGGGACTCGAAACGTGTCCTTCTCACTGATTTCCTCTAATAACAAGGACGACGATGCACTTGCCTACTACTGTGACCTCAAGTCAAGTTCAAGTTGCTTTCCGGTCAAAACAACGCAGCAGCCCAAATCAGAAATATGTTGATTCTGCAGGATAATGCCATACCACACACCGCAACAGCAACACAGTAAAAATTGGCCGAAATACACTGGACTGCTCTTCCACATCCACCCTACACCCAGACCGCTCACCATGTGATTTCTTCATGGTTGGTCCACTCAAAGGAGCTCTTGGAGGACATCGTTTCATAACCAATGAGGACATAAAAGTCTTTGTGCGCAACTGACTCCGTACCTGTCTTTGTACTTTCTTTGAAACTGGCATTAAAATACTGCCTGTCCATTGGAACAAATACACAGAAAAGATGGGTGAATATGTAGAAAAGTAAGAGAAATGTTAATTTCAATTATTCTACATGAATAAATTTTCTGGAACGAAAGGCCTGTTTATATTTGATTGCCCTAATATCTTTATCACCTTTAGTTTTTGATTGCTAATTGGTTGATTGAACAATCTATTGTTTCAAAATTTTCCTGGTGGTATTTTCTCTTAGTAATTATGTACTTTCTTCTTGATCTAATTAAAAAAAGGTGTTTGAGGGCTAAGCCATATGATAGCATACTCTCATTATATAGTTTCATAATTAAAGATGCATACACATCTAGTGAGGTGCTATCTGAAGGGAAAATAAGCATGTGTTGATTGTTTTAAGTTAAAATATATTAGTTCCTAGACATTAATTGATTTATTTTCATAAATAGCTCTCAGAACTTTTTCCACTGATTACTGCTCTCAAGATAATTCAGCATTTATTCTTTGGTGAATCTCCCTTACTAATTTCAGTAAATCATTTTTGCTTCATATCATCTAATTGATACAGAAATCTGCTATACTGTGATAGAAAATTTCAGAGAAAAAGAGACTTATACAATAACTTTTTTTAAAGGAATTAAGTATTGCCACTGGGCAGTTGTTTCTCTGGTAAATGTTCCTGAATAATTAGTGTAAAAGTCTTTATATGAAAATTAACGAGAGTATTTATTGCTTCAGATGTTAATTTAATATGTTTTTCATTTAGATAGTCAGATAGAACTTCAGATTATGTATGCTGGCACAAAGTTAGCATTGCAAAAGGAAGCAGACCTGACTCGTGTCTATGAGATACGGGAGTTGGATGAATTGACTGAAGAATGGCTTCACGAAAAGCTAAGCAAATAAACCTCAAGATGCTGAATGTGCTGGATGTAAAATTAAAACTGATGCATTTATTTGGAGAATACATACAAATATCTTGATGCCATTGATGTTGATTCTAAGTTCCTCAAAGTATTTCAAAGTATTATAGCTCTCTTCAGAAAACTGTGTATTCCACTATAAGTGAATCTCTCTTTGCTTTTCCTATCATAAGTTTAAATAAGTGGTCACAAAATCCAAATACTCTTCTGTCACACTCAGAAATAAAAGACATGCTATGTATGCTTTACATAATTATGTACATTCATTGTACTGAATGTGAAGTAGTTACCAGCTCCTTTAGTGCATGTCTTTCAGTAAACTAAAGCAAGGTATGCCATACTGATTGTTAAAGAAATATGAAGTGTGGTAATAACTTTTGTTTCACACTATCTATTTGTAGGCTGAACCAAATTAGAAGTACTGCATATTCAGGCTTCTTGTTTCAGTAGTTCACTTTGTAGTGAACATGCAAAGTTGAAGATCTGCAATTTTAGTCCTGGTTAGGCCAGAGAATTTGTAAAATTTGATTCAGCCTTCCAACCTTAACCTACAGGCTGTGAAAAAGAATAATTAAATGTAAATTTTAATAGATATTTGACTTAGAACCCAGGGAAAATTTAAATCCGAGTATTAGGAACTGTTTATTTCATTCAAGGAAAATCAATAATGATTGCTTAAGACAAAAAATGTTTGTAGTATACAGAAAATGAAATGCAACAATGAAGCCGCTGTGTTTGTCTATTATTATGTAGAAGATTCCTGAAGGAAAGACATTCTAAATAGGTTAACAAATCCCTAATAGAGGCTCTAAGCATTTTGCTAATAAAAAGTGCTGAGAACATTCCTTAATATTTCACAACTCAAAATAGCAGGTTGGGTTATTGCATTCAAAACGTTCAAAATTTTAGTGTCATAAATGTATGAAGATGCGGAAGCTGCTAGTTGAAACACTATTTAGGTATTTTACTTTGCTTAGGTACTTTTACTAACTTTGAAAATTAGCTTAGATGGCACTGTGTGATACTCAGAAATATTTAATGTGGTCTAATCCAAGTTCATGAAGAAATTCACAATGAAATTGACCCTAAAGGTAATGTACCTGTTTGCTATAATTATATACATATCTGAAATGTAGTAAAAACCATTTAAAAATAGTTCCTACAATGTTATATAACAAAAATAAAGGCAATTCAAAAATGTTTCACTATAATTTTAATGTTTTTAATATCAGTAGCTAACAAAAACTGACCATAACCAGGTATATTTGAGCATAATGGAAAAGTTTGCTGTTTGACTGCTTTTAATTCCTATAACAGAAAAACAGAAAATGAATAAAGCAGTTTTGTAAGAGAATTGTTACATCATAAATAAGAGAAAACTGGTTTGTTTATATTATATCTAAGGATTACCAAAGCCCTTTCCTGCTATGCTTCGTTCTTGATTGTTGTTGATCACTTCATCAGGAATGGGTAATTGCCTTGGGACAAGGGCACCATTTGCCTCTATTAAGTTTTCTCTCAAGAACATATCTGTATTAATGCAACTAACTTTGCAAGTGTAGCACATATTCACTTAATCAGCGAAATCTGCGGAAACATAATTTGACAGCTTATCATCCTTCTGGACCTCTATGCCCAAAGCAATCTTTATTTTCTCAGACATCTTTATCTTTGGAGATCTCTTCAGTGAATATATCGTAGCTTTACACCACGACTCTTCATGCAGTTTACAATGCAACTTTGGGACCATTATAAAAATCACACCAAAATAAGTACATACAACGGCTAAGTTCATATTTTTCCTGAATTATGAGGTCTGTTCAGAAAGTTCTGGAACATTGGTAATTTCGCCCCAATAGAATGTTGTGGTTGGCTTCCCTGCACACCCTTGTGTTTGATGTATAAATGCCGAAAGTTTCATTGTTGTATGTCTGTTAGTTATCGTTTAGTGCTGTATTCAGTAGAATGTTGTGTCGCATAGTTTGCGAATTTCGAGATGGCAGAGTTAGATGAGCAATTCGTCTGCATTAAATTTTTTGTGAAACTCAGGAAAATCTGAGACACACCAAATGATGCAGGAAGCCTTTGGTGATGAGTGCTTAAGCTGTACTGAGTGTAATGAATGGTTCATGCGGTTTAAAAATGGCCAGGTGGAGGTTTCAGGACGTCCTTCATCGTCTACCGACAACGCTCATGTCAGGAACGTCAACGAAATTGTGCATGGCAATCAAAGACTGACTGTCCGAGAGATTGCAGAAGAATGTAACATTTCAGTTGAATCATGTCATGAAGCAAATGGCCTGAAATGTGGCGAGACAATTCATGGCTCTTGTATCACGATAATGCACCTGTATGTTCGTCCCTGTTGGTGCATGACTGTTGCACAAAAAATGATATCACTGTGCTGCTTCATCCTTCGTACTCACCAGACCTGGCCCCTACGGACCTTTTTCTTATTTCTAAATTTGAAAAACCTGTTGAAAGGATGAAGATTTGCAATGATAGAGGAGATAAAAGAAAATTTGCAAACTGTGCTTCACATGATCCAGAAAGAAATAATAGGTTGCAGAATTAACCTGTAAATTTTGTAATATCTTTATTTATTTTTTAATGGTTTATATGAAGATAAAGCAATAACTATTTTAAAGTGGCTAATCCAGTATTGGAAGTGCTTGAAGCTAATTTTTTTTCATTAAGTTAAATAATGTATATATTAGTCTTCTGATGTACTAAGCAACAGATTTCAGAAATTGTCCATATATTTTGTTCTGAAATGATGGCCAACAAAATAATTTTTTACATGGTCTCGCATCTGATGTTTGGACTGTTCTTAATATGTTCTATGCCAATATTAATTGAAGACAAAAGTTTTCACATAAGTAGCATGGTTAACTATAGATACTGCTTCAGCAAACACTTTGGCAAAATCTCTGTAATAATGCGCAATTGATAGTGAAAAATAATTCTCCCATACACTTTTTTGAGTAGTATGGGGAGCACAGCCCTCTGACCCTAAATTGATGCCATTCATGCAGTACTTCTCTTTATTAGTATTGTTAATTAATGATTTCTGTGTATATTTATACAGAGACTGCAGTTGTGTATAATTTCCTCTCTGCTGATGTAAAAGAGAAACAAGGAAAAGAAGAAGCAAAGTTTACTATCCAATGTGCCTTAGAATGTTACTTAACATTCACAGTGAGGTAACAGGATCTTGTGGCCACTTTGTAAAACAAATTATTGTGTTAAGTGGTATTTGATTTAAAAAGAAATATATGTATGGAACATCTATCAAAAGATTTATAAAACACAGTTTTATACTTGTTACTATATATTATGTATGCTTATAATTAGGAAATTAAGAGGCTTATTTGTTGTTTGAAACATTGTTGCTTAAAATATGTATACATGTATAGTTATATATGTTTAAAAATGATAGTGAATTTATTTGTAATTTTACACTATGCTAGTCTTTTAATGATTTCTTTACTATTTGTTTAAGTGAAACATTCAAAGAGAAATTACTTCTTTTTTGTCCCATAGTTTGTCTCTATACACAAGCACTTGAAAATAAAATGATTTTATACCTCCTATTGCTATTTAATGTACAAAGCAAATTAAAAAACTACAATAAAAGTTCTGAAATGGTTTTAAATACATATTAATATTTTATGGAATTCATTGAGTGCATTTGGGAATAAGTATTCAGATTATCGATGGAGGTACTAGTACTAGCATACTAGTCTAATAAAGAGCCCAAGCATATAGAAATAAATCATACAGCAATCGTAGCATTACTGATCAATTCATAGGTCTGCTGAAATCCTTTTTATATTAATTTTAAACACTCATTTGTATTAATCCACGTTTGGAAGACTTTAGTGACAGTTATGTCCATATTAATTTAAAAAACAATTTGTAATAGATTTTTAACACTGTCACTTACATGTTTATCTCTTTAGGAATTAGTTTCTGAAGCTGTTGCTTCTATTTTCAACCTTGAAGGTCTGGCTATCATCATTTATTGTTATCTGCGGTCTTCGCTTTGGTGGTGGAATAGTAAACTTTATCAAATTATCAACCAGTGGGATTTCAAAGAGTTCTGCAGAATTCAGTCCTTACTTTTACATATTAAGATGTTCTCCCACATTGTCAGTCGGACCTTCAAGAAAATGGAAGCAGTAGCTTCTAGTGCCTCAGAAAATAAAAATGTAAGATGCACAGTGTTAAAAACCAACTACAAAGAGCTTTTTTGACCCATTTGTGCCATTGATATTTCAAACATTTCCAAGTTGACTATTATCTTTGATAGTGCACTTACGTTTACTTTCCACAGAATAGGTATGGTTTCCATTTATATGAAAATAAATAATTTTATTTTTATAATATAAAACAGTCTTTAATGTGCTGTATTTTGAACTGTCATTGAAGAGACATATCAGGTTTATTATCATTTTTTTTTAGAAAGCACATATTCTTAACTTTTAATTTCATGGCTACATTAAGAATTTGAAAGTACAGAAAGAAATATGAAGGAAAACCATTAAGTTGTTTAATATACATAAAAGGCAGATATAAGTAGCTAAAAGCATGTCTTGCTCATTGAAGTAAATGAATAATAATTGCAATGAATATAATATTTTGTTGAATAATTATTTTATTATTTATGTTTACATATGTGCTTATGAGAAGTATTCATTGTATTTCTGAGTTTCCATTATTTCATCTTTTGTTCTGATTTATTTATAAGCTTAAGACAATTTTGTTGAATAACAGAAACTGCAACATACCACCTTACAGAATAACATAGTTTGTATTGCAAGTTTTTCTTCAGTTTTCCTTCTCACATGGATACCATATGATAATTTTAAAGTTTTTTCTTCCTTGTCAGCCATGTTTGACTATTTAAATTAGGTGCATGGTAAGGTATTGTGTTATCAGTTGGACAGAATCATACATTTTTGTGAAATGTTGTAGTTGAGTTAATATTCGTTTAACTAATGACCAAGTAATGCACACAAAATAATACTACATGGAAAATCACACTGAGGCCCATAAGGCCTGCTATTTGTTCTGTGAAAGTTTTAAATGCTATACAGCAAATATATATTAAAGCAAATATTGGTTGATACAAAGGAGAGCTAAACAAAGGCCAACTATTTTTAAAATAAACTATAAGTTAAATGGAAAGATAGTCAGTCTGAAAATTTCAATGCCATAGCCGGTATTTGAACCACAGATCTTCTGGTTGCCGTCCAGCTGCTCTAACCCTTGAGCTACTATGGCCAACGTGCCGACATGACATTAAATTCTCCAACTGACTCGTGTTTTTCCCAGTAAACCACTTAGGAGTTCTCATAAACACATGAGACAACTACCTTAATGGTGACTTACATCGTGTAAGTACTTTAAGGCCCGGGCTTTATAGTTAACCACTATTAGATATCTTTCCATACTTTAGCCTATACATAGCCAGTGTGAAAGAACAATAATTTCCATTAATTGACCTTAATAGTCAAATTATTATATTTGTATATATTACTGGAAATTGCACAAATAAAAGTTTAAAGTTTATAAATACTCTTGCTTTACTGATGTTTAGAAAAACATATCAGACTTACTAAAGCAAATAGTAAATCAACAGTAATAAACAATGATAACTAAGGCGTGTAAATACCTCAGTTATCACCACCCATCATGGTACCATTTTTCTCAATCTCAAATGCTAGTGTCAGGTTGTATTCCACAAGGTCCAGGCTTGTCCATTGGCAGGAGATTTTTATTTAACACAAAACACCCTTCATGCACAAATACAAACAAAACAATGTTACTTATAGGCTTTGACAATGTCATGGAACAAATAAGTTGTGATAAACAAAGATGCCTAACATTACATCTGTGATGTTTTGTGCTAGAGACAATCACATTGAGAAATGAAAACAAGGTATCATGCTCTGCCTAGCTGCCAGAAATAGTGTTGCAAAATTAACATATTGCAACAGTTTGTTAAGAAAAGCTGACAATTTACTTGCATATTCCATATATGCAAAGCAAAGCTACACATTACAATGAATTAAAAACTGCATTAATCAAATGAAATTGGAACTTAAAAATTCTGTCACTATATATGGGCTAACAGTATAATAGGGTTGATAGAGTCGACATGAAAAATTCAATGTCACGGCCGGGATTTGAACCACGGATCTACTGGTTTCCGTCCAGTTGCTCTTACCCATTGAGCTACCATGGCCAATTTGCCATCATGACACTAAATCCTCCAATTGACTCATATATTTTCCCGGTAAACCACTAGGGGCTCTCACATCCGAGATACACCATTTGTGGCGACTTACTATTGTAAGTACTTGAGTCCCAGGCTTCATCATTTAACTCTTATTATTTAAGTTAATTGATGGAAATCAATCATTTTTTCACACTAGCTGTATACAGGCTAAGATTTTGGATTGATAGAATTGACATGAAAAATTCAATGCCACAGCCAGGATTTGAACCATGGATCTACTGGTTTCCTCCAGTCGCTACTGTATAGAGTTTGAAAATCGGGAAGTTAAAATGATCTATTACTGATTTAATTTTACTAATTGGTAAGGTAAGTATGAAAATATGTTAGTCTCTCCCTTAAAGAATCCTGGAGCAGGTCATAGTTAATTACTGCGTGCTATTGATAACATCCATATGGACTGACTTGGCTATCTGGTTAAAAGGTCAACTTGCCACTGTTCATTCCATTACAATTTATTAATCTCAATTAAGTCACCTCTGCTGCAATTAATTGAGGTCAGATAACAGTCCAGCCCACAAGAATGTTACCATAAGGCTGAACAGTGTATAGTGTTAAACAATTTGATATCAGACTTTTTGATTGATTAACTTCTTTGCAGCTATAAGTGAACTATTTCACTAAACATATATCCTAGTTTTTATCTCCAGTTTGTCCATGGAATTTCTATCCTGCAGAATTATTACAAGAATTGAATGCCACCTTACATGTACCAATCTTTTCTATGGCTCTTTGAATTGTGGTAAAGTGTTAACATGATTTCTGGAATGAGAATTATTAGAGTAATTTCTTGATCTGAATTACACAAGAAGGAGGCAATATTTTACATTAAATAAAGTGTAAACGTGCTTAAACCTGATCCTAAAAACTGCTCAGATTAGTATTCTTATAGAAACCAAAGAGAACAAGAATTTTAAATTTGGTGCAAAAGGAGTGTTTTCTGGGATTTGGAGCTTAAGTTTTAAATTATGTTCTTAAGACACCTTTCATAAGCAAAATGTAATTTACTATATAACAGCATAAATCTGCTGCAATACAGCAGTCAACAAAGTACATTTATATAAGCAATTTATTATATATTTCTGTCAGAAATAAAACACACACATGCACTGCACTGATAAAGATACCAATACTGCCTTAAGTGCTTCATCTTACAGACTGTTGCAACAGGTTTTTTTATGAGTGATAATTAAAATTTAACCAGGGTAACATGTAATTTAAGTTCCTAAAAAATCAAAGCTGTGGTAAGATGACTTCTTAATATAGAAAGTATGCTTTCATTTTTTTTGTGGGGGGGGGGGGGGAATCTTAAGCTCCAAGTATTTCTTAATTAGTTGTAAGGATAGAATATTCTTGTTTTGTATTTCTTATAAAAGCTTTAAACCCTACTATGTAAATTTTATACTTCAACTTTGTAGCAGAATTCTGTACTTAAGTTTCATTAAAAAAAATAATGATAAAATAAAATTCTGTCACTGAAGAATTGTGCTAGTTTGTAAGTAAGCAGTATTAAAACTACTGCTTTAGAAAAACAATTGAGAAGAAAAAAAAACATCAGTTTCAGATTACGTTGAATGTCATGATAAATAACCCTCCTGCAGAGTATACTCTTTTTATGCTGGTTTGCAAACTGGAAAGTGTTTTTAACTAATTTCGGTGTGCTAAATTGAACAATGCTGTCTATTTTTCTCTATCATGTAACGTTTTCTCACAAATTGACAAAATAATAATTTGAAAGTGGTGTTTTTATGTTAAAATCATGCGTTACAAAATAAATACAAATAAAAAATTTACAAATAATAAATATATAGAAATGCCTATATATCTTAAAATAAGGTCTGCTTTCCTTGATCAGAAAGTTTTGCTGATTTACATAATTTGTAATTAAGGAATTTCCCTTTTCAAGTCTAACAGTAGTCTGTTTGCAATGTTATTTCGACCCTGATATCTCCTGTCCATCTCCTTGATTTGCTGATGAAATCATTCACCTTGTTCATCTCTGAGGGATCCAGAGTTACACGAAAATAATATACTCTTAGATGAGAGTACAAGAAGTGAAGCTTTAAACTCATATTTGGCCCTGAAATTCATAGCTTTTGTAGCATATTTCTCATAATTTTTTTTTTGTATCGTAGATCTTTTATATTACCAAGAAACTTACTGACTACCTCTTTGAAAGTACAACACGGTTGCAGTTTTCTATCATTCATAGTGTCCAAAAAACACTATCTTCATTAGCTATTTTATCAAGGTCCATTAAATATACCTTCTTTTATCTTAGCTTGAGACATAAGACACCATTCTTGCCCGGTGCTTTCATGAACTGTTTCATAATACTAATTTTATATGCAAAAGATGCAATAACTTTTTTGTTGTTGAATTAGACTAGCACAAATGACATTTACCTTTCCTGGCGTTAAACCTTTTCTCTTATACAATTCTCTCACTGTGCATTGTTGAACCCTGATTGCTTAAAAGATAAGAGATAGAGGGCAGGGAAGCCCTGAAGGGGTGGTTTACTTTTAGGTATATATATATATAGCTTGAAGGTACAAAAATGTTAAATTTTTATTCATCTTTTGCTGCAAAAAATATACGCATAAAATTGTAATTGCAATCACAATCCATAAAGGTAAACCAATAAAACTTCTAGCACCAAGTTGTGTTTTGTTTTTTTTAAATGGAAAATGTATTTTGTTAAATTTAAATTTATTGGGAGTTGATTAATGACACTAAACAACACTTTTAAATTTTCCTGGAACTAGTTTCAGAGGCCTTCCCTCTATCCTCAGCCGGACATCGACTGGTTCTCATTGGTGTAGCTGGCAATATTTTGTTTGATGTAAATTGATGTATTTTGTTCTAGCAAAATGATAACTAGAGCTACAATTAGTGATAACACACTTGCTTCTGCTTTTCTAAACATATTTACTAGTGGCCTATAGCCCTCAGAATCTTCATTGTTGTGCATTACATCCAGCATGGAAAATGCACTCACAAATCACCAGTAGCATCTTGTCCGATGAAACCGTGTCACTTCTACAGATGTTCGAAGTACCCTCCGTTTACATCAATACACTTTTGGCACCTGGTAACAAGACGTGATGCATGGATTGCAATGTTTCTACAGATATTGCCGCACATGCAGCAATAATACCATGTTGCATATCCTCTACTGTAGTTGGCGGTTCTTGATACACATTATCTTTCACTGTGCTCCAGAGCAGAAGGTCTAATGGCATCAAATCTAGGGACCGAGCTGGCCATCGCACAGGACCTCTCCATCCTATTGTAAAACTTCGCATCCACAACGTCTCTGGAAACTTGTGCGGGACATCCATCATGCTGGAACCACATTGATAGACGCGTTTTCAATCCCATATCCTCTGTGAGGAGGTGTAGAGTGTTGCAGAAATGATGCATATCGCAGTCCGTTTAATGTTTCCTGATTAAAAAATAGGGACCTAAATACCGTTACTAATGATACCGCACCAAACATTGACACTCCACTGTTGTTGACGAGCAACTTGGCTAATCCAATGGGGATTTTGTACGGACCAGTAGTGCATTTTCCGCAGATTCACATGACCATGATTTGTAATTGAAGTTTCTTCTTCTTCACTCAATGGTTTGGCCATATCGCCCGTTCTGCCTTCATAGATCTCTCCAGCATTTCGTGGGTTGTCCTCTGTCTCTTCTTCCTTTTGGATTATAGTTTAATACTGCATTTGGATATCTTGCATCCTCCATTCTTAATATATGTTCATGCTATTGTTGCCTTCATTCTGATATTTTGTCATGGATTGGTTCAATTTCTAATTCCTTTCTAATATCCTCCTTTCTAATTTTTGTCCAATATTGTACAACCTTTAACAGTAATTGAAGCTACTGCGGCTTATTCCGGAACCTCATGCATTCTGTCGGATACCCATCTCAGGATTGTGCGCTACAGCAGCAATTTCGTTTCCAGTGCCAGTCGCTATCTTTGTACGTTGTTGCTTTGTGGGAACCCAGCTTCCTGTTTCCCTGAGTTTCATGCAGACGTTGGCAACAAGGCGGGCATCGTCGATTTGGGTACCATTCAGTGTACAATGCTGCAGCTGCGGTTACATTTCTGCGACATTCGCCGTAAATTAAAATAATATCAATTTCACTAGAATTTTAATGTTTTTAACATCAGTTAATAGCTAACAAGGAATGATCATACTCAGGGATATTTGAGCATGATGGAAAAGTTTGCTGAGGTTTGACTGCTTTAAATTCCTATAACAGAAAATTAATAAAGCAGTCCCAGTAATAGAACTGTTACATCATAAATAAGAGAAAACTGGTTTGCTTATATCTTAGGATTACCCAAGCCCTTTCCTGCTACGCTTCTTTCTTGATTGTTGTTAACCACTTCATCAGGAATGGGTAATTGGCTTGGGACAAGGGCACCATTGGTCTCTATTAAGTTTTCTCTCAAGAACATATCTGCATTAATCCATCTAACTTTGCAAGTGTAGTGTTTAACGCCCGCTTTTACTACATACGGCACCACAGGCGGTGACACTGATGATACATGAGATGAAGATGGAGCACCGGTGGAATGAGATGGCGGGGGAAACCGGAGGTCCTGGAGAAAACCCGCCCCAGCGCCATGTTGTCCACCACAAATCACTTTGCGGTCGCCTGGGATCGAAGCCGGACTGCCTTGGTGAGAGCCAAGCGGTCTAACCACTGAGCCACGGCGCGGCCTTAACTTTGCAAGTGTAGCATATATTCACTTCATCAGCGAAATCTTTGACAGTTTATCATCTTTCTGGACCTCTATGCCCAAAGCAGTCTTTATTTTCTCAGACATCTTTATCTTTGGAGATCTCTTCAGTGAATATTTGTAGCTTTACACCACGACTCTTCGTGCACAGTTTACAATGCAAATTTGGGACCATTATAAAAATCACACCAAAATAAGTACATACCACTGTTAAGTTCACATTTTTCTTGAATTATGAGGTCTGTTCAAAAAGTTCCGGAACATTTGTAATTTCACGCCAGTGGAATTGTTAAGGACATAGGGTTTTCCCTTATCCTGATAGGCAAATGTCAGCTAACTCTAAGCTCCATGGACCCCAGACTCATTTGAGCATCATTTTACCCATTTCATTCATCGTCCGATATGACAACGTTGAAGGACGTAAATTTCAAAAAAAAAAAAAAAAAAAAAAAAGGCTCTGCACTGAGGGTGAAGTTATGCCAATCTCAAAAGAAAATGTTGTCAGTTCTATGAGACGAAACATTAAATTTTCAGATCTATTACTACAGTACCCAGATATAGCTAAGCCAAATTTAATTCCTGAAGAAATTAAGCATGATATCAAACACCATATTATCACTAAAGGTCCACCTGTGTTTTCTAGGGCTAGACAACTGGACCCAAAACGTATGAGATGAATGAGATGAGATGAATTCAAATTCATGATGGACAATGGAATTATTAGGCCATCAAATCCTCATGGGCTAGTCCTCTTCACATGGTTCCCAAAAAGGACAGCACAATATGCCCATGAGGTGATTATAGGCGATTAAATTAAAGAATAGTTCCAGAACGTTACCCTGTTCCTAGGATAGAAGATTTCCACTATATTCTGCAAGGCAAGAAAGTATTTTCCAAAATTGATCTATTCAAGGCATACTTTCAGATGCCTACCTATAGCTGAAGAAGATAAGCCTAAGATTGCTATCATCACACCGTTTGGATTATATGAATTTAACATTATGAGTTTCGGCCTTCTAAATGCACTTTCAATGTTCCAGCAATTTATAAATGAAGTTCTGTTCTGAAGTTCTGTATTGGACTGGATTTTGTATTCTTGTACCAATATAGAAGATCAAAAATAACACTTACAACTAGTGCTGGAACGACTAGGTATGGGCTTCGTATCAATATCTCCAAGTCAGTATTTGGAGCAAATGAATCAGGTTTTCTTGGATATTGGCTCTCGTCCTCTACCTCAGAAAGTGCAAGCAGTTTTGAATTACAAGCTACCTGACAATATCCACGAGTTCCGTACGTTCCTTAGTGTAGTCAACTACTATTAATGCTTAAAAAAAATGTCTAGCCATCGCAAATTTTAAACAAGCAATTTTTAAAAAGTGTTGCAACTTCTTGGCATACCAAAGGTTTGATGTTAGTACAGTATATTTAGAAAAGGGCAAATATGTATGTAAACGGAGAGTGCTACACAGTTTTGCTGGAACCTGAAGGATGCTACGTATTAATGCCAAAAGTATGACTATTTGTTCAAGGAAAGTTATTTTTCACCAAGATAATGCACCAGTGCATATATCTTGAACTGTGATTGTAAAATTGATGATTTTATATTTGACTTACACTATATTCACCAGTTTTGATCTATCTTTCCTTCTCCCTTATCTGAAGAACTAACTTTCTGGACAGATATTTACTTTAGATGTGGAAATCATAAGTCGCAAAAACTCTTTATTTTATGCTGAGAGCAGAAATAAGTTCGAAGTAACGTTGGTCCAGGTAAATAGAGTCGAATGTATGTATGCATATATAGCTACATTGTGCATAATGCTATAAGTGTACCTTAAATGTGTAAAATCTCTTAACAAATAATTAATTTCCATTTTGCAAATTTGCCTAAACAGAAGTAAAAGCAAAAACATGTAGGTAAACCAGATTGAGAACTTTAATTTCAGAGAAACCTACAATTTCCATTTGAAATACAAGCTGCAATGTACTGACTTGGAGATATGGTATAAATTTCCCTTTATGAAACATGCAATATTTCACTTAAATTAATTGGGAGTCGATTAATAACACAAAACAACACTCACTTTTAAACTGAGCTCAGAAACATGTTCCGGGAAAGTTTAAAAGTGAGTGTTGTTTTGTGTTATTAATCGACTCCCAATTAATTTAATTTATACAACAACACTGTTTTCAACACTTCCATGAAAGGATTTTTTCAATATTTCACTGCTTGCTTCTATATCTGAAACTGTGCTACCTGGTAGCAAAATTAAAGGTGTGCCATCCTAAAACTCTACACATTTCTCTAAGGTTCAAAATGTGGAACCTTGACAATACATTGTAATCATGCAGTAGCTAAACAAAACGAGAACTAGCTAACAAAATATCTCTATATAACTAATTTTGGTCATACATTATTATGTGATCACTTTATTAATAAGTATAATTGTTTATAGCTCAAAATATTTAACTTTCTATGTAATCTAACTTCATAGCCAATTGTGTGTGCAGCATTGTTTTATGTATATTAACCATTAACTTAAATCTTGCTTGATTTTATCTCGATCATTAAATGAAATTGAAAAATATGTAAAACATAAAATATTTCAAAATAAATGCTACAAAATTAACCATTTTGAAGAAATGGTTCATTATGAAGAGTCAAAACTTCAGTCATAAACTTTGATACACATGTTGAATTGAATATCATCAAATACTCAAATGAATGAAACAATCTTTGCAAGAAGCAGATGTATTAGAATCAATCATAATTGAGGATGAAGGAAAACTGCCTATGAAACATGGTCCTAAAGCTGTACACTTTTCTTATATAAATAAATGAAGTTAGGAATATTTCTGATTTAATAGTTAAAGAAGTTATAGAAGTAGTTACAGAAAAAAGTTATAGAAATATCGAATAATTGGTTCTTACCTCTCTTTTACCTCTCAGCAACATCTGTTTGATTCAACGTATACAAAGGTAGTTTCAGTAACAATTCTAAAAGTTGGACAAAGAACACTAAGCCTCGCTATTTTTACTATGCACATTTGGCAATCCTGAAATTATTTAATTTTCAATAGTTCCTAGCTGCTGAAGAGCCTGGTCAGTGAGTGTGCATTGCCAAAATTGGATGCAACAATACACTGTTAGTAAGTGCTTTGTCATAAATTTTATGAAGATTAGTGTTCACGTATCCAAATTACACAAGGTGACTACAAGGAAGCAAATTTATTTTTGTAATCTGAATTCAGAAGAGCAGGACATGTAATAACAGTTCCAGAAAGCAGTTGAATCGTTGCTTTCGATTGTTTCAGATGAATATTCTGCATATAGACGACCCAAATTTTGGAGAAAAAGTTATGGCAGTGCTTCTTGAAGAAGATTGATTTTAACTCTGACAATGAAAATGATAATACAGAGTCTGATCATGTAATAATGACTGATACAGATGGTGACAGTATGGCAGGATCAAATATTGCATATAAACGGTGATGAAAATTTTGCTAACTAAAATGGTTGTTTCATTGTAAACTGCTCATGATCAGTCAGTAGCTCTAGTAACAAATCAGATATAACAGAATATTATAAAGCTACTAAATTTAGAGTGGACGTCCTCCATCAGATGTGTAGCATCTACTCTTATAGTCAGAAAATGCAGTGATGGCCACTGTGTGTATTTTATGGCATGATGTTATATTGATGTTTGTCCTAAAAAAAAAAAGAATGACAACGTACTACAAAGAATGTTGCCGTGCATACTACAAAGAACATAGGGCAAATCTCTGCACAAATTGTTGTGAGGCAAGATAAACTGTTATGAGACAAGGGAACAGTTCTAATTGAGTCAAGATAATATTTTATAAGGCAGCATAAACATTTGTGACATAATAGTAATGTATTTTGTAATGGAAATAAAGAGTTGTAAATTTTACGAGGCTTAGTGTTTATGTATTATAGGAAAAGGGTTAGTGTTCTAGGGCTAAAATTAGCTGGATACATAAGATATTTATTGGATTTACAAGGAAACTATCAAAACCTTCATTCTGAAACTTGCCTTAAACTGATTATAGAAATAAATTATCATTAAAAGCTTCTTGTAAAAAAGATGACTAAATTTAAATGGCATGGTCCTTGAAACTGATCACTTAATCGCTCTTTAAACTTCAGTACCTATATAATAATTGTACTACATGACTCAATAAACTGCCTTAACTGCCTTTTTAGTGCACATTAGTTGGAATCAGAAGGTTTAGGAGCATGCACAGCATTTGTACAGCATTCCCACTTCAAGCAGGGATGCCCATCTGCTTTGCATACTCCATTGTTCATTCCAGAATACTGACTTCAATTTTTATAATCTGCTGAGAATGAAACTGGCAGATAATTTTTCAGATAGGTTCTTGTTACTCCACCTGACTACTTACTTAGGAATTTCAAGGCACGAAGGTTTTGAAGTTTCAATTTTTGGTTTATAGCAATGAAAAATAAACTGTTTGGGTAATTTGACTGTAAATCTTTAATAACACAAAAATCCATTACTTCTACAACTTTGGTACAAATAGCTCATTTCACACTTAATATGGTAGTCCCCAAAACCTAGGGAAAAAAGGAATCCATTTAGCTTACTTGTTCTTCACTGACAAAGAAAGCAAAGGAATTGGTAAAAAAGTTATGCATCTTAGGGACTCCTCTGGTACTATGTATGTATATTACACCTTATAAATAGTTTGGTTTTATTATGTTTTAATATATTAGATAAAATCTCTTGCACCAGTCTGAAAACTACTAAAGTAATAATAAAAAAAATTACATACACAAGATAAAAGGAGTAAAATCAACTGTATACATAAATGTGTATACACAATACTGCCAATAAAAAGAAATATGATGGAAAAATGTACAAACTTATTCAGTCCTCTCTGATGCAAGAGATTTTTAACAAAGTCCATTTTCAGTCATTAAAAGTTTACAATTCCACATAAATACAAACATACAGGAAAAATAAAAAGGAGGCTCTTTAATCTCTTTAGCGTCTATGAACAATGAAATTCATTTTGGTTCTTGTAGCAACATACTAAAATGAGTATGTAAAACCTATGTAATGCATATTCACAGTATTATAACACGATCTAAAAAGTTAAACACACTTTAAGCGTTTACTATAATTTTTTTTTAAATTGTAATATAGCCACAAATTACGTAATATTCTGGTTTATATGAACTGCAATTTAGAAGTCTGCTACAAGCAAATTGTTAATATATATATTTTATTTCCTCTTGCATGCGTATCTATAATATAATGAATATATTGTAGTTTCCGAGATTTAGATTTATGAATTACTTTTGCTTAACTTTTACGACATGTGATTGAATTACATAACTTTCCGAGTATTTGTCACTTGTAAACTTTGATAAACTGGACTTACTGGCTAATGCATACATTTCAATGCTCTAGGTGTGGTTTACGAGAACAACCATGAAAAGTATGAATTTGATTTTGACACATTATTATACACACTCATAACCAGAAAAAAAGGATTAAAAATAAACCCTGCTTATTATAATTAGCAAAGCTGTACAGTGTAATGTAAAAAAATTCTCACATCCCATAACAAGGATTTGTGGACACTTCCTTTGCCACAAAGCAGGTTCCATTCAAACTATCATTGTCAGATATTCAATTCGATGACAGTCATGCGTAAACAATCATGGCCATGCATATGCAGCAATTGTGCAATGCTTCAGTCATTTCCTTTGCATTTATTGCATAAGGATTATTAAGTTCTTCCTTCTTATAAAGAAGCCAGAAGCAAATTTGACCACGACAAAAACATGTAAACACTAAACACTAACAGTAGTAGTAATAGTAATAGAGCATATATGAAGTGACTGAGACATTCAGAATATAATGGCAGATTATTTCCTGGTGGAAAAATAAATAAGTAAAGCATTAACTTTACTTGACTGTTGAAGTAGTCATCACCAATATCTTGTTCATAAATTTAAAAATATTATACTAAGAATGACATAGTAACATAAAGTTATATTACAACAATAGCAGTAACACAACAGAAAGTACAATATTCCATGCTACAATTGTATTGGACCAATATGTGTTAAATATGTAGCCTGCAGAACCTAAGTAGCAAAAGTTAAAAGGACTTGCTAGTTGTAACCAAGGAAGATTTGCTACATAAAGCTATAATGTCCATCCAGATAAAAGTTGATTAAATTTTAAAAGAGATTATATTTTATTACATTCAAGCATTTCAGTGTTCCTTTTTTACCCCCCATGGTGGACACTTAAAACATACATACACGACAAAATATCACATGTCACAAAGTTTGAGCTTTTATTTAAATCAAACTCAAAAGTATTGTATTCTTGATATTAGAGATCTGGTGGTAGAGCACTTCAGCTGAACTGTAAATACAATTGATATTAAATCCCCTGGCTACGTGAAAAATCCCATACATATGGACATTACATAAAGAAATATCCTATAAAATGTAGTTTTTAATTTAGGGAATTTCAAAACATAGCTTCACCTTTTAAATGAGACAAATATAGTTTGAAAAGATATGAAGTAAATGGAACCAGTCATCAATCCAGTCACTCTCTTTAGAAATATTAATTCAAAGCAAGAGAATTAAATGGAAATTAATTCCCCCCTTTCAGTCACTTAAGAACCTACAAGCACATCTGTGGTAAAAATCCAAAGGATAAACTTGTGGTTCCATTCACAGCATGTGTATCTGCAGGTTTCAACCCATGAACTATGGCACAGATGTATCTTCTGCACAATTGCTTGGTGTCGCAGTTTTCTTTTCCCTCGTGTGTGTGAGTAAATCAGCAGACTATAGATTACACTGCCACAGTATCGTAGGGTGTGATTGCGAGTCCGTTTTGGAGTTGGTGGTGGTGCCCTGCTTCGTTTCTAAAAATATTAAGTTTGCATTAGTGATACTTGTTATGCTGCTAGTAGAAAAGTTATGTTCATTGAGCTGTAAAACAGAGATTTATTTTTTGGATTTTATTGATATGCTTAAAATATATCAAGAGGCAGGAAACAATAGAGGAAGCAATGTAGCAGATACTCCAGGAAGTATATTCATAAGAAACATTAGTTGCAAAATTAATTTGTAACTATTTTATATGAAACATATTAAGATACATCAAAATGCTGCATGACAAGATATATCATAAAAGCATTAAAAAATGAGTAAAAATAATTTTTTACTTTAAGTTATACAGAGTGGAGCTGAAAGTGTGCACAGATTTGTAAACAACCTGCACAGTGTTGTTAAGGATCTGTGTTTCATCAAAAATACTAGCTTGTAGCCTGATCTTCATAATTCGGCCATGTGTTGGCCATGATTACTAGAAACAAACATTTTTGTTACAAATATTCATGTATTCAGTAGTTCAGTGATCCTTCCATACCGAACATTTCAACAAGGAACATGTACACCAATAATGATCACACTACAGTGAATTGGTTACAAGGAGTTGCAGTGACAAATATGCTACAAAGATCATACCAACTCACATAATTAATGAAAACAAAGCACATCAGGTCATTTAGAAATGTGTGCACACTTTCTGCTTCATCCTATATAATACACATTTTTAAACTAGCGCTGGATCTTATAATGATGCATGCCATAAGCTGAAAGACAACAATTAAAAGGGGCACATATATACATTCTCAGAACTAAGAGGGCGATAACTGAAAACAATTCAATCCTCAGGCAAAAAAAGAAACATTGGCAGTCCATGCTGCTATTGATATGATAAAACCCAGAAAAGTGACATCTCTATACTATGGAAATATTTGTTTATTAGATTACATAAGAAAAATTCAATTTACAACAATCTCTGACTAATCAGCATAAAGTTGTGTATTTTTACTCCAACTCTCTCCAGAAAAAATTACGTTGGCAGATAGTAAAGCAAGAAAAACTTTTTGTACCACATTATTTAGTAAGGAAACAATAGTAACTAGCCAACTTGTGCAATTAACAATATATAGAAAGTATTATAGAAATTGGTGTAATATTGTATTTGCATTAATTTGACTTTATAATTAATGCTTTGAATGTTTAATTCAGCACACAAACATTCAAAGCAATCATTTTTAGACCTTGCTTTCAATATAGAAGCAAAGACTTTGTGGCCCATATTTTCAACATAATCCCTTTGTCTCCCAGTTAATGAATAACACACTACAGTTGCAGTGTATTGGCAAACAAATTTATTTGTGTGATCTGTGGATCTTGCAGTTAGTTTTTATTAGTTCTTCCTACTAATTCACCAAGTGGGTTCACATGCATTTGCTGTATAGGTCTGTAAAGAAAACAGAACCAGATATTCTCTCTCAGTGACTACAATGGTTTAAATTAGGAAGGTTCAAGTGTCTCCCAGTAGTTCAGAAAGTAATGTACATGACTATTTTTTTCAAAAGCAAGTGGCCAAATTCAGTGAAGCTCCACTTTAGAGTAGCATGCCTACTTTTATTTTGTAAAACTTTGTAACTTTTCCTGTCATCTTACAAATGTTGCAATGCAATAATTTTAAAACTAAATGCTTTATAAAATATTAATTGAAATTACTGCAAATAAAACAGGATACTTACCAAACTGCTTCTAAAAGACTAAATATTTTCTCCTCCCATTAAGAAACTGAGCCTTAAATAGTGCTATGAAGATAACTTTTCAAAACTGCTGTTCTGACAGTTGTGTTTATAAAACTGTTGACTCATTACCACATGTTTTTAGTACATTTTTAAGTCACTTTCCCCCTCTCCTTCCAGCAAATGGGTGCTCGAACAAATCCCTCTCAGTCAAATTCTTTCTTTGTCACTGATACCCACTTGGTGACAAATTGCAATTTCTGTATGTACATTTTTATGTACTTTAATTGACTAGTTGCTTAATGTTGTTTCTGGGATATTAAAACAAGTTGCTGGTGAAGGGCATTATTTACATGCCTTCCATTATCTCTAGCAAATTTATTAGAAAATAATGTGTAGCGCAGAATCTATCATCTTGCTATGCACTGACAATTTAATTACCATACAAAGAAATATATATTTGCAATACAGTTCTTTCATCTATTTCATTATTATAATGTGAACATCAGAGGTGCCATCGAGTGTCAGTGTGGATGGCTTCCCTCCATTTCCCCTTCTTCAGCTTTTCGCTTAGCGGCACGGGGTGCACGGGAACAGCTGACTGGCATTGGCTATTGTGATACGTCTACATCCATTTGGTTTTAAAACAAAGGCAAGTAAGTGGCGGACAGTCAACATGTGCTGTTACAAGTTTCAACCAGAATGGGAAAATAGTATTTTGCAATTTATTATGAAGCCAAAGCATGCTGTGTAATATATTCAAAAGAAATGTGTACTGCATCAAAATATAATATCCACAGCCATTTCAACTTCTGGCATTCTAAGCAGTACAAACCAAATTTCTCACTGGTTCAGCCTGTCAAGGAAGATTTGAAGTATGAAGTTAACATTTCTTAGTAAAAATCCTCTACTGTTACTAATTTAAAACCCAACAATATATTGCATGCAAGCTATAAAATTGCAAAGTTAATAAGAGAATAAGCCATATTCTGAAGGGGAATTTGTAAAGGAATGTATGACAACAGCAGCTAAAGATATTTGCCCCAGTACACTACAAGCCTTTAAACAACTAAGCTTTGGAAGGGGAACAATAACCTCCAGAATATCAGAAATGGCCTATGATATCAAAGAGCAATTAAAAGTTAAAATAAAGAATTTCTTATGGTACCCTTTAGCCATAGATGACTGTACAGATCTAACAGATACTGTTCAGTTGGCTGTATTCATTCGAGGGGTTGATACCGACTTCAGTATTTTGGAGGATTTCTGGACCTCTTTCCTCTAAAAGATAACACACGTGGAGAAAACATTTTTGAAGTGCTATATATGGCAACTTGTAAATATGACTTGCCACAGGAAAAATTGGTAGCAATCACAACTGATGGTGCACCGTCTATGATTGGCAATATTAATGGTTTCATGGAAAGATTAAAATCCCATTTAGCTGAAATTGGGCTGTCTAATAATTTAAAAATGATAAACTGTATAATACATAGGAAACTTTATGTGCAAAGAGTGCAACATTGGATAATGTTATGTCAGTGGTAGTAAAAACTGATAATTTGATTAAAGCTTACTCTCTATGGCACTGACAATTTCAAGAATTCTTATTGGATAAGGGATCAGATTATTCAGATTTAATTTAATTTACTTTTGCCAGGTTAAATGGTTAAGCAGGGGAAATATGCTTCACTGATTTTTCAATATCCTCCCAGAAGTAGACAAGTTCTTAAGGAAGCAAGGTATTGTTATCCCGCAGTTGTCCAACGAAACATGGATCATGGATCTTGATTTCCTAACAGATCTATTCAAGCATTTAAATCAGCTAAACATCATTTTACAAGGGAAGTATCACTGCATAATTGACATGGTGAGTGCCATTAAAGCGTTTATGAATAAACTGAAGCTATGGGAGCAAATGAAATGAAAACAGCTTCAGAAGGCAGATTTATTCCACTTTCCTCTACTTAAATCAGTTTCAAATGTTGCACTTGAAACACAAGACAAATACCAAAAAGTTATGATAAAGCTGTATTCTGAATTTACAGACAGATTTTGTGATATAATTGGAATGGAAATGGAATTATTAATTCTAAGTAATCCAGAAGAAGTTCCATCACATTTGCAATTGGAGACTATAGATCTGCAGCAAGATATATGTTTGAAAAGCTGTGGAAAATCTGGATTAGAACTATATAAAACAATCATCCAGCTCATGTATCCCAATTTAAAACGTCTGAGTCTGCACATGTCTGCAATGTTTGGAGGGACATAAAAATGTGAACAACTTTTCTCTGCTATGAGTAATACCAAGAACAAAAAACAATCTAGGATAAGTGATGTGAATCTGGCCTCTACATTATGACATGTTTGAGTATATCCAGCATAGAGCCCGCTATTGACAAATTAATAGCTAAGAAGAATAGGAACTCTACTTAAATTATGAACTAATAATTATTAATATAAAAATTATTTGTGGTTGGTTTATTGACACTCGTCACTTACTTTTTCATATATTTATGAGAGACTAGTTTCAAAGGCCCTGGCCTCCATTTTCAATTATTAACATGTAGCTATAACAGTATAATTCACAATGAAATTAAATACATATTGTGCACATAAAAATATGAATAAATATTTTAACAGCCCGCCACTGTATCTTCCTTATGCTCTTTCTTACCCCAATATCTATTACGTCACCTGCAAAGGTTAACTAGGAGGAGGGAAAGGTAACTGCCCTGTTTCCCCTCAATGAGACCACTGGTGTACATTGTTTAACACATACAAGGAAATAAATATCAAGTGGAACACTAATGAATGAACAATAAAAGAAAACGTCAACTGAAGTATTTTGGTTTTTCAATGCATTTACTAGGTCTTATATCTAATAGCTTTATAATTTGTAATACTTTATATATGTGATATAGCATCAGAATAAACTAAGCTATTCTAGTTATTTTTACCATCAGCAACTAATGGTTTGTGGAGGAATACTTCAAGTGTTATATGTCCTTCTAACAGCAGTTTAGTAGTGTTTCTGAACATACGAGTACATTAGTAATTCATTCCAGTAGCATATTAGCTCCCTGCTACCGCACAAATTTAAGCGAAGATCATGAATAATTATAGAATTTTTAGTAGTAATCCAGTAATAATAGTGCAATCTTTACCTTTTTTTACTTTCACTATGACAAACATTGCTTCTAAATTTCTTTATTGATATATAAAATATTGATATATATATATTCTTTTTTTGAAAATATAAAGAACCAACAAATATGGTTTGTTCAACAATAGATCATGTCTAATTCCATCATTTACATTTCTGAAATTTAGATGTATGTCATTCTATATAATGATCTATTTATTTAGACTTTACTATAAAGTCAACCTGAGGAGTCGTCATTGTTGGAAAGGATGATTAGCATAATTTGTAATCCACTTAGGATACACAGTAGAAAATGAGAGTTCAGCTCAGATGGGAAGAAAGACATTTTAGGACCAATTTGTACTTAAATACTTCACTGGTGTGGATATCTTTTTGGTATAGTTCTGTGGAAAGTTGTCATAAACTAATGGGTACTACTATACTGCCATCTCCTAATTTTTACTTTCAGTTTCTACCCAGTTACTTAGTGCAACCACCACTTCTGTAATCAGATATTTATGTTATTGGAAAGACCATTCACTAATATTGTTTCTTTTCCTTTTCACTTTTTTTTGTAAATATTTTACTCTGTCTTTCTCATGTTCAAATTTTGAAAAAATGAACAAATAAATGTATAATTTAGAAGCACTAAGTACCATTTCATGATTTCTTTTACTGTCATTACTTTAACAGCTGTCACCCTGCCAGGAAATAACGTTAATAGTCTCTCTGTTATACTTGCA
Source organism: Mantis religiosa (assembly GCA_030765055.1). Classification (NCBI taxonomy): domain Eukaryota; kingdom Metazoa; phylum Arthropoda; class Insecta; order Mantodea; family Mantidae; genus Mantis; species Mantis religiosa. Next base: position 185,505,240 of record CM060951.1, read on the forward strand.
TACACTGATCTGCACAAAATCTAACCACACATTGATATGGAAATGTGTTTCTCTACATAGAAGGTCTATTAAAAGTACTTGATATTGCATATAAAGTTGTTTGAAATTGTAGAGGATTCATATTATTAACTTTTTTTTTTTGTATTAGCCATGATTTAACTTTTCAGGAGGTTAATACATTTATAGTGTCAATATTATACCTAGGTAGGTGCTGCAAATAATTTTGAAAACTAATTCTTGATTGCCATTTTGTTCCTTTGAATAACTAAGAGAACACCTTTACCTTACAGCCGCTTACAAGATGGAGCAGTAGCAGTGAAGTAGAAACAAATTGTCCCTGTTCTCTTTTATTTGCTAACCATATGTTCGACCTTTTGTTATAATCTTATTTGGGCATTTGTGCAATAATATAAATAATTGTAATTTAATTCTGAATCATATCCTTTTCAATTCATTCAGACTATTCCAGAGATTGTCTAAAACTAATAGGATATAGTAAATATTGACCAATTATCAAATTGACAAAACATAACCTGAAAAAGAAGACACTCTGTATTTAATAACAACAATGATAAAAAAGCATTATAAACTAGCTGCTCTAGAAACAGAATTACATTAAATTAAATATAGAATTATGAATCATAATTTACTGACAAATCTAAGTTCATTGTGCTCCATGGAAAAAAAAAAAAAAAAAAAAAAAAAAAACAATGTTCAAGAGGTTTCTAAAGCATGCTGACCTTTGGGAATACATTGCCTTTTTAGAGAGTACAGAGAATTAGGTAACACATTTTGTGTGAAATAAAAGCAAAATAAACATATATGTTGGGACATGGAAGCTAATTAACAAATATTCAATTGTGCTTAAAATTATTTAATAAACGTCAACAACTAATTGCAAAAACTGAAACAGAGTTTTAATTTATGGAAGTTCTTTAACAGCCGTAGTTTTCATTGTCAATTCTGTATTGGGTATAAAGACTACTTAATTTTACTCAGAGGCCTCTTTATCAGACTTGAAGTTCTTTTACATGCTGTAAATCTACAACATTGTATTTTGCACATGTGTTCTTTTAATCTTGTACCTACATTTCTTTTAGTTTTTCTTATGTACATTTGGTCACATTCTGTACAATTGATTTGATAAACATCTGACTGGTTTATATGTCCTTAACAGAAGAAGGTTACAAACAAGTACACCGATATACAGTCAACAGCGCTGATACAATGGATTCACCAAGCAAGTCACTGAGAAAAAGATAGCAAAATTAAAAAAACAGAAACATATTAGGAATACCACAAAACTCACCCAACAAAAGAACTAATAGGTTTTCAGAAAGTTTATTTCCACCCTGGAAAACACTGAACATTCCACAATATTTTCAAATACAACATATGCTTAGCCCCACAAAATAAATTCAGTTTAGAGATTTTACTCTGCAACAAAACTAAAGGCCCAATGTCCCTGACTAAAAACACAGGTGTTTATCAAATAAATTGCACAGAATGTGACCACATAGAAAAAGTTCAGAGAAATTTAGATACAAGATTAAAAGAACACATACAAATAGAGAAATGTGCAGCGTCACATTTTTGGAGAGCTAATCAGTACACAAAATTCATGAAATCAACAAAACATATTGCAATTCTGGACATTTGACAGAAGATTCTGATCATAAGCATATATCTCATTTGATGAATTTTGAATTGCTACCACCATGTTCATAACTAGATGCCATTACAAATAACTAGTGCAAACAGTTATTAATTTTTAGATGTGTAATAAATACGACTCATCTAAAAATTAATAATTATTTCGCTTCACTGTGGTGTTCCAATACAGTTAAATCTCGATATAGTGCAAACAGGTTGCCACTAAGAACCATTCAGCTTCTTCTGATGATGGCAGCAATAGCTTGAAACTAGCTAAGCCAAAATTAAGTTTCAGTGTTACAATAATCTCACTCAAATTTAACAGTAAACAATGTTTTATTTATGATAACTACAAGAATAAACATGGTACTCAGTATTCTGTTGTTTAAGGACTATGGTACAATGAAGCCGAGGAGTTCACTGAACCGGCATCCATTAGTCGACAACAGCTGATGATGTTAGGAAGATCCTAACGAAACGCGTTCTAGGTAAATACTAGCAATAAATGGAGCATTGAGTATTAGTTCGTCTCAAAATTGTATTAATGGTACTCAGTACTGGACTTGTGGTTTGAATCATCTCCGGTCCAATCAGAATCAGAAATGCCAACAAAATTCCCTCTCTGGTATTTCCCAATTCTAAAATACATTTTTATGCAATGGTCATATTGGCGACTGTTCTCCTTTGGAACATATAAAAGGTATTAACTTGTATTCATTAGGTTTTAATCATTAAATCACGCACACATTCGTACTCTCATTCATACTTCCAGACTCTGGGGAACATGCCGAAGAAAAATCCCCACCCCCACTGCCGGGAATCTAACTCGGGACCTCTAGCCCGACAGGCAGGTGCTTCTAAAATGTTGTTGACAGTTTCTTTAAATACTGGAAAACTCACTTTGCTTCACTCCAGTTTTTCTTTCCTTTTAGAGTTGTCACTTTTTATGTCAGTATTGCTGTTGCTCTAGACTTGTATTTGTAGATAGATATAACATGTTCCTATTGCCTTCTCTATTTTCATATGCAAAGAATCTGATTAATCATGGACTGCTTATATCTAATATCCTTGGAAATAGTTAAAGTTGAAAAATTGAAATCATGTGATGAATTTTGAAATACCACCAATTGATTCAATAAGTTTGTTTTGTTCCCTGTAGATAGCAGGACGACAGGGAACTATCTATCACCTCGCAGTGGCAACCATACAAAAGCAATTAGTGAGTCAGCTGAAGATGCAGACTGTGAAACTAGTCCTGAAGGATTTGCCAGTTTTCAAACAGATGAGTGAAGTTTGTCACAACTGTTTATAGTGTTTATATTGTATTTCTCATTGCTCATAATGCTTTAACTTGAATACCCATTTTGATAAACTTCCTTTTCCTGTATGTTTTAAGCATTTCTCATATTCTCTTGCTGTCTTTTTTTCTTTATTTTATTTTCCAACAGAAGTCCTATGTAACCTCTAACTTTGCCATCCTCTTCAGTCCATTCACTTGTTATTTCAGTGGCATCTTTAGTTACAGCTTCCAAACATGCATCCTTTCTTTAGTATCTAACAATAATTATAATTTATATGTCCATACTGTATAATTTTCATTATTTAATTTAACAATTAATATACTTAACATACTTGAATAGCTTAATAAGTTGATTAGTCTATTATTTCCTTAAGCTTTATTTCTTTAATTTTGGACTTAAATGTCCTTCTAATCTTTTTTAAATGCACATGCAGTACATATCTATTTCCTGGACTCATAATGTTGAAATCTTTCAGCTTCTTATTACACAACTTTATTTTTTTTCCAATAATATACTTATATTTTTTCAGTAGAACAAATAAAAACAAAAGTTACCAAAAATAAAGAAAATTAAAAGTTGCTAAACACAATAACCCAACAGTTTCATTACCAGAGCTTGCTAGTTCATGTACTTGACATTCTTTCATAGGGGTTATTGGTATGCAACTTATGCACTGTGTGTGAAAATTATGGAATTTTTAGTTATTTGAACATGCATAGAACATATTTGATTTTGATAATAACATCTATTTCCCTTATTTTAATGTCTATATGGCAAGTTTTAATGGCCTTTTATCAGGTTGATATAAAGTTGCACATGATGCAATTGATTATATGGAGAAGAAAAATGCTGGTGTCACACAGTGAATTCCCTATGTATCCTTTTATCTTACAAAATTGGTCTCTGTTTGAAAGTTTGACCGACTTTGACTGGTAGATTAATTTACTAAAGTTTTCAAGTATAGGTTGTGTGTTTGTTCTTTACCAATGAAAATTTTAAATGAAAGGTTGGATGGGAGTCACTACTCACCTTTTGTGGGAACACTGGCATTGAGAGAGAGGTACAGTCTGCAGTGAGATGTGCATTTACATAGGTAAATGCTTCCAAGCTGTTTGGCTTCTTCTTTCATATACTCATAAATATTAGCAATAATCTCGTGACTTTGACTATGTAAAGCCTTCTCCTTTTATTTTTTACACTGTAGGAGGCATTGTCACATTAGCAACTAACGTGTAACCATGTAACTAGCACTGGTTAAAACACTTGCATACATATATCCATACCACACAAAACTTTATTGCAGTCAACTGTATACACAAATACAACAGAGGAAAGGAGAGCTGTTTGTTATTGTAACAAACTACTTGCTGTTCTGCTTATTAAGGGTAGGCCAGCTCATTGGATTTCTGCTGCAGGTCGTTCGTCAAGAACAAATGCGCACCCTATAGCTTAATATCTACAGATAATAGGGTATTGTTCTGGAGTATGTGAGAAACATGTAGGGCAAAGTCACCACATAATGGACAGTATTCTGTATTGGACAGTATCAGTTTCTGGTTTTCAGTACGATGTGTCAACAAATTTTTCTCAAGTAGTGCTAGACCTTCTAGAAGCAGGCAGGAAAGGGAACCTTGTGCGACTGAGAACAAATAATTAATCATGTAAAAGAGATTTCTTATTTCTGATCTGCTTCCTGCTGTACGAAGATAATTTTGTGAATCTGATACTGCAATACTGGTGAGTCAAATATACTTTTAAGTGTTGTAAATTATTTACCATATGTTAATCTAAAAATAGTGTTACCCACACGGCAAGCTCACGACGCCGATCAATAAATGAAAGCCGGTGGAGGGAGGGGAGACTGTAGAGTAGCTGAGTCTTCATTTCTCCCCTCCTCCTGCTGCCCGAAGGAGGGCAAAGCTTCGAGAATGTTTCCCCCCTCCATAAAACGAAATCGCGAGAAACTTCGGGCCGCCGATCAATACCAGCGAGGCGACGGGCAGTTGAGTTGAGTGAGTCGTAGCGGACGGTGTGTAAGGAGCGCCCAGAGCGTACGTGTAAAGACGAACTGGCAAAATTGTAATTGTGTACATTAAATTGTAATTGTGATATTGGAATAAGGTGGAAATAAAGAACATTTTGAGTGGTGTAATTGAACTTTTTAATTTCACGAACCCACAAAGTCACAATATGGATGAAGGCATTTTGTTTAAATGTGTTGGGTATAACTTGTTCGCATTTTATGTGTAATGCACCCAATATTGGGCAAGAATTCAGAAAACCGTATTGGACAAATGTATTCATTGCTTTCATATCAATTCTTTTATTTGTTTGTTTCAGACATTTATGGGGAGGAATAGAAGGAACTGGACGGCAGAAAACATGAAGTGAGCAATTGATGATGTAATAGGAAGGAAAGGGGGAAACTAAGCATTAGGGAAGCAAATGAGTAGTTCTATGTCCCTAAAAGCACATTAGGAGACCGACTGAAATTAATTTCTGCAGGAAATGAAACAAAAGTGAAACCTGACATTGGTACATATAAAAATGCTTTTTTGGAAGAAAAGATGATGTATTGAACAACCAAATAAAAATGTTATGCCATTGGAGGGAAAAAAAAAAAAAAAAAAAAAAAAAATCAGAAATCAGAAATCAGCACTATAGTGTGGAGAATGGAGCTTTTAAGTCAGCAATTTCTTGTTGTGGCATCCACCCCTTAAACCGCAACATTTTTAGCATTTCATGCACAATGCGTGAGGAATATAAAATTGAATATAAAAAGACTGGCTGCATCATTAGTGATGAAAATTTCATGAAGACTGGAACCAGTGCTGTATATGCAAAGATTGGGCCCATGAAAACTGTGCCAAGTCTTGAAGGAAATCCTTTTTATTATAAATGTGATATGTCTTAAAAAATAATACAAAGATACACTGAAATAATGAAGTGGTCCTATAATATATAAGGTTCCTTGTTTTAAAATTAGGAAACTTGCAATTTATTCCTGTTTTAAACTCTCTTCTGTCAGTACTTACTGTGGATGACAAATTTGCTACAGTGAAACACTTACAAAACATGTGTTCAAAAATAATTTTTAACATTGAATGTACCCATTTCCAAAGTCATTATGGAACAAAAAGCTTAAGCGTCCGATACTGGGTACCCTTCCCCTAAGGAGCAAGAAATAATTTCTAGTTCGGCACATAAGCGTAGCAAAACATATGGAGAACTTAACCAGAAAACCCCAAAGAAACAGCTTCTTCAGAAACAATTAACAGAGTCTTAAAATGTAATCTTAGTCAATTTTCTTATCACTTGTACAAAGCACTTTTAGTTGCTTACATTCATTTGTGGAAAATTAATAATCCAGGAGAACTTTTCATGTCATGTATACTCAAAAACATGTTGCTTAAGAAAGTACATTGTGCATGACTTATGTAGGACAATGTTACAATAATAATGTAATCTGATATTTAAAAATTAACTATGTTACCTTGTGATTGACCTTGTAGGATGCGTTATTAGCTAACAGGGACTCATCAAGTCTTTGGCCGTCAGGTAGTAAGAATGCATTATCATCAGAGAGATAATCTTATCAGCATTGCACAGTTATGGGTTCAGTGGAAATGTATGCAATTTTCACATGCGTGTACTGACATGATTGTTTGCGAGCACTTCATGTACTGAGGTGTTTGACAGTGTTTATACACAGTGATTCTGTAAGAATTTAATCATTCTAAATGTTTCATTGTATTCAGAACTTCACTGACTTTATAACTTGTGGATATTGTTACTGCTGCTGCAAACAAATACTGAATAAATATGGCAAATGCATACTGTGGCAGACGCATAGTAGGACGAACGTGTATTACAAGATAATTTCTCACTAGCAACAACAAACCAGTTTATGTTGTTGTTGATGAAAGCAAGAATTTTGGGCCCATTTTATTGCTTATGTAATTGTTGGTGCATTAAAGTGAACATCAAAGGATGAACATGTGAACTGCTAATCATTAACAATGTAATAGTGAAATTTTAAGAATAACTTAGAATTTTAAATACTTGAACTATACTCCTCATATTACTTAGCCCTAAACCAGCAAAAATATATCAGTATAATCTCACTTATTAACAACAGAGCAACTATTTACAAAATTACCTAACAACGTTTTTATCAAATAATTTTAAGCACGCTTAGCTTCATAGGATTTTGCAAAATATTTTATAAATATAACATGAGTAAGAATATGGTGTTCAAAAACAGCAGATAAAGAAAAATTATTTTCAAAAGCAGATTTTTTTTCTTTCTTCCATACAGTGCTTCTTTTAATGCTTGCTGTTAATGAAAACCAATTAAAGGTGCTTCTAATGCATTATACAAATAAAACTGAAAAATAAAAGTGAACATTCAATATAAAGCTTTCTAATCACATAGTTACTACATTCAACATTAAACTTACACCTCTCACACTGATCTTTCATCAGTAACTTACGGTTTCCTGTTTGTAAGAATTTCATGAAATGAGAAATTCCCCATGTATTACACAGTGCAACAAAGAACCACCACAAACACATTACACTCTACTGAAAGCTTAACTCATTACCGCCTGGATCATGTGATACAAGTATGCAATAAAGTTATTATGGAATGATAAAAGGATAATACTATATGGGTGTGACTTGTTGGGCACTATAGTTGTGGAGAAGTGCTTACAGGACAAGAAAGAAAGTGCAAGTACTGCATATACAGTTGATCAAAACCTACTAACTAGGTCTAAGGAGACAAGTACCCAAGAAAATCTGCCCATATAGTAATCCTATTTTATGCACTTTACAAGTGCTTTCTAATTTTCTTTTTAAATTAACAGACACTACCACCTTTTCATGGCTAAGATATATATCATATGTAGTTACTTTTACAGCAGCATCACATGATCCAGAGATTTTCATGCATTTTTAATAACACCCTGAAGATCAAAGGCATAAAAAATAAAAATAAATAAATAATTGAGAGGTATGAAGTCCTGTAGAATTTTTTAAAAAATGTTTCGTTTCATCTCATCAAAATATATTAGTATGCTAAGCAGGTGTTAGTAAACAGTTTATATTAACTGCAATGTTTCAGTTGGTGTCCAAGATGATTACCACTGCATTTCCTTTTTGATAAAGATTGAATAAATAAAAACTTTGGTATCTTCTTTGAAATTTATATAAATAGGATACAAGCAATGAAGAATATTGCAAATACCAATTTGTACTCATAGTGTTCTTACCAAAATTCAACTTACATTAATAATATATTTGAAAAGCTATCTGCAATGACGGAAATCAATCATGTTTCCTTTCTTACAGAATTATCTTATGACAGAAACTAATTATTCATGCTTAGTTTTAAGTTAATTTATTTCGCTAGGGGAGATAGGTACACCTTATGCTTAGAAGCAAAATTAAAATGGAAAAGGAATCTCATACATATGTTGTAGTCCTAAGAGGAAGTGTGGAGCAGTTTCAGAAGTACTTAGATAGGATAGCAATATTGAATAACATGCAATTAGTGTTTTAGATAGAGTAAATAAGGTAAACAGGAGAAATGCACAAGCACTCTCACATTGTTTATAAAGGATTCCTATATGGCAACAATTCTGTAAAGCAGAAACAAAAAAAGCTAGCAGAAAATAATGGTAATGTTGTTTGCTGATGCTCTGGATCTTGGACTTCATTCATTCTCTGTATATAATGGTAATGTATGATACTTTGTTTTCTATTTAAGTTCCAAAGCTACTGCTGTTATGTGTATTTCAATTTGTGCAATATTTAATTATTGATTGGCAATCTTATACTCCTCTGCAAGTGAGTAAGACAATTCTGAAAGTATATTGCTCTACAGTAAAATGTGTGTCTTTTGCTGTACCAATTACTGCATTATGGGAGTTAAATATGTAGTAGCCTTAATGAAGAAAGTACAGTTAAAACACACTTCTTAATGTAAATTAAAGGAAATATGTCTTATCTTAAATAATTACTAAGTGAATGTCCAATAGGGGCTGCATTGATTTCAATGAAAGAAAATAAAAGCAAAACATTATTTTTATTTAAGAACCTACAGAAATTAATATAAAACAAAACATGCTACTTTATTTAGAACTTGAAAGTGAGAGTTAAACTGTGTTATTTTTATTCAATGAAATAAAATAAAATAAAGTAAAAATATATTACCAATATTTGTATAATTTTACTAACTGTATAATTTTAATTACTTTGGTATCATCACATATGCAATTTGTAATATGATTGCCCAACAGAGAAATCAAATGAAGCCTGCGTGGTAAGCTATGCAATGCAATTTAATGAAAATAAAAGAAAGAGTTTTAGTCTTCATAGCAGATGCAGATGTTTCCGACATAACTGTTCAGAGCATAAGAGGTCAAGGACACACTGTTGATATATATCTCCAGCAGGAATTATGATTTCGTAACTAATTTAATATTGAACTGGACTGTGTTACTGAGAAGATTTGGTACGGTGGTACAAACTTGGTCTACTGTACCTATGCCCCCAAGTGGGGCACTCCCAGGAGGTAGGATCAGGTGAGAGGAGACAGAGGGCAGCCATTCTAAGGAGTCACGACAGTGCAGAGACCAGGGTCCATGTACTTTTCCAGTTGGAAACACCCCGGCAGGCCAGTACAATCAGCATCCCACACTACTATCGTTCGGAAACAGCCCCACAAGATCGGGTTTGGAGACCGGAGACCGTCCTATCAGAGAACAAAGTTTTACTAAGGGCATATCATCCTGTCATGCAATGCGGAGACACCCGCCAACATTTCTAACCTAAAAGAGACCACCAGATGAGAGATGATGTGAAATGATAATGAAAATGAAATGGAGGGACAAGAAATTTGGGGAATGTAATTAACCTACCCAGCATTTGCCTGGCAACTCGGGAATACCCCTGAAAAAACCCATGGGCAGGCAGATCGGCCATGGGAATCAAACCTGGAGCTCCCAAACGCAGGCCAAAGATGTAACTGTCTGAGCCATCCTGCTTGATCTATTTAATATTGAGTTAAGCATTGACAATGTAGTGTTGTTGTGAAGAAAAGATGATTAAAACTGATAATATATTATATCCACTGCTTAGAATTCCTAACAGCAGGACCACAAATAGATGACTTACAAAACTGTGTTTTTTTTATTGGGCCATCAGTCCATTTGAGAATATAATAGTAAATAATGATATACTATGCTTCAGAATTACTGGTGGAAAAAAAAAGTGGGAACTTTTGCAGTGAGATTTAAACTACTGCTTTATGTTATCAGAAAAGAAAAACATTCTGGAATTGTATGAGGGACATTATGTTAACAATTATCAAGTAAGTATGAAACTGATTTTAATACACATTAACAGCCAATTTGCCTGTAATGCAAGCATACAAATGTGCTAATGTGAACAGTATTTACAAACATTCAGTATCCGTGCTTTCAGGCTTAAATAAACAATAATTAGCCAACACAAGTATATGTACATAAGTGCCCTAGTGTCTGTTTCATGCAAATGGGGACTATGGGTATGTGTGGAGAGGGATATAATATTATTTATTTTAACATTTTAAAGTGTCATGTTTAACTAAAGTGAGAGTCAGGAAATGCAGGGGTCACTATCTATGGAACATTAATGTTAATCATGAAAGGCTAGAAGTCACTCTACTGACCTCTCTATGAGCTTTCTCATTTCCTCAGTTGTCAAGTCCTTGCTGTTGGCCCTGACATTTACTGAAATAAAAATAAAATTATAACCTCTCTCCATAATATAAATAAAATAAATTTCTCCCATAAATGAAATAAAACAAAAGGGTAGTTAAATGTAAATTAAAATTTAGCTAATAATCATGAGCAACTCAGGATGGTAAATAAATCTGTGCACCTGTTCTACAAAGGTTCTCCTGCATAAAGTTCTATGTATGTAATTTTGAATGATTTTGATACCGGGGCTATGGTTTTTCAAGAATTTAATTGGTTGGTTTACAGATGAAAAAGGGATAGCATAATATGGTTTGGTTTATATTATAATAAGAGTTGCTCAAAAAGTCAAGGAAGTTTTCTTCAAATGCATATGGATTATTGAATTTTACTTCAAAAATTTAGAAGATCGTACAAATGTTGCTTGTTTTTGCAGAAGTACAAGGATTAGCCAGAAGGTAATGTCTTCTATTATTTTCATCCTTAAATAAATTAGTTGTTGTTGTTGTTGACTAATGGCACTGGGGATTAGTTGATTTGCATCATTTTTCTCCTAGCTTCCCAATATAAAGCCTGTAGGTTCCCACTTTTGAGACCATTACATTTGTCCAAATGGTGTTTGTTCATGATGACATCCTCTTTACAGATAGTACATTTGGGTGTAGGTATGCAGTGTATTTTATAAAGGTGTTCTGCAAGACAATCATGGCCAGTTTCTATTCTAAATAGGGCCACTGCAGTTTTTCTTGGTAGTTTTTGTATGTCAGTTTTGTCTCCAATGTTCTTATAATCCTTGTCTTTTAGTTTATCTTCTTCATCAAGTCTATGCTGTCTTTTAAAATGTAGCTTAATGTTGTTTAATTGTTTATTAATTTCAGTTTGTCTTACAGGTTTTATATTTTGAATTGCACCTTTTTTTGCTAGTTGGTCAGCATGTTCATTACCTAAAAGTCCAACGTGGGCTGGAATCCATTGCAGGGTGACATGGTTTCTTGATTTGACAGCTTTAATTAAACTTGTTATTTCTTTGATGTTTCTTGTTGTTGTTCTCATCTATGGCTGATTTTGAATCTGTTAAGATAACTATGTTTTGCTTTATGTACGATCTGTACAGGACATTCTGCAGTGCTGCTTTTATGGCTGTTAGTTCTCCATCATAATGGTTTGAAGTTTCGTCTAGTGTTACATACTGTGCAAAATGTTTGCAGTATACTCCTGCACCAGCATCTTATTTGTTTAGAAAGGATCCATCTGTATATATTTGGAGCCATTCTTTTTCTGGATATCTTTCATTTTCTGTGGCTATTGCTATTGCTCTCATTTCATCTGGTAAATTGTTTTGCTTATGTATTGTATATAATAGGTCATTCTTATAATGTATGTCAATATATTCTGTTGGGCTTGTTTCCTCTATTGTTGTTATATTTGTTGTTATTATGTTCTTGTATTGTGAGTTATTGATGTATGTTCTGAAGCTTGTTTGTGTTTTTAGATTGCTTATATTATCTGCTGTGTGATACCACTTGTGTCTATTTTTGTTAACTAGCAGTTTTTGTGCTAGGGTAATTGCCTTTAGTTTATGTTCCAGTTCTATGGCCATATTTTTTGTGAAGCTCTGTAGTATGGCAATTGGTGTTGTTTTCACAGCTCCTGTTATTATTCTTAGTGAATTGTTTTGTGAGGTTTCTATTTTCCTTTTGAGTTTCTTGCTTACTGTTGCCAGCAGTTTTCCTCCAAATAGTAAGTTAGGTTTTATGTATGTTTTATATGTGTTATTAAGGAGGTCCATATTTCCACCCCATTTTTTCCCTGCTAGGCGTTTTAAGATGTTCTTTTTGTTGATCTTATTTGTTACATTGTTTACATGTTCTTTCATTGATAGTTTCCGATCTAGTTCTATTCCTAGATATGTTGTTGTGGATGCTTCTTGTAAATTTTTGTTATTGATTTGCAGACATATATTTTCTGTTTTGTGTTGCATTGTGAACACTTGATATTGGGTTTTTTCTGTGTTCATCTCCATATTGTTATGGTTAGTCCATTGTTCCAGTATTATAATTGCATTCTCCATTTAAATAAATAAATTAGTTATATAGAAAATTCAAATTTCACAAACCTTCCTTTACAACCTGTTGCAAAACAGCTTCAAAAGCTAACAGGTAACAGGTCTGCATTGTTATAAAATGGCTGACAATAATGAACATATTAGGCAGCTTTCTGTGACAGAATTTTTAATGCAAAAGGTGAAACAATCATTTTTAGTCATGAATCTGAAAAATGTTTATGGGGATATAACAAGAGATGTCAGCACTGTTAAATGTTGAGTCTGTTGGCATATGGAAGCTGAAGGGTAAACATTACTGTTTAATGAAAAGAGGAGTGGCAGGCCACCAAATGCAGAGACTACAAGCAACATTAAGCGAGTTGACAAGACTATTTGGATTTATAAAGTCATGCTCCATTAGTAAAGGCAGCGTATGAAGATTATTGGAAAACTAGGGTACACAAAGGTTATGCACAAGAGTACCAAGAATGTTAACTAATTACAATAAACAGACAAGAAAAACAATAGCCTCCACTTAGAGACAGTTTTAACTAGTGCTGCAAAATAAATTAAGACAACTTAGTACCAATATCTTTCAACCTAAAATATTTCTATAATGTGATAGCAGATAAGCCATCCTAAGAAATGATTTATGAGATACAGCATCTTTGCAAGTAAAATGAATTATGTATATAAAGTTATTGGTAATTCAAATTAGTTTTAAATTAGAGACTTTTAAAACTCAAGGTTTGATATATAATTTTTAAATCCTAGAGAATATTTATGCATGCAATGAGTTTATGATTAGAGATGTTACCAAGGCCCCTATTAAACTAGAAAGCCATTATAATTACATGGCATCTTTTTGGTATGAACATATAAATAAATTGTATAGGAAAAACTGAAATTATATGGGAGAATTCCTTTATTTTCCATCCTGTAGTTACTCATTTTTGAAGGAGAGTTTATTTCAACAACACACACAATTAGCCAAACTCAAACTACTAGTATATGTCTACACACAATCAAAGGAGAGAAAAGAAATTAGTATAAACATAAATTAACACAACTCTAGTTAAAATGAAAGCTATACATGGTTACTTTAAAATACATTAACACAAAACAACACAACAAAATCATTTTAGCAATCAGTTGCAATTTGCCTGATACTCAATAAATGTATTACAATATACATGTGAAAGAACAAATACAACAGAACTTGCTCTTAGTGAGATTAAATAAATAATGAATGATCTGTGTTACTGAAACATGTAGTACATTCTTCAATATATTGAAACTGTTATTTATGATTGGCTCTGAACAAAAGATGTTTATAAATTTTGAAATGTTGATTGAAATTTGAAAAGTGTTAAATGTTGTGCAGTGTATATAAAAGTGATTCTGAATATAAGGACAAAACAAGAAACAAACAGTTAAAGACAAGAAATCAATATATAACACTTGAATGGTTACTCTAGGGACAGAATAAACTTCCAGGGAGGCTACTAGAAATTTTTCTCTCAGTGATACAGATGTGTTTCAGAGAACTTAGTGGATAATTGTACTTTCAATTTATTACTTGTGCCAGTAAAGTAAATAACAATCTTTAAAGCAATATAAGTATTATTATTTCACTAATTAAGAGACAAAACATCGATCCGAGACCACAATCAGGAGGTTAATCTTTAGTGTTTGCCGACTGCAGCTAAGTTGGGGAAAGAAGTTAAAGATCATTATCAAATTGATAAACAAACTCAATTCAAGGAAATACAAAAAAAAATCCAGTAACATGTAGCAATTTCTGGACTTACTGGCCGTGGTCTAGTCGGAAAAACTGAAGTTCCTGACCACGGCCAGTAAGCCCGGAAATGGCTACATATTACTGGATTGATGCCGACCGTGAAAGCCTAAGTTGTTACATTAAATACAAAAAAGTTGTTTATTACAAATTGGAATCACAAGGCGGCAAATAATATGGAAATATAAAATACACTTATCAAATTGGCTCCCAATGTGACGCAAATTGTAAAGTAGAAGTATTGAATTATTATAATATGTTGAATTTGGTAATAAAAATGAAATAAAGAACCAGATATATTTCCCAAAATCAGTAGTTTTACATTTCAAATAACATTTATAACATGGGAAGCAACACAAATGTGATAACAATGTAGCTGGGATTTATTTACTTTCATTAGTAAGATAAGTGTGGTTTGAACTGTTCAGCACCAGAGAAATAAGGGTATCAATGAATTTTGAATTATAGCAATTACTCATGACTAAAGCATCCATGATTTCCATCATCTGATGTGTGGAGACAAAACTTCTCACAAACCATGTGTGTGTGTGTGAAGGTGTGATGGGAAAAGTAAGTAATATAATGAAACATACAATAAAAATGCAAAATCAGTCACTGAACAAGTTACAGACCTTGCTGCATTAGAGATGATCGTAATGCACCTTTGTGAGCAGTTTACATTGTTAAATAAGCCAAATGCTAATATTTACTCAAATTTTAAAAATATTTGTTTAATTGAAACATAAGTATCAGGCAAATGAAATGCTTACTAAGATATTACTACTACTATTCTTAACAGTAATCATTTATGATTAAAGAAAGGACATACGCAACAATAATTTCATGCTGTTAATGAAAAGTGTTTCTGTAATGCAATCATACCATGAGACTGTGACTACTGTAAGTGATCTTGTGGTTAATTTCCCAATGGAACAAGTAATCTGATAACTGTTCTTTTAAACTTTTCATATGTAGCTTAAGATTGGAAAATTAAAACATTGCAAATCAGTTTGAAAGTTTAAAATTTTGGAGTAACTGGATTTAGTGTGATGCATGACTCAGATGAAAAGGTTTAATGTGTATTTGGGTGTCTAAATTAGGGTACACCATTAGTGTTAAAACCATAGCATCAAGCTTTTTAAATCTTGAGCTAAAAATGTTAGTTCATAGTAAATAACATTCTGGGAAAAGTGCAAAATTCATTATGTAATGATATCTTGGGCTACCTTTGAGCTGGGTCCTAGGTCCTTTGTTGATAGTTAAGCCTTCAATACAATTTACATACCTGACAAGTGTTTGCCTCCTTTAATAATAATCATTTCCCTTTTACTTGTTTATCATACATTAGGCAAAATTTTGTATATCCCTGTTAATAATTATTACTACCTTTTTCAGCTTCTTATTACTATTGTTTTACTGGGTCAGGATTTACTTAACCTCACTTTTCAATATTTCTTACTTGTACATCTCCCATCTTTTTGCATCCTCTTTCTTACAAATTATTTAACTTCACTACTCTCTTTATCAATTTTCTTGCAATTGCCTATTATTTCATCACAATTTTTCAAATCCTCTCCTCTACTTTTAACAACCCACTCATATAACAGGCAGCACAACAAATGGATAGAGAAACTCTAAAGCAAATTTACTATGCAGTCATACACTCTCATTTATGCTATGGGGTGGTATTATGGGGAAATGTACAGAAAAAAGCAATGGTAAGAATATTAAGACTCCAGAAATATGCCATCAGAATAATTTGTAGATTAAAAAGGAAGGATTCGTGTAGAAATGTCTATAAAACATTAAATATATTAACATTTACAGCATTGTATATATATATATATGAGTGCATTAAATACGTAACAAAAAATTCTAGCAACCAAAATAAAAACATGTACATACATACACATAACACAAGAACAAAACAAAATTATTTCTTAAACAGATTAAGAGGAACATTAAGTAACAAAAATATAGAAAATAAATCTAAAGAATTGTACAATCATTTACCGAATCAAATAAAACAGATAACAGAAGAAAAATTTAAACTTAAAGCAATTAAAAAGTACCTTGTAGAAAACCCAGTCTACTCTATAGATGAGTATAAAAGGTTAAATTAAAGCTTAAATAGTAAAGGTACCCTCTGCATATTTTATTATATTTTATTATTTTAATACTGTTATGTACAGATTGTATTTGTTAAACCTGTTGACGTATCCTATGTATTTGGATCATATGGATGAAAAAAAGGTTACCCTGAAGGCCGTAATTGCCATATGGGAGTGTCTAAGCTATGTAAAACTGATTACTATGATTTATTCACTGTTAATGTAACAAAGTATACATGCACCTTTGTCTGTGAGTATTGTGTTTATGTATTCTCTGTATGAAATATAGGGGATGAATAAATTGAAATTAAATTGAAATCTCTCTCCCCTTTCTGAAATTTTTCCAGCCAAACTAATTTTTCACTATTTGCAAACTTTTTAATTTTCATTTACCTTATATTTCAAATTACTATTATTGTTTCACTCAGCCTAGATTTTCTTTTCTGCAATTTACCTGTCATAGCCATATTTTTGCCTTGGCGGTATGCTCCTAAATCTCAATCTCCCCATATTATGTAATAAAAGCATAAACATGAAAACTGATCCTTAACTTTATTTCTTTAATTATGCACAAAAAAGAATAATATCAAGCTAATGAGCTGTAATCAATGTGAATACTTTTAGAAATACATAAGAATCACAGCACATAACAGTAGGTATATGGGATACAAATAGAAATCAAAATGACTTCCATTCTGAAAAGTGATAGAACGAATCCAAATGTCTTAGCCAATTATCTTTTTGACACCCCCCATGACAGAGAAACAGAATTTTATTATTAATTTTGTTAATTCTTTTTAGTTTTGGATTTATTAATAATCTTTAGTAGTAGTAAGTTGCAACAGAATGCAACATTAAAGTTCTATGTCCAAGACATTGGCACATGATTAGCTGTACATTTAGCTGGTGTATGAACAATATTCCATCCAATGAATTGTGCAATGTTGCCTGTACAGTCAGCCGAAATGTTTTATTTTTTGACATGGAAGAACACATAAAAGTAAATTATGCAGAAGTATTCCTTTTAGTCGTGCTGCACTGTAGCATAGTGGGCTAGAGTGTTGTGCTTTGGTTCCATGTCACAGAATGTGAACGGGTTTGATCCACTTCAGGGAGTGCAGATTTTAAAACCCAGGTATAGGACCAGTGCCCACTGGGAATCGTGAATAAATTGACAGCTCATTAGGTAGCAAACCCTGGCCTAGAAAGCCAACATTTCTTTCTGGGAGTTTGCCTTGCATGTATGGGCATGAGTCCAGGAGTTGGGTTGGCCCGGCTCTGGCCCACTCTGATGCGGCTTTTACACCATGGGTAAAAAATTCCTCTGAGCCACATGACCTGGCAGTACATAGAGTATGAAAGTAAAATTGAGGCAGTGTAGTGTCTTCCCCTCTCCCTTCATGGTTCTCCTAACTCTAATGATATAAATAGAAGGGCAGCCAAGAATGGTGAGAACACCATTAGATTTTAGTACGTCTACATGCAAAGGTTAGCAGAGGACTATAAGATATCACAGCAGCCATATGGTCTGGCTGATAATGATCTCAGTACATCTTAGACTGAAAAATTGAGCAATTGCTGTTAGTTTTTGCTGTCATGTGCTTAATTTTTGTTTGTGGTCATACACACCATACATACAGAAAAATTGTGCTAAGTATATTTTTTAAATCTTCACTGCAATAAATCTGTCCTACTAAGGACTTATACCAGTCTCTTCAATCCAGCATATCATAATGGATTATACAAATTGGTAATGTATAAGTTTACAAAATATAAAGTTTGAATTACATAAATGAAAGGCTTTGTTATGATATAAAGTAACCCATGGTGTAATAGCTCAAAGTGGGCCTGAGCCTGCCAACCTGACTGCCAGCATCATGCCCACATATGCAAGGCAGAGGTGAGCGATCATCCAACCAATATGGGGAGGAGATGTGGTAAGCATCTCGGCACCCCCAGCCAGAAAATTGGCTTTCTAGACCAGAGTTTACTACCTAGCATAGCTTCTCAATTTCCTCATGATGCTGAGTGGGCACTGGTCTTATGCCTGGGGCTTAAAATCTTCACCTGCCAGCTGAGATTGATCTGAGGCGAATTCCAGATGCAGGGAACCAAAGCAACGCTCTAGCCTACTGTGCCACGGTGCAGCACATTGCTATGATGTACTGGAGTATAAATATTTTAGGAACACCACTATAAATTATTTAATTTCCTTTTTGTCACCCATTTGTACACCAGCTTTTAACTTCTCTGTCATGTACATGATTTTTGAAAGAAGTAATTACTTGGTATTATTCAGCTCATTCATACTTTCACCTTCATATTTTTCAGGGTTTGGGAAAATTTTCTAACTAAAGAAGAATACACTACTACATTTAGGTATCAGGATGAGTTCAGATGCCACTAAGCTGTCCTCTAATCTTCAAAATATTTATTAAACCATCTAATTAGAATATTATGCAAACTCTGAGTATAACCAACATCATTAAGTAATTCACATATTAACATTAAGGATGATTAACTTTCAGTTGCAGTCTCATGCTATGATATATTCATTATTAACTTTCTTGTGTTAAGAACACATTATCTTACCATACCTGTTGGTGTTCAAGAGCACACATTCCAACTATTTTTATAAAAAACTTGAAAAATCTGCACTTATTATTGCATCTTACCAAACTATAAACTCTTAAGATCAGAGTAGAAATACAGTATTGTTAAACTATTATTAGTAAAGAGGTAAATAGCTATCTAATAAAATTATAATGGAGCATAAAGAATTCAAGCTTGTTATCTTAAACATTAGTATTTCTAAAGAATATGATTATCTTAAAGTACACAGTATGTTTAGTAATACATTAAAACTTCACAGCAACTTAAGGGTTCAGATGAATGTTATGACACTTGCACTTTTGTTAAACAAATTCTTATTCCCAAGGTCTATGACAATAATGCTTTATATTCAATATATTTTTAATTTACTACATTTAATCTGACACCCAGCTTAATGCAATCAAATATATTTTATGAATTTTGTATTATATATGAAGTCTAATTGTAATGGGTTAGAATGGATGTTAATATAGTACAAGTCTCCTTGAAATAAGAAATAGGGTTGGTAGAATAATTGAAATTATACACAGTATAATCATAGTTTTTTTTTCTACCAAATTAAACAGCCATAAAGCCCACATAGTAAAACTTACACAGATATTTGCATTATGAGGTTTTAATATCTGTTTTTAGTAATGCATATGAACTTCTAAACTGAAAACAATTTTACATGGTAATAAAACATTTTCTGTACAGAAAAAAGTAAAACTCATTAAACAATTTGAAAATAATTAATAAAGAATATGAAAAATAAGTAAAAAATTGTCAATACTATCCAGTAACCATGTAAAAACAATTTCTGCAAAGTTCAAGTTCCAAGTCTGGAAGCTAAATGGTCTCCCAAAAATGTTTCATCTATTAGTGTTTATCTTCTTATGTTACAAAATATATTGCAATTTCTATAAAACAGTAATTAATTTTGTTTCATACAAGACTTAGACTTGCATCAAATAATACACAATTTTAAGTTAGGATTATAAGCTGTAAATTAATATCCACATCTTTGTGCACTTTGTCACAATAATAAAATTATTAATGCTTCCTTATATTAATTCATTAAAAAGAACTTGTATATTTGAAAAAATAAATATTCTTAGCACTTACCTCCGTAATTACGATTAACTAAATGATCACGATCACATTCTGCTTCTGAGATCTCGTTGCTCTCTTTGGAGTCATTAAAGGACGAATTATTTTGGTCATGATTTCTTGGAGGAGGTGGGGGAGGCTCTGGGCTACCCGAGAGGGGCAGATTGCGAGCTGAACCTGTCCAATGAATTAAATTAATGAAGATAAACATAATACAATGCATAAACTTGAATTAGAGCATATTAGAACTCAATAAAAAAACATAATAGTTTTGCAGCATATATTTACTTACGTGCCTTTATTTTAGTGCTAGGAAAACAAATAAAAAGGCATATCTGAATATAACATACATTTATTTTTTCAA
This sequence comes from Mantis religiosa, assembly GCA_030765055.1. Lineage (NCBI taxonomy): Eukaryota > Metazoa > Arthropoda > Insecta > Mantodea > Mantidae > Mantis > Mantis religiosa. The sequence continues at coordinate 185,525,955 of CM060951.1, forward strand.
TTATTTTATCTGAAATACTTATGTTCTAAGCTTTAAGGTAGAGATGTTTAATTTTATCTTGATTTAAAATTACTCTATGATTAAGAAGTAGAAAGATTTGAATGTAAGCTTAAAATTACTTTGAAACTTATTGAAGTGAATTTTAAAAATTACTACATAGTAAGTACTGAACATTCTACCTTAGATTCTTCAATTCATAACTGTCATACAACATTATCTGGTAGTACTACCTTTATAGTTGCTTATCTCTAAAACCTGGAATTTACTGGTACAATAGATGCTTTCTGGGCAGTTTGGAAGTATTGTTGTTAGGTAAATATATCTTATAATCTGTACTTAATTTAATTTTTACAATTCTCCCTTTTTATTAAACAGTCACACTATGTACCATTAAAGAAAGAAATGTGTGTGTATTCTAGTATTGGTTGTATTCCTATGGCTGCATTTTACTTTCTGCCATAGTTATGTAATCATTAACAACAATATCATTCTACTGCTTCTTTGAAAAATTGCTAACACTGTGCTTAAGTGTATAAGTATTTATCTTTTGAGCAGTTTTCAGTGTTTTTCTACTGAAAAGAGCTACATAAAACTTCATAATAGTCATTAAGTAAATTTAATGGGAAAACAATCAGGAGTGTTGAGAACTGAAATGATAACTATGAAATACAGATGTGGGGTATTTATGTATCTTACATGAAATAAATACTACTCCAGTTGCAGATGAGAGCCATATAAATGTTGATATAAAAATAACTAAAAATAAAATGAAAGAAAACTCATTCATATATCTTAGTTCTCCTTCATTTAATAATACTACAGGTCTTCTTTTAACAGATATTGTGTAATTATTACACCTTATGGGCAATAAATTTAATTTGAAATATATTTCTTATTGTAATGATATTACAATAAAGAGGTTATTGCATTATTTTAATGCTACTATTCTAAACTGGAAATATAAACTGTAGGTAAAAGAAAAACTTGATTTTTTGTACTACTAATTTAACATTTTCAATGTGTAGATCATAACATATATTTGTAAAAATAAAATAAAACTGATGCTAACTTTCTGCAAGGGTTTACATGCTATGAATGTATGTATTTATGATTTACATGTGTCAAAGAAATCAGTATTTACAGAAGTTTCAAATACAAATAACAGATAATTCATAGTACTTATGAATGTTCTTAATACTTCTGGGTCATCTTTTCAATTTTTCAAAATATTTTACCCTCTATGTCTTTCTGTTTGTTGATTACATTATATTGAAGAACAAAACAGAAAAGAAAATGCTATATGAGGTCGAATACACTGAAGAAAAGCAATTAACTGTAAGTTAAAAAGATATCTCTTTCACATGCAAGTTGTAGTTTGAGATAAGAATAGAAAATATTTAATGTATTGCCATTTACAATTTCATAATTTTGTTGAGTAATAGTTTGGTAGACAAAAGCTTTCAAACAGTTGTACTTTTTTTATTGTGTTGTGTCAGATTACTGACAGTGATGTGCTGTTCCATGTAACACAAATTTAATGTTGATTTTGTTGAATAATCCTTTACTGGATTTGAAGTTTGCGAAGAGAATTAGTTTGGTTTCATGATGTAGTTATATTTTCCCTCAGATCATGGTCTCAAATTGAGATGGAGAAACTTGATGTGGTTTGATAAATAATTAATTTATTTTCCTTTCATTTACTTTATGCTTACCATGTAAATATAAAAAAAATACAATTTTAACACTTTGACATTAACACAGATGGATACTCTTTTTAAGAATTCATAACACATAGCTTTTACTAGCATGTAATAACATGTCTTAACATCTCGCATCTACACATCTGTTTTTTACCGCTTCTCGACACTAAGTATATTTTAATTTTCGCCTTATATCACATCTCAATACATAAAATATTTGAAGACATGTAAAAACACATCTTACACCTCTTGTGTCCCAACACTATGTAATGCCTTCTTTTCTCTAAATGAAGTTTATTGATTTTTACCGTTGCTATGGCAATTAAACATTTTCTTATTGGCAACATAATTCTTAACGACTGATATAATCATACTGTAGTTGGTTATTTTTATAATACTTCTTTTTAAAACTTAATTTAAAAAATCCAATACCTAATTATAATTTTACAAAATTTTTAACTTCTAATAACATCGTTAAAACGAATTAACATTATTGATTTTCTCCTGTTCATGAATCACTATATCACACATTTTAGTTTTTCATACTTAATCTTGCCCGCCTCGGTAGCGTAGAAGGTAGCATGTCTGCCTCTCGTTCAAGAGGTCCTGAGTTTGAATCTCGGTCAGGGTGAGTTACCTGGATAAGGTTTTTACGGGGTTTTCCTATATCCTGATAGACAAATGTCAGGTAACTCTAAGCTCCATGGACCCCGGATGCATTTGAGCATCATTTCACCCATTTCATTCATCATCCGATATGACTTAACGTTGGAGGACGTAAATTACAACAACAGCAACAACAACAAAAACACACAGTTAAATCTCGATACACTTAATCTTGTTCACTTTCACAAACACTTCCAACTATTTATGTTTTCCTTTTAGAGATTTTTAAAATAAATTTAAAATAACAAATAGAAAATTAACAACAATATTTCGGGGTTTGAAATTAAACAACTGTATCACACTTTATAGTACTTCATTAATACCATTATGTATTGTTCTTCTCTCTTGCTTTATATTGTGTGATTCTCATCAATACCAAGTCATTTGAAATAAAATATTTAGTTAATAAATGCTGTCATTTGCCACGATCATATCAGAACCACCAATGTGCCAAAATTATGCACCATAGGACTTTCTTTTACATACCAGTAAATCTATTGACAAGGGCTGTCATTTTTAAACACACTTAAAAATCAATATAACATAGTTTCCAAGCTTGTAGGTCATGGTAATTATGAAAGTCTATGCATGTATACAGTTAAAAACCACTGGTCTGTGTCAAGTTTGAACTTGTGACCTTAGGATGATTAAACTAGCACCTAACCAACTGATTTACTCAGACTGATGGTCATTTAAAGCTAAATCAACAGACATCCAAATTTATAAGTTTATCTATAACTTTAATTCAACAATAGTTGATTCACTGTTCTCTATGTTCACTTTGAAGATTCACACTTTTAAGAGGTACATTTCTATGTCAGACATTATGCTGTCCTTCAATATAATTTCCTTATGTATGTTATATATAAATGAAATCAGTGATATATTAAGAAAAAAGGGTTTTACTCACCAACACTTCGCCGGCTTACAGATCCACGGCTTCCATAATGGTCATATGGTGCACCATACTGCCCATACTGACTGCCATATTGGTCCTCCTCAGGAGCACAGTTGGCTGGATCATCGTACTCAGGTCCAGGAGTGAAATTCGGACCAGGGCCATTCTGGTTCGCCACACGTGAGTAACGTCCGTTAGCTCGTGGCTAATTTATGCAAACATACATTGATGAATGGGTTCCACTACGGGAAGGCACTACTCTAAGGTCCTGTAGGAAGTTATACTAACATGCAAATGCCAAATCATGCATTGGAGTATTCATGCACACCTTTATATAATGATAAACAGAAAATAATACTCAAAATTAAGTATACAAATGAAAAACTATTCACCATAAAAATAAAACTGTTAAAGAACTATTAGGCAGTTCCTTTGTTTTGCTGGAGCTAAATAAAATTATGACTGATGATAAAACAACAGTTCATATTTCAAATGCAGCATTTTTTGCATGCAGTAAGAACGATAAAAGTGCTAAACAGCAAATATTCATAAAATGGAGACAATAAGACAAATATTTTAGTTCATTTACCTAAAAATCATTAGAACATGATTAGCTACATATTAGGAGCAGTAGCTTTCCTGACGGCGTGAGTATCCCAAGTTCTCTCAGGCTTCAAGACAGGTGTAGGTGTGGTGATGTACTGACATTTCGGGAGCATACATTGTGCCCTTAAATAAAGGCACAACACCAGTTCAACTCATTCAGTATACCCTGAAGATGGGAACAATGTATGATCCTGAAACGTCTGTACATCACATCTACTCCTGGCTTGAAGCCAGGCATAAATAGCTGCTTATTGTTTACATCTTCAATTATTTGTAATTGGCTATAGTTAAGATGTCCTAGCAATTTTTAGATAATTGAGTCAGGAAGTGTATTATAAGTTGAATAAGAATTCAACTGAATTAGAAATTTATTCAGAAATTTATTTAGAAATTCTAATTTCTGAATTATAAATTTATAACAAACATGTTATTATTGATGTTTTGAGCCCAGTAGTCTAAAATTTACTGATTATTGCAAATCAGCATGTACAAATGCTAAATATAAACTTTTGCAACATCTAAAAGTCAAATATGAATATAAATGTAAATAAATGTTAAACATTTGTTATACATATAAACTTTGCTTTCACACATATGAACCTATTTATGTATTTATATCTCGTTTTTATTTTCTTCTGTTGCATGGAAAGAACTACTAACATGTGTGACTGTTTGCTCTCAGCTGCTTCTAATCACACTTAAAATACATTGATATTGGTGAGGTTTGAACTCTGAGCTGGAATCAGTAAGCCATCGCCTAATCATCTGAGCCACCCAGATTGACGCAAAAGATGAAATAAACAAATAAAGAAATATGTATATATAGAAAGAAGTATATAAAGAATTATTAAATTATAGATGAGTTGCATTTATTACACATCAGCTTCACTTACGTACCTATATTTGGGACATGTTTTGCAAACTATCGTTCGCATCGTCGGCTCTAATGCGAATGATAGTTTGCAAAACATGTCCTCAATATAGGTACATAAGTGAAGCTGATGTGTAATACATATGACTCATCTATAATTTAATAATTATTTCGCTTCACTGTGGTGTTCCAATATGGTTAAATTTTGATATATAAAGAATGTTGCTAAATTACACTGAAGAACTTTGGAATTCGATAAATTGAAAAACTTTTTGTTAATACTCATGGGTTTATACGATTAAATTGGTCAAATCTTACAGGAAGGGTTTGAAACAATTGAGCATGTAAAATTTGAATAAATAAATTATTAATGTTTGGATACTCTTGTTTACTGACCCAAACAAATACAAAACATGACAAAGGAAGAGAAAAACCACTTGTTACAAGATGATTTGTGCAAGAAGATTTTACTATCAATGCTACCATACAAATGGTTTAATCTTTTGTACAGTTTGTTTACTTCTGGAAATCACTATTGTGCATTCAACCCATTTGATTACTGCCTGAGATCACATTTTTTGTTCATATTTGTTGACTACTTGTATTTAGTTTCATTCATCCATTCATTGTTTTATTTCTACTAAAATAACTTTGTGACAATATAGCTACAAAGGGCAAATTGACAGTAATGCTTGCCATTGTGGTATGTAATATTTTGTTTTTGATCCAGACTTATATTCTGTAACTCTAAAAGATGATAGAGAATATCTTTTGTTCTAAGACCACTTGTGAAAGCATCCTGCAATCTTGTATTTATGATGACTTTGAGATAGCTACATGAGGTACCTATTTTTCACAGTTCTAAGATGTATTATGATGTAGACTTGTCTACAAGCTGCGTTGTGTTTAATAAGGCATGGCAACTCGTATATTCAGAGACCTGGGATTTAAATGTTCTTTTAAAACCTTTATAATTTTGCCCAACATTCTGCTGGTATACTATTAATAAGTTGAACAGTTTTAGTACAGTAAGTAATGCAAACCATAGAACTGTTACTGTATCAGAAATTCGCAGTGTTCTTCATAGCATTTTATACATCCATTAAGTTGTTATCAATAACTTGCAATAAATTTTAATCAGTTTGAATGTTTAGCTACATTGGTATTCAGAACAAATTATTTTTCTTTGACATAGCTGATGGGAGAATATTTTCCCATTATTAATACGTAATTACATGTATTGTCCTAACGAACCATATTTGTTTCATAATCACAGCGGAATATGTTGCATTACGCTTTAAATTGTAATTTTGCTTTATTTGATTAGAAATGTATGAAGTATGAATGAATAGTTTACTTTTATTTGTACTTAATATGCATAAGTTGTAGAATAAATGTATTTACTGTTTAAAGTAATTTGTGTATTTAGCATGTGCTATGGAAAAAGGAGCGCTTAAGTAACATGCACGAAAACATATCATTAATGTACATTTGAAATAAACAGTAATAGAACTATTAAATTTTAGATGAGTCGTATTTTTTACAATACTACTACCTATATAGTATCTACCTATATAGTATCTAGATGAAGCAAACAATATTTAATTTATATATGTACGTAATAACATACTTAATTTAATGTCCATATGTAAAGAAATGGACAATAAGATACCATTGACAGATATGAAGACTAGAAAAAAACACCCATGGCAAACAATGGCTATCCAATAATTAATATTGTTAGACAGAGAGGAGTAACCATTTGAGTAGCTATTACAAATTCATTACATAGAGAAGTAAAACACTGTACTTTGTAGATATTCTTTATATATCTTGTACATTTACAAATTTAGTGATTCTGTTCCAAATGGAACATAAGATAATATTTCTGAGGAGAACTGACTAAAAATTTAGGCTGCGGAGAGAGAAAATATGCAATATTTAAAGAGTTTTAAGAGTTCAAATCTCAGTCACGGCAAGTTGTCTGGATAAGGTTTTTTCTAGGGTTTTCCACTATTCTGAAATATGACTGTTACGTAAGTCTAAGCACCATGGATCCTGGACTCATTTGAGCATCATTTCACCCATTTCATTCATCATCTGATATGATTTAACATTGAATGTATGTGAAAAAAAAAAATTAAAAAACTGTCTACCCAACTTTAATACTTTTTAGTGAGAGGCAATACCTCAAATGATAAAATAATAGTTTCCTGATATGTATCAACTACACAACATAACAGTTATTGGTTTTTATCTTTGATATCAAACAGAAGGTAAATAATTCTTTTTGTTTTCTTTTCATAAATACTTTTTTGCAATATGGAAAAAATTGTATGGGTGCCTGGAAGGTAATTAAGTACATGAATAAAAAAACAGTATGCACTTTTAATAAAAATTAGAAACTGATATAATTTTTCGAGATATTTAGATATCTGTCATATTTTATTTTTGATTAGCAGTAACACTACTATAATAAGTCAACTCAAGCTAAATATGCTCGAGTGCTCAATGAACTGTAAGAATGATTTTTATGTAAAATGTTTTTAAAATATTATAAAAGAATCAATTAATCAAAAAGTGAAGAAATATGTGATATTAAGCTAATGCTGAAAATGAACTCCCAATTTCATGTTTCATCATGTAAAGTCAAACTTTCCCTCTCCTCCTCTAAGAATGACATAATTTATGAAAGCTCCCTTATTTTTATACATTTAGTACATATAAGGTATATTATACTATCTTAAAAAAACATTCTCATCTTAAGCAACCACTTAATATTTAGCTTGATGTTAAGGGTTCATGCATTGAGAAAGAGCTACATATGGAAAGTGTGACCTCACCATTGATTGGGATCCACTACGCTGATGAATGTGTCCATTGCTGGCCATGCCACTTGGTCCCATTGGACCAATGGTTCCGCTGTGTGTACGCTCATGTCCATTTTGATGTGGGAAAGTCTGGAACTGCATTGCCTTGTTAGGATCCATTTCCTCGCGGAAACCCAGTAAATGGAAAGTGGCATAGGGGCAGATCTCATCTTCCATACCTAAAATGGCATAAAACCCATGCCTAGAGGTAGACTTGACTCTTTAATAGCTTACAGTTTATTTGGCACTAAAAACTGTATCATTTTTGTTTAAATCTGAAGAGAAGTGCAACAAAATTCTAATGCAATTTTTAATATTAAGGGTTGTAAAGTACAACTTAAATTTTAATTAAAATACATTTTTGTCCTCTCTGCCTAAAACTGCATAGTTAAACTCAAAGTATAGCATCAATATGCTATTAAATTAATTTGTTAAAGTAATATTGCAATATTTTGCAATAAAATAATTACTGCTAAATATTTTAGGATAATTTATTTGCTATACAGTTCTGCATATAAATTATTCTTGTCCACAGTTTTCATCATCATTTATAGGTTCATCATAACTTGGAACACCTTTTTCCAGATATTTCTCTAAGAACCTAGTACCAGTTCATTTAATCATTTCTGTCATGAATTGAACTGTACTAAATATATAATGACTGTGGAAAAAAAAAATAATAATTATACTGTGCAATTCCTTCAAAGGAATTTTTAATAGTAATCGTTGAGTTTCCCAACAAGGTAAAGTTGAAAGAAGAGCATTAATGTTCTATTATTTATCAAAACAAATGCATTTTAAGAAATTTTTGAACATTAAAGGTAGAATCAGAATGAAAAAATTCTTTGCCATAGCTGGGATTTGAATCATGGATATTCTCCGCCATGTGAGGCTGCTTCAACCATGGAACTATAATAAAAACTTTTAAGTTTGGAATTTAGGTACTTATGAATTATAATTCATCATTGCAGTTATGTATATGTATATTTCAAATGGAGATTTCCTTATGGTCTACCAGGAAAATGCAATCCAGGTAGGGAATTTAGTGTTGTACCAACATTTGCCATGGTAGCTCTGTGGTTAGAGCAGCCTTGCATAAAGCAGAAGATCCATGGTTCAAATCCCAACTATGTCACTGAATTTTTCAGTTCTGATTCTATGTTACATAGTTTGTCTATACACGATTTGTGTGTGTGTCAGAACAACCAATTATCATTGACTGACCTTATACATGGAAAACAATTTTTTTTTCTCATGTTCTGCTGTCTCTCCCATATGAAATTATCTTTCACTTTCAAAATGATTAAGTTTATTACACAGAAAATGAAGCTATTTATAGTGGAGCAACAAACACTACACAAATAAAAATATTTAGTAAATATTCTCCACTTAACTTAAGAAGCAGATGACAATTCTTCTATTAAGTTTTTGCGAAATTAATTTCGTGGACATTTGCCCACATCTTCAGTCAAACACAATTCATTGTCAAACACTTGTTTATTCTTTTAATTTGTTTATTCTTTATTCTTTTAAGATTGGTCTTAGGATTAGGATTACTATGGAAGGGATTTGGCACCGAAACCTGTAGTTTACTGTACCTAAGCCCCAATTGGGGCTATCTCAGGAGGAAGGGTGAGGTGAGAGCAGACAGAGGGCGGCTGACTCAAAGTCCCGAGATGCCCACAATCACTTCTACACTGAAAGAGACCACTGGATGACAGATGATATGAAATGATAATGGAGATGAAATGGAGGGAGAGGAAATTCAGGGATTGTAATTATCCTAACCAGCATTTGCCTGGTGACCTGGGAAACCCTTGGAAAAAACCCATGGGTCAGGTAGGTTGGCCACGGGAATCGAACCCAGGCCTCCTGAATGCAGGTCTCAGACAAAACTGTCTGAGCCATCCTGCTTGGCACCAAAATTGGTCGTACTTTCCTTTACTGTCATTTGTGTTCATCACTGTATTCATTTTAAAAATAAAATATGTATTGCATTATTAAATTATAGATGAGTCATATTTATTACACATCAGCTTCACTTACGTACCAATATTGAGGACATGTTTTGCGAACCATTGGTCGCATCATCAGCTTTAATGCAAATGATGGTTCGCGAAACATGTCCTCAATATAGGTATGTAAGTGAAGCTGATGTGTAATAAATACGACCCATCTATAATTTAATATTGTTTCGCTTCACTGTGGGTTCCAATACAGTTAAATTTCGATGTATTTCATTGTATTGTTTTAGAAGATATACAAAAATATGCTGGACTGAATAAAATAGTATTTCCAAATAGTGCAATTAGAAGAGCATATATATTACAGATCATTACAAATACATTTAAAGAACCGTCAGAATTTATCTTAAAAATTGTTTGTGTTTTACCTTCACTGCAAAGTAGTGCTTTCATTTGAATAAGTTCTGACAAATACATACATTTGACCTCATTTTTGTGTTTGTTTTAGGCCTAATGTATCTAAATGTAATCTACTCTAACATGCCATTCTATAACATAATTTGTTTATGTAAATGTAAGTTATAAATCATCTGAGAATTAATGGAACATGTTTAATGCATCAAAGGAATTTCAGAATTTCACTTTCATAGTGTCCCATGAACATACAATGTATTTTACAGTTAATGCTATTCTTCTTTAGCAATCTACTCAGGTTTGCTTGGGAGTATTTTTACTTAGTGTAACATTAGGGTAAATTCTTTGCTAAGGAGCATATTTCTGAGACTTATGTCAGGCAGAGAGAACAATGTAGTTTCTAAATTAATGAAGAAACATGTTGCAAAATAAGATGACATCTTATTTATATCATGTAAGTGGAAACAGTATGCTGATTTTTATTTTAGTGGTATAAAATTCAGCTCAAAAATGGTTAGCAACCAGTAGGCAATGTGTTACAATTCTTGATTTAGCAATATTAATGCCAATATACTTCCTTGAATAGGAAGATAAAAGCTATTTACAAAGCCATATATGTTGATAGCAGCAAAAGCAGAGCAAAATAAAAAATGACACATGATCTATTTCAAACTAAAGCAACATTTTCATTTGGTAATATCATAAGATATTCAAATTTTGTTTTCTATGTTTGCATTTATTTTAATGCTGGAAACATCATGATGGATATTCATATTTGTGTTAAATAATGTATTACTAATCTCTAAAGTTTTTTTTTTTTACATAAAATAACAGATATTTTGTCGAAGAGGTAGAATCTCACTGGAAGTTAAATGTCATTGTATAGATTTAAACCATGGATCATTTACTCTCCATTCAGTTGCTCTAACCACTGAATAACATTAAATTCAATTGATTTGCATTTTACTGGTAAACCACAATTCTCATTGATTGAACTATCAGAATGAAATCTGGTACTTGTAGGTCTACTATGAAACTGTGAGTCAACATTGCATATGTCATCTTAAAATATATTTCTTTAACATTTGCCTTATGGTTTACCCAGTAGAATCCAAGTCAGTTACAAGATTTAATATTATGCCAGCATGTTGTAGATTAGTTAGTTACAGCAACTAGAGATCCAGAGGTCCGTAGTTCAAATCCTGGCTATGGCATTGAATTTTTAGGTCTGATTCTACTTTTCCAACCTTGTCCTATATACGAGTAATTGTATGAAAGAACAATTTATTGCCTTAGATATTTTGTCTCTTTTTCTTCACAGTAATTATGAGTCAGCAATTTTATTACATGATAGACCATCACCATTTTGCACCATAGCTTGTGTTTTTTTCAAACCTCTGTATCCTAAAACCTGTAATATGTTATGTAACATTATATTTTGTACCTCATAATGCAAATTCTGATATTCTAATTTATTTAATATTATAAAGAGAGTAAATTTACATGTATGTATGTACTGTGTGAGTATGTAATCTCAAAAACTACCAACTGTGTTGATCATTCTTTCAGCACTGAAAAGGTCTATTCTTTCTGACGAACATGAGGCTGTAGAACACCTAATTTAAATTCATAAATTACAAAAAGACTAAATTGGATTTACAAAGCCTATATTCTAGAATATGAATGAACTCATTGGAGCTATAGAAAGGATATACTTGCAAAGGCTTTAATTTTCATTCAGATTGCCAATGAACAGAAAATAGTTGTTATTACTCCAAAGAAAATAATTCAAATAAGTGAAATACCACTAATAATTTGCTCCAAACCATACATATAGATGATCATAATTTAGAAACTAAGAAAATGAAGATGTAGCAAAATATAAGAGAATTTTAATCCATTTATACTATTATTTGATTTGATATAATAAGAACATGATAAGAACCTCAAAATATTTTAATAACCCTTATGCAAGAAAGTTTTTGTATACTTATTTGTACTTATGTTGTATATAAAATAATGTTTAAAAAATAAAACTGCTGACATTAGAAATCAGTGAACCAATATTTTATAATTAACGACTGAAAATAATATATTTTTTAATGGTCACAGACTATATCTTTTCCAAAGAGGTTGACTTGCTGGTTGGGGAATGCAAAATCTTCAGCTTCACTTCTATTTTATATGTTAAGAGTTTCTATATTATGTGAGAGCTATGCAGCTTTTAATAGTAATTTAAATTACTAAAGGACCAAGAAAAGGTAAAAGATTTAATATTTAATTATTGTATTTATCTAAAAAGTTACTAACCCATTCTTATGATGATTCCTCCAATGCCAAAAGGCTCATATAGGCTAAACAACATTTCTGTAAGTTGGAAGACTGTTACGGAATTCAAAGTATTTTGTTCATATTTCACGTCCTCTTGTGTGAATATCAGGGGATTCTTCATCCATTATTAGAATTATACAGAGTTATATGAAATAAAAATTATAAGGAGAAATGGAGGCAATTTACCATAAAAATACTCTAGATCATTATATGATTGAAAAAAAAAAAAATTGAAAAAAAAAAAAATTGCCATTTTTCTGCCTCAAGGTTTCAAATTTCATATATTGTGAATTTGTTTGCTGCTATTAGCTGCATTTGAGGGAGTTCAATATAATCTGGCTGACAGTATATTCAATTCATTCAAATCAAATTTATTCATCCTTTAAAATCAACTCTGTACATAGTACCTTGATAGAGGATACGTCAGTAAATTTACACTTAATATTACAAAGTTAAACATCAAATATACCTAACCTACATTCTATTATAATGTAACACAAATTGGATATAATTATAAATGAGAGAAATGAACAAGCTAAGTAAATTCATGTTTTATGATTATCTGGATTTGTTAAATTGCAGATATTCCTTTATTGTGTAAAAGCAGTGCTTCTGCAAGAAAGCCCTTGTTCTAGTTTTAAACACATTGTAGCTATCTATGCTTTTGATGTCATTAGGAAGGGAATTATAAACTATTGTACAGGAATGCAGTACTCCATTCTTAAACATTGTAGTCCTGTTATTAAATGAAAATTGCATAAGGAATAGAAGGAGGTAAATGAAATTAATTAAAATGTCATTTAAGTTTAAAAAGCTAACTTTACATTATGTAAATCAGCAAGTCTATTATATAAGCAATAAAATATCTATCATATCAAACTCAATAGTCAGAGTTACATTTTTTAAAGACTGCCATATAAACAGTCGACAATTTCTTGATATGCCTTCAAGCGGAAGCGAAACACGTTGAAAGAAAATTTGTGGTATGTGAAGTACAGAGTGTCTCAGTTGACTCACAGTATAATTTTAAATATGATATGTTTCTTGAGTCATGCAATGTGAGGTGTGTTCCTGGGTGGAAAATAAACTTTCTGAAAGCTAATTTGTTCTTTAGCTGGTTAGTTTTGTAGCATTCAATTCAATTCAATTTTATTCATCCTTTAGAATCAAATCTGTACATAGTACCTTGATATAGGATACGTCAGGTTTCTGTGTTATGAAGTTTGCTATCTTTTTATAATGATTTGTTTGGTGGAACCATTGCTTATAGTGGTGAAATAAGTACTGATGTTTCAGACACACAAAATTTATGTAATTTGTAATGCCATATCCCTTCACTTGATATCCTACACTTCCTGTGAAAACTCATTTAAATTTCAGAAATAAGACAATTTTTAAGGTTAATGAAAGTAACTAGCATGAACGTGTATACAAACTTTTAGATATCTGAAAATTATAACTTAAGAGCACTATAATGTTAAAGTGAAGGGACTTCGATTTTATAAGTAGTTTACTTTAGCATTTAAAAATTGGTGATTCAGACATTTAAACAGCAGTTTCCCAGCTGAACTAAATATGTGGGAAGACACATACTTTAAAATACGAAGGCCATCTAATGAATTCTGATTTACTGCCTCCAAACAACCTTTCCTCCAAATATGCATAACTTTTGGAAGTTTATCATTCTATAAATACAAATATTTCTATAGTTAAAATTGCTAATAGCATTAGTAACCAGTTGACCCTCTCTGATGATGGAGACAAGTTGTCATTGAAACAAGCTCAGGTACTTTTTTTACTTACTGATCAGTTTCAAATTCCACTCATTTTTATAAATTATCAATACATCACCGTTTCTAATACTTCCACTGAAATGTAGAATTAATAAAGGAATGAAGCTTAACTTGCCTATAGGAATGAAAAATATTATTGGATCTGCATTTAGAAAGTGTTTATGTAATTTTAATGCTGGCTACCTATTATTATATGGGCTGAATTGGAAGCAGGCAAACAAATATCATTGGTCTGTTACAAATAACATTCTTGTCTTGTTCTTGGGGCATTATGAAATGACCATTATTTTCTTTTATTTATCAAAAATGGATGTAATAATTTAGATTAAAATACCATATAAATGTGTATTTATTTTATTATATAGCATAGAAATTTAATAACTTCATTTGCTAGAAAAGCCTATGAAGCCGCCCTTTTTAATTGAAGGAATTTTGTATAATTTTGTATTACTGATAAATTTTAAGAGACAAACACCTCACAAAAACATGTTACAAACACACAATTAATTTCAAATAACTTTTTTATGGTACCAGTCATTTCCAAAATATTCATTGTTACTGGTTTGAATATTTCAATACTTTGTTATTTTGTTGAAAATACCATTTGGTATTTGTCTGCGGTACCATGAAAAAATGTAGAATTTACTCATCAACATATGGTCAACCACTTATAAACAGTGTTAATTCAATTTCTTATAACTCTTTGTACCTACAGTGTAATATGTAGTAAAGCTATTTCTGCATATGTTTATCTTAGTTAACATTGGATAGAAAAAAGTTTTTGTAAAAACAGTTTGTGAAAGCTATACAAGAGTAATAATAGCAAGTGCAATTTTTTGTTTCCTTTATTTATCTGTTCAAGCTCTGCTGTCATCGTTTCTTAGATGCCAAGATAAAAGAATACAATGTGAACCTTATATTTTACACTGTTTTGTGAAATAATATTACCTGTTATGTGGTACATGCTGGCCTAAAATCAAGAAATTTTATGTTGTTCAAATCTAAAGATATTTAGCAATGAAGAAATCAGTCTTTTTGCTTCAAAACATTCCAATTTTTTATTATTTTGGTGTACCAAATTTCCTAATCAAATGTTCACTGATATATTAATATAGCAACTTGAAACTTATTTAGCTCTGACAAAATTGGTAATTTATGAGCACCCTGAAAAGCTTGAGTCATTGGGAAAGTAAACATATTTAAGTAAATTACTTCAGCATAAATGTTACAGAATATCCAACATAATGCTAGCTCAAATACAATTTATTATATTTGCTAACATAGAGCATATTTAGTAGGCTTTTTACACCTTTATGAAGCTGAGCAGTCAAGCAAAAGTCATACAAGCGACACACAAAGCAGCACACACATTCGTAGGATGTTACATATAAAACTTGCATTCTTGTCCTGTATTAATATCAAAGCATGTCAAGCAAAAGTGATTTTTTTCAACTGGTAAAATATTACTGACCATGCAAATACATTAATGTGATTAACTCAACAAATTTCACACATCTAAGTTAAATAATCTCTCATTTGTCACATGTTAAATTTTTAAGCAAAAGCCAGTGAATACATGCAACAAAAGAAGTGTTAAATCATGCATCATACAATTAAACCACAGAAAGAGTTTCTTCCTTTTTGCAAAAATAGTGTAGCTGCAGATGTCAAAGCTTTTAACTTACCTAAGCTAGTTAGGGATGTTAACTTCTAGCAGACATTAAAATTATGTGTGACACCTTACAAATACATACATTTTAGTGACTTGCATCCTAATGAGTGTGTGCTCATCATGTTACAGGAATCTTTTTATGAGAAAGCCATTCAATACTTTTTATTTGATATAATAATTTATGTTAGCACATATAAAGTGTTAAAATAATACCACCAGGCTATAAAGGAATCACCAAAAACTGAGAGGTCTACCATATTTCAACTCTGCTACAGAGCATTTTAACCTATATTAAAATTACTGTATGAATTTTAGTAGCACAGACACTAATATAATCCTATAAAACTCACATAAATTTGCTGTTTTAATATGTAGTTTATAGGTCCATAAATATACCCCAGTAAACAAGATTTAATGATTTTCAGCACTGCATTAATTCTTTTAATACAGATTTTATACATAAGAGGTATGTTGATTTGTAAAGACTGCCATAGTTCTGAATGCATTAGACATATGTGAAGCACTAACAGAACCTGCTGTGTTGTTAAGTGTTGCGGCAGGTAGGTTTACTGTTTACAATTTTGACCTTCCATTCTAACTGCATACCAATGTTACGGGGTTGCCTAGCATAAACCTGTGACTTTATTGCAACAGATATACAGGAATTCACTCCTTTCATATAATTTTGTGGCTAAATGAATAATTTTAGCAACATACATTAAATAAACAAATAACTAATCTTTTCTAGCTTTACCTTGTTATCCTAATTGCAAAAGTAAATTACAAAAGTGTGTTGACATATTTGCAATCAAAACTTTGATCAATTTTATTTTTTATTTATGCAACCATGCATCTTAGAGAAAAATGGTCAGGAACTTGTGTTTTAGCTTAATGTCAGTCCGTTGAAGTCTACACACTCATAATCCTAACATCTTGTATATTAATATCAAAGGTAAGTGAAGTTTAGTTACTAATTATCATTATTTATTGAATTATATTTGATTTACTGTTAACAGCTTCAATGTTTTACTTTTACCAACAAAATTCTTCAAAATTACTGATCACCAAACACTTATAAATGTTGCAAGACAATAACCACATGAGCACTATTTCTGCATTATAATCTCTAACAATAATTTCAGTATATACTTAAGTGTACAGATGCTGTCATACTGCAGCACAGCAGCTTAAAGCATATGATTTTATTCCGCTACATATAGAGGAATTTTTGAGTGATCTCATATAACCAGTATATACTCAGTGAACTTAGCTGTCCACGCATTATACATCTTCCCCAAATCTGTATTTGGCCCGAATGCCACTGTCTTATGGCAAGAACTATCTGAATCTGACGGATCTTCATCTGACGAAGCAGTACAACCATCTGTATCCAAGGATGCTGCTTATATTCCAGAAGAAGAAGAAGCGGAAAAGTCACACTTAATTACACAGGTGGAACTCAACAATCTGGTACATGATTTATATCTATCCAAGCAGTTAGCTGAACTTCTCGGATCTCTTCAACAATGGAAGCTGTTAGATAAAGATACTAGGATGACAGTGTTCAAGAACAGAAATAGCAATTTCTTTCAGTATTTCATTACCACAGATGGTGGTATATGTATATGCAGTGTTGTGAATGGATTAATGTTGAAATTAGATATTACATAATACTGAATAGTGATGCCTATTTATCAACAGTTCTTACTGGATAATGGCAATGAACTGCCCTCTGTACCTGTGGCATATGCTGTGGCAATGAAAGAAACTTACAGAGCTATGTGCCACATTCTTCAAGCCATAAAATATCAAGATCACTGCTGGTGTATTTAACGGGACCTTAAAGTGATTGGTCTTTTAATGAGACTGCAAAGTAGATTTACCAAATTTCTGTGTTTCCTCTGCCTATGGGACAGTCCTGATAGAGAAAAGGACTATAAAGTTAAGGAGTGGATAAGAAGAGAAAAATTCATTCTGGGTCAACAAAGTGTAAAATTTAAACAATTAGTTGACCCACAGAATGTGTTTCTTCCATCTTTACACATTAAATTAGGGCTGATGAAGAACTTCGTGAAGGCCATGGACAATGACGGTGAGGGTTTCAAACATCTTAGAACTGCTTTTCCTGGTCTGAGTGATGCCCAATTAAAAGAAGGAGTATTCGTTAGACCTAAATCAGAAAAGTGATCAGTGACAAAAATGTTGATACAAAATTAAATGCAAACAAACTTGCAGCATGGAGGTCATTTAAAGATGTTGTTCATGGCTTCCTTGGTAACCAGAAAGATGCAAACTATAAATAGCTGGTACAGAGTCTTCTTCAAACATATCAGAAGTTGGGGTATAGGATGTCTCTCAAAATTCACTTCCTATATTCCCATTTGGATTTTTTCCGGAAAATTTAGGTACAGTAAGTGAAGTAAGGTGAACTTTTTCACCAAGACATCTTGCAAATGTAACAATGTTATAAAGACAGAGGGGACACACTAATGATGAGTGTCAACTGCTGGTTTGTAATAAGAGAGAATATGACAACACATAAAAGGAAAATTCTGAAGCTATTATTCCCTTCAACCACATAAATGTGAGTAGCCATTTTATTTTAATTAACATATTTTACACTAAAATAAATAACCATATTAATAGAATTTGAGAGATATTCACAATTTCTTTATTAGAATACACATTCTTGGAACTGCAGAGTTAATTTTGATGTACAATTTATCATAATAGAAATTGCAAACGATCTGAGGGGGACACAGAAAAACTGATTGCAGTTTCGAATTCAGTGCATCGAATTCATTAAGATTCAGCTTCTTTCATTGGTGCACACTTTTTAAAGTTCAAATTTGTAGACTAGTGTAACTGACTCATAATGAGTCTCAGTTACTAAACGTGCACAGATAGCCGAGCAGTTATAGACCAGTATGTAGTAGCTAGACCTACAAAGATTCAAATCCCAGACATAATTTTGATTTTTTTTTTTATTGTAAATATACAAAATATGTATTACACGGAGTGTAATATAACTTCCAATTGCTAAGGTTTACTTGATTTTATGGCTTTTATGCTCACATATAAAAACTGAAACACTCTACTCTGTTAGATAGAGTCAACATGAAAAATTCAATGCCATGGCCGGGATTTGAACACAAATGGATGACGTAAACACATCAAAATTTAGAATCCGAACTACATCACAGGTAAATAGTTGCCAGTTGGGAAGAGATTGAAAATGGAGGCCAGGGCCTTTGAAACTAGTCTCTCATAAATATATGAAAAAGTAAGTGACGAGTGTCAATAAACCAACCACAAATAATTTTTATATTAAAATAGAAATATGCTTAAAAAAGTATTTGGCTATACAAAGATAATAAAGAAGATGAAGTAAGCAACAAATTAGAGCAAATTATGAGAGAAGTTATACTCATAAAAAGAAGAGTGGAGAATTTGGAAGATAAAAACAGAAGTTAGAACCCAATGATTATGTAACTGAAAAGAATGCATGAAGGAAATATAAGCCAAAAATGCAAGATCTTTCAGAAGGATGACTGAGAGCAGAAGTATGAAGATATAAGATCTGTGACGCTTTCCATTTTGGAAACAGAAATGGGAGAAGAAACTCACAAATACATAGAAAATGTGAGGCGATACAACAGGCAAAGAATCTAAAAGACACTGACATTTGCATCAACAAAGATTTAACTGCAAAAATGAGAGTATATTTCTATCCTTGACTTAACTTTATGAGTAAAGACAGTTATTAAAAAGGCAACAGAATGCAGAGGAATGATACATAGAGCAGGGAAATTGGCATATAATATATCAAATTTTAAATTATGGATAAATGGCAAGCTGTCAGAATGAGAAAACAATGACAAAAATAACTTATGAGCACTGAACCAAGAAAACTTCAATTTGTTGATGAATGCAGAAACTGAAAACATTATATCGACACAGAATTTGATTGATCAGTGGATGTAAAATCAAAATCAGAAACAAAATGTGGGAACAGGAGAAAATGAAAAAAAGAAAAAAAATATAAGAATATTGAAAAGCAGTAGTGAGGACATTTGCATAGAAGATAACTGCAACAAAAGGGAGACAATCTAAACATATAATATTTTTTTTTAATATTCAATAAATCATATTATGAGGGTCGTTCAAGTCAATCTGGGACATTTCTTTTTTTCAGGTTTAAATGAATGCCTAGGCTGGAGGTTTTGTATGCAGTAGACAGTGGCACTCATTTCCTGTGCTGATGGATAGACCGTTATTCAAGATGGCAGACAACAGTGTGAACATTCACATAGAACAGCATATTGTGATGAAATTTTTAGTGAACAAGGGCATAAAATCTGCTGAAATTTACACAAGACTTCAGGCTCAGTACAGTGTTGAGACACTCAGTCGCAGTAAGACGTTTGAATGATGTAAGTGCTTCAAAGTATCTTGATCAGTGACAATCATGGTCGTGGTGGATCAGAGCCCATGGCAGTCATTCCTGAGAACACTCAGCATGTGGAGCAGCTGATCCTGGACAGTTGTCGCATAAGCTGTCATGTAATTGCAAGGTGTGACATAATGAAGAACAATTGATAGCTAATGTTTATTTCTATGATTAGTAATATAAAACTTGTCTCACTCACTTCATTCTTTATTTCATTAATCAAACACCAGAAATGCACTCAATGTCATTCTCAATGTCATTTGACATTCCTGAAAACACAATTGCAGTCCAAAGATGCTCCTCTAACTTATCTGTTTGAGCACTTAGGTGTAAGAGCTCTATGTCGTTACCTCTGTTATCTGTTATCCAAATTTCCGGACTCATCACTACACTTGAATGGGAGTTCTTGCTGTGCTAAATAGCAAACAGCATTTATCAATCACCTCATTAAATTCTTGTTTTTCCAAACTTTACTATCAATGGAAGCAATATAAGTTTTTGAATTTTCATGATGAGCCTCAAGGTGCGAAAACTATCCATGTTACTGATGCCATCTGTTGTCCCCGCATGCTTTTCATTAGAAGAAAGCATACATGGCCAACAAAATAGTTTCAATAATTTGTCACAATCACACAGCCAAGAAAACTTGTTATACCAAGAGATACTAAAATGTCTTTGAAAACACCCATGTGATTTAGTTTTTAAAGGTTTAAGATCTGGAGTTGGCCTTCCTGTTAAAATAATGTGACTTTTTCACCAAAAGAACGCAAACTCAAGGACTGATTTAAAAGGTTTTCGATCACACAATCACAAGTCACTTTTACTTGCAAATTGTGATGCCATTCTTCTTATTGTACTTTTAACATTAAATCATTCACCATATTACTGTCATATGTTAAGAATTAACACTAAAACTTGAGCTTTGCCTTTTCACTGCACTGGCAACAATCGTGCTATAAAGAAGTAACAGAAGCATTGCAAGATCACTGACATCCCCCACTAATCTATAAACTCCGAGTTTGCCGGCGAGCACCACTGGCAAAATAACGAGCTATTTATAACTGGAGTAAGCTAGATTATGGTCCTTGGAGGATTTATGACCGACAGGTCCCCAGTCACATATTAATGCAATTGAAATATGAAAGTGAAATCGCTTGGATTTTCCATTATTCTTTGAACAAAAATTAATGTGAAATTTGGATACACTTTCATCAATTTATTAACTGTTGCTGGCGGCAACAGAGACAACATTAAATTCATGCCACTGCAACAAGGTCATGACATATTCACATATACATCAGTTATTCTGATGTTCATTTATCTTTTAAAGCAAGGGTATTATAAAGCTCAAACAAAAATTTTAAACACATTTCTTTACCATTTTTTAAGGAGTTGCCATTTCTATGTTTTATCACACTACTATAATTGCAACATAAATACGCATTAGTATAGATATTGCTGTGCACCTGTTCAGAGTGTGGGAATCCAAATGTCTGCATGGTGATGATTAAAAATAGAAGCTACATCTATGTTAAGTTTAAATGAAATTATTTTTAAAATAGTAAGGTTATAAACCATTGTTATTTCAAGTCCAAAAACATGATATTACATGCAGTGCAGTAATTAACTATTTTCATTTGGTTGAAAGATGTGCTGTGGTGGGATATGTGTATTTGTTTACACCTGATCTTTTCTTGGGCTGGATGGAGTGCAATAAACACCATATTGCCAATCATGGTATTGCAGTAATTCGGAGTGATGGTGGTCAGCTTGCAAATACTTGATGTTTGAGATAGGTATCCTCTAAAAACAATTCTAGTCATATTCCTCTGAGTTGCACTGGACAATTTCATCTTAATAATTCAGTAAGTTTTGAAAATCATATAACTTACCGCAATAAAAATAACACATAATATTAAAGCAAAACAATTTAAGCAAAATTAAATCATGGAATAATTTGATGAATCCACACGTCCAATATGTGGTCAAGTAAAGATTTGTTAACTAAGAATGATAACAGGAAGAACTGTTTGGCAAAAGAAAAACGTAAGTCCTCTTTTCCCTTTCCTAGTAATGAATCATTCATGGAAAAAAGTTATTCTGAAAACATGTGCCACCTTATCTTCTCCTGAAAATTGTCCCAATGTCCAAAGAAGTGCTTAATGCCTATTTTCAATTTTTGAAGCAGCTAATTGTAGTGTTTCTAAGATAATCATATAAACTCTCAAATAATAGTAATGATATGTTATCATAGTTGTCGTGTCTTGGTGAACTTTCATCTTCTTAGGTATAAATTATTTGAAGTCCTTGTAGGATAGTTGTGAATGACATTACAGTAGGTAAATTCATGCAAATTTTCCTTCACATATAGAGGACAGTTCAAAACATAAATACAAGGAAGTGCAAGTATCCCCAGTTAAGTAAAGAGTGGTTTACAATGAATAGTAGGCTTTGGTTGTTTATTTGGTTACACATGTAGCTATGCTGTTTTTAAACTCTGATGACTGCAAGTATTGTTAGAAATGACGAAAGCTACGCTTCTTTCAATTTTATACTTAAAATAATACCTGTCCATCTTCACTAAAATTATCGCTGCCAAACTCCATAACATAGACCAATGTGACAATTTTACCGGTGGCATAACAAAGCAAAGCGTTGTTAACTCTTACTTCTGAAATACAACTATAGCCATACAGATTTGGCAGATATGATCTTATGCCATAACTTGAATGATATGACACTATGATGAAGGGGAACACTGGCTTCTATTGCAACACAGGTAAACAATTAGCTCATACAATGAAATCGCACAATTGTAGTCACAGGTCATGATTTCAAGAAAATAAAGATAACTATTGCATGTGTGAACCAGCTAAAATTTTCATTTAGCTAGAAATAGAAAAAATATGCAATTATATGCATTTTAAAACTGCACTAGTGACAACTTAAAGGTGAGAGTGATAAAGAATACTGCTAATGCACAAATTTAGACTATTCAAAAACTCTATGCATTTTGCATACAAATCCGGGCTCTGATGATGACAATGACTATAATATAAAAATTATTTGTGGTTGGTTTATTGACACTCGTCACTTACTTTTTCATATATTTATGAGAGACTAGTTTCAAAGGCCCTGGCCTCCATTTTCAATCTCTTTCCAACTGGCATCTGTTGTTGTCTGCTCTCTCTGGTGGTGGAACTATGAACTTTTTTGTCAAATTATCTACTGGCGGGATTTCAAAGTTCATTACGCGATCCTTATTTTTCCAGATGAATATGTTCTCCCATGTTGTCAATCTATTTTGGTTTATCACTCCTTTTAATAATTTTGGATTTGGATCAATGTCATGGTTTTCATTCCAAAAATGAAATGCTACTGCTGACTTGTCTTCTTGTTTCAATCTGATGTTTCTAAAGTGTTCTTTGACTCTGGTTTTTAAATTTCTTTTTGTTTGACCTATGTAGCATTTTTCACAATTCTTACAATTTATTTGGTATATTCCAGATTTGTTACCTGAAGGAATTTCATCTTTTGTTTTTGAATTTAGTAATTTTAAAATTGAGTATCTATGAGTAGGTGCCAAGATGATATTTTGTTCCTTGAATATCTTTTTAAATTTATTAAATGTTTTTGGATGATATGTGAATGAACTGAATCTGCTGTTGCTTTCTTTTTCTTTAATAAATGTGGTTGCTTCCTTAATGGTTTTCTTTAGTTTAGATTTTCTAATTTTCTTCAACACCAAACTTTTGTTGTATCCGTTTTCTTCTGCTATGTGTATTATTGCTTTTTGTTCCTTGAAATATTCTTCTTTTTCCATGGGTATGTTGACTAGTCTGTGTGTAAGGCTGTTTATTATTGCATGTTTATGTGTAATTGGGTTGTGGCTATTATTTTTTATATAATTTTCTGAATGTGTTGGCTTCCTGTAAATTCCAAATTTTATTTATGTATCATTCCTGATGATATTTAGATCCAAGAAAGGTAGTTGTCCATTGATTTCCTTTTCTATTGTGAATTTGATAGTCCTTTCTTGCAGATTGAGTAATTTTAATGCATCATCTAAATGTTTACTTGGATGCCAGTTGGAAAGAGATTGAAAATGGAGGCCAGGGCCTTTGAAACTAGTCTCTCATAAATATATGAAAAAGTAAGTGACGAGTGTCAATAAACCAACCACAAATAATTTTTATATTAATTTTGACGTCACGGTTACTAAATTCCTCCAAACACACATAAATGACTATAATACTTAAATTTGTATACTATCCTAGCTACTGCCGTAAGTGTACTGGGAAATCAGACTCTCTCTTTCGCTCTTTTGGTCTAATGTCCTTTAACCTTATTTTAGGTCATCTTGGATGGTGGATGAAAGAAATGGATGAAGTAATGCTCAAATTTACCTGGTACTCAGTCAACCGATATTTGTCTATTGAAGAAGTCTAGAAGAATGAAAACTTGTGTAATAACTCACAACAATTGAGATTCAAACTTAGGAACTCTTAAAAATGAGACATGTTACCAAGTACACTACAGAGGTGGGCACTGAACTTTTGTCCCACAGAAGTTCTTTCAGTTTCTGGTAAACCTGCCGGCATGAAGTGGATACATTTAAATGTCTCATGTGGGATTAAGATTGAAACTGCAATCTTGGATACTGAAAGACATTTGAATAGTTATAAATAAAAGTGTTGTTAACAGTAAAGCTAATTTCAGGTACGAGGGGCTATCAAATATTAACAGACCTTTGTTTACTGCACACGCATAGAGTGCCATATGGGTTCGAGGCTTTTACAGCACATGCAGTGAGGTCCCTGGAAGGGGACAGTGGCCTTGGGAACTTGTTTGGCTCTGTCCCTCAGTTGCTGCCGAGATGTCTGAGAGAGAGGTGCATCCAGCTGTTGCACAACGAGTAATAATCAAGTTTCTTGTCAATGAAAATGTCAGTGCAGCTGAAATTTGCCGTTGGTTACTCCCACAGTTTGGGGAAAGAGCCCTTTCATGGTCCAGAGTTAAACACTGGTGCCATGAGTTTAATGAAGGATGCAAACGTGTTGAAAACTTGGCCCACCCTTGCCACCCATGCAACAACATCAATCCAGAAAACATCCAAGCTGTTCAAGACATCATTGAAGGGGATCGCCACATCACAGTGCTTGAGATTTGTCGACAACTTCTCATAAGCTATGGGGGAGTGCCCAATCAATCATTTGAAGGGAGCTGATATTGAGAAAAGTGTCAGCTTGTTGGGTTCCGCAGTATCTCACTGCAGAACAGAAAGCAGTGCGAGTACAGTAGTCTAGTTGACTACAATGAGAACTAGTCGATGTCCGGCTGAAGATAGAGGGAAGACCTCAGAAACCGGTTCCGGGAAAATTTAAAAGTGAGTGTTGTTTTGTGTTATTAATCGACTCCTAATTAACTTAATTTATACAACAACACTGTTTTCAACACTTCCATAAAAGGATTTATAAAATAGGCAAACAAGTCTTCAAGAAGTGAAATTATACCAACTGATCGCACATAAAAACAGCTGACAATATGGCGGATAAGGTAACCTATTTAAAATTTCAAACGCATGACGGATTCAATGAAAATTTTGGTAACAAGCAAGAAATAAAAACATTCTTAAAACTGCATGAAAAGAAAAGGAATCTTTTTGCAAACATAAAATTCATAAAGCTATGTTTACGAAATAAAGTGACACCCCGATTTGTCCGGAGGATAGTAAAACCAGGCTACGGGAATCAACACAGAGCGGCTGAGAAAAAAGTTTTACAGCTAGAAATTAATAAACATTATAAAAATTTGGAAGAAACGGAATTGAAACTTTATAAACTTCATTCAGTTTTAACGGAAACACTGGGAAACACGATGTGGGATAATTTCGAACAAAACTATTTGGCAATGCTAAGCAAGAAAATGAAAACAAAAACCGAAAAACTAAAGTACAAATTGACCAATTTGATGAACATTTCTTCACATCGAAACCATACCGAAAATAAGTTCAAGAATAAGAGACACATCGGAAATAGAAACTTGAGTCCTGCAGCAATTAGTCCACACGCTAAATGCAAAACAGCAACAAGTAGCGTAAACGAAAAAACAAACACGCAAAACTTTGAAAACGTAAATCTTTCAAATCAAAATTTCTCCACAAAAGAATTAGGTCTTCTAAACAAAGGATTAAAAACTTGCGTAAGTTTTTCAAACGAAATTGAGGACTACATTGCAGATATAAACATTTCGGCACAGTGTCTACCAGTATCAAAACAAAACCCACTTAAAAGCCAATGTGAAAATATTTTGGAAGAAATAAAAACCAGATCCGTTCACAAGAGCAAACAAAATATTATCCGTTCATTGAAACAAAAAAACGTCATATACACCAAGGCAGACAAAGGTAACAAAATAGTCATAATGGAAAAATCTGATTACCTTGAAAAAATGGAAGAAATGCTAACTAACAGTGAATATGAAACCATTAACAAAAATCCATTAACAGCTTGCATAAAATCATTTGAAAAAACAATAGCAAAATCAAGTATAATATCAAACAAATATGCAGTTAAACCAGATAACCCAACCTTACCTAGACTTTATGGCTTACCCAAAATACACAAACCATCCATAACAATGAGACCTATAGTTAGCAGTATAAATTCACCAACATACAAACTTGCAAAATGGCTAACAAACAAATTCAACTCATTTCCAAAATTCGATAGCCTAAGCATCAAAAACACCTATGAACTTATAGAACACATTAAGGATACTGAACTAAATGAAGAAGACACACTAGTCTCATTTGACGTTAAATCACTGTTTCCCAGCATACCAGTTAAACAACTCCCAACATTGATAGAAAAATGGCTCAAATCACTTGGAATGTCATCACTTGAAATTTCAGATTACATCGAACTTACCAAATTATGCATAGAACAGAATTTCTTCCAGTTTCAAACAAAATATTTCCATCAAACTTCTGGTTTAGCAATGGGAAACCCCTTATCACCCTTCCTGGCCGATCTGTACATGAGTGCACTAGAAATAAGGATCACTAAAGGTTTCCCATGGATGTTCAAACTCTGGCAAAGATATGTAGATGACATATTTGCCATAGTGCCAAAAAAACACATCAGTGATGCACTAAAACTTTTAAATATTCAAGAAGAAAGCATCAAGTTCACTGTAGAAGTTGAAAAAGACGAGTATTTACCATTTTTAGATCTAAAAATAATCAGAAATAAAAATAGAATAAACTTTGGCATTTACAGAAAACCAACACAGACAGACAACTACATAAAAGCTAATGGCTACAATCCAAGATCCCACAAACAGGCAATCTTTAATAGTTTAGCACACAGACTGGTCAACATCCCTCTCACAGCAGAAGAATACAAAATAGAATACAACAAAATTATTGAAATAGCACAGAAAAATGACTTTCCCAAATCACTAGTAGACAAAAAAGTGAACTTAGCAAAAAAGAAGAAACTACTAAAGGAAACCACAACCCTCTCAGCTACAGAAACTAAAATGATCTTCAAAAAATTCACTTACCATCCATGGGCCTTTGATAAATTCAAAAAAGTCTTCAAAAAACAAAACATTCAACTAGCTCCAGTGAACCATTACTCCTTAAAAAACCTAATTTGCTCAAACATCAAAGATGCCATTCCATCTAACAAAAAATCTGGTATATATCAAATTGAATGCTGTGACTGTAGTCAAATTTATATTGGAAAAACGAAAAGAAATTTAGAAACAAGAGCAAAGGAACACTTTAGGAACATAAAATACAAACAATTAGAAAAATCAGCAGTTGCCACGCATTTTTGGGAAAAAAACCACAACATAAATCCAGAACCAAAATTACTAAAACATACAACAGGAAAAGAAGAACTGTCCACATGGGAACAAATCTTTATTTCAAAAAATAGGAACAAAGTATTCAATTTCGACATCCCCCAGAAAGATTTGTTCAGCAAGTTCCTCGAACCGCCACCAGAGGAGACCGAAGACAAAATATTGCCAGCTACACCAATGAGAACTAGTCGATGTCCGGCTGAAGATAGAGGGAAGACCTCAGAAACCGGTTCCGGGAAAATTTAAAAGTGAGTGTTGTTTTGTGTTATTAATCGACTCCTAATTAACTTAATAGAGCAACCGTTATGGATTGTAAAACATTTTCTGTTAAGTTTATTTGCCCTCATTTATAACCTTTCTAAATTGGTAAATTTATAAATTATTATAAGCTGTACCTTCACCATATTCTATGTTTACTCTTCTTTCTGCATGTGAAAAAAAAAAAAAAAAACCAATATACTATAATATAATCAAATGTCTAACTGCTTCACAATGTTCCTTCATCCCTTGATATTAAAAATACAGCTTAGAAATAGTATCCATCTAAAAAAGTAAAAAGCACAAGATGTATGCAGCATTTTATAATTTTAACTGAAACGCAAAATATGACTTTATACAGTCACATCAAAATTTGACAGTTTTTTTCACATTTATTACAGTCTGTATGCAATGCATTCACTAATTTAATGGCAATTTTCTGCAATTTTCATGCATTGTCAAAATAGTAGTAAGGGTATTATTATTAAATTAAAAGTCCAACTGATTAAACCTGCTTAATTTTAATGCAAACTGTTCCTAAACTGGGTGGAGCTATGGAGATTCACGAATCACCTTAAAGTGTAGTTCATGCTCATTATTTTCAAAGATTTCTTTTATACTATGTATTGGAGAAGATGGCATTAACTCTGAATGGTTTGAGAATTGCAGAACAAAAATCTAAAATATGCACAAGTACAAGAAATTTAATTTTTCCTGATGTTCTGGTAAGCCTTTCTTCTTTCTTTGAAATTTACAGAGACTTACATGAATTACATCTTCAAAAGTATTCATTTGGATAGCACTGCAATATGAATCTTTTTAACTTTAAACAGAAATACAGTTTTTATATCATTTATGTATAAAAACAACGAGATCATAAATAACGAATAATATATGTTGATATTTCAGTGCTGACAGAGAAGAGCCTCACATGGAAAAGTGTGTTACAAGATTGTAACATTAATAATTGCTTTTGTTGTTTAAAAAGAATGTTCAATAGAAACTCTTACTTAAATGAGGCAAGAAGAAAGCAAGTAAAAGTGGGCTTTGATTCAAGCTTATTGAGATTTTCTCCCCAAATCCAAGGATGGATCTGTATCCCAGACTACTAACCTGATCTGTGGTAGACAGTCTCATCAGAACCAGGGTGAGCAGGCATGCGTCGGACCCCTGGTGGATGGAGACTCAACTCTTCATACATATGTCGAGGGTGTCGGGGGTCCCAGGTTGCATGACTGCGGAAGGAGCCTGAATGACCTAGAGGCAGCCGAAGCCAAACACCAACAAAATGGCCAAATGGATAAATCAAAGTCAAAAACAGCTAGGGGTAGCAGCCAGAAATCATTCTAATAAAGTGAAGAACAGAAAAAGAAATTTATGACAAGAAAAAAATGAAACCTACCTCATCGGGAGGTAAATCAAATATAAACGTTTATTACAGAATCAGCACACAGACTCTATAAGCAATGCATTCTTAATTACAATAGCTGTCCACTAAAATGTAAATATTCTACTATAATTCACAGGTAGTTTTTAAGAGAAAATTGAAAAACTCTATGCTTCTTCAATAATATTTATCAAATTGAGTGAAATTTACATTTTAAGTGGACTGCATGTGTTGCATAAAAGCAGGAAAAGGATATGGTAAATGCTTAAAAAATGTTGAGGTGTGCAATTTTCATGATGTTCTTTGGTTTTTACTTTTTCCTAACTTTTTCATCATTTTAGTAAAAGCTATTATTATATTAATAAAATTGACTGTAGTTGGTTTTTCACACTATGTCACTTACATTTTGATTTTAGAAGGAACTAGTTAAAAAATCAAAATGTAGCTGACATAGTGTTAAAAACTGACTACAAATAATTTTATCGATTAATTTGGATGTCACTGTAACTGAATTCCTTCAAACACGCATAAAGCTATTATTATATATTTCAATTTAGTTTATCAGTGATGCTCTAAGAGAAGAATGTCTTGGAACAATACTTTTAAGTAATTTTTAAATTAAATTTATGATAACTTTTTATTAAAAGTTAAAGACCACCTCCCCCACAACCACCACCACTGCTCTTGCTGCTTCAACCACTGCCACCACCATCACCACCATCATCCAATGAAGAGTAACACTTAATTTGTTATTTAAGCAAGAGCATATATTTTAACCATTGTAATAATCATTAATAAAGTAGCATGTACATACTTTGTTCCGGATACAGGCGGCAGTATTTGAAAATTGTTTAATTTGCTACATTAGCACTGAATAGCCTTTTTGAGATAATGTGCTGATGTGCTCTACCATAAAAGGTAATGAAGAAATGGGAGAATGTTGCTTTATAGAAGGTGAAAATGACAGTCTATTACATCAAAACTTACATGCTAAATAACTACATGCCTAACATCTAGTGTTGGTGGTGTAAGGTTTGACATGCATGCAGTTTCTTTTGTAACAACACATCCATCCACAACAATAACAGAAAATATTTGAAAGTGGATGAATGGAAGATATTGTTAAGATATCCTTACTTATGACTGTACCTCTCTTGATCCGATCACAAGTATTGTAGTTGGAGCCTGGCACGGGTGGCAATTTGCGGTTGGGTGGAGCAATATAACCAAGTTCATCTCGAAGATCTGGACGTCGTTTATCCATGGTAGAGTTTCCACCTGCTGATTGATTGTATACAACATCATCTAGAACAAATTATTAAATGTTCAAGGTAAAACGGCACCTTTAACTGTAGCACATAAATATATATTACACAACATTTTTATATAATTAAGAAATGAAATAATGGTAATTGGTTTTCAAAGTTTCTGAGTAAAACATTCATATATCTGGGTTATAAATTCTGTTTATACTTCTGAAATAATTATTATAGAACTAACCAAAAATAGTAAAGTACGGATTATAAGCTTTCAGCTTCAAAAAAATATACAGAAGTAATCCAAAAAGTCACTAAAAACTTTAACAGCTATAGCCAAAGTGCTGAATATCTCAGAAACTATTTGTAGTTGGTTTATTAATACTTGTCACTTACTTGTTTATGTTCATGAGAGACTATTTTCAAAGGCATTCGCCTCCATTTTCAATCTCTTTCCAACTGGCATCTGTTGTTGTCTGCTCCCTCTCTGGTGGTGGAACTATGAACTTCTTTGTCAAATTATCTACTGGTGAGATTTCAAAGTTCATTACGCAATCCTTATTTTTCCATATGAATATGTTCTCCCATGTCAATTTATTTTGGTTTATCACCCCTTTTAATAATTTTGGATTTGGATCAATGTCATGGTTTTCATTCCAAAAGTGAAATGCTACTGCTGACTTACCTTTTTGTAGCATTTCACTTTTGGAATGAAAACCATGACATTGATCCAAATCCAAAATTATTAAAAGGAGTGGTAAACCAAAATAAATTGACAACATGGGAGAACATATTCATATGGAAAAATAAGGATCACGTAATGAACTTTGAAATCCCACCAGTAGATAATTTGACAAAGAAGTTCATAGTTCCACCACCAGAGAGAGAGAGCAGACAACAACAGATGCCATTTGGAAAGAGATTGAAAATGGAGGCGAATGCCTTTGAAACTTATTTATTTATTTATTTATTTATTTATTTATTTATTTATTTTCAGTTCAGTATAGTGTTAAATACATAAAAGAACCACATCATATGAATTTATACAGTTTAAGAACACAGCTATACAGGTTGTGTGATATAAATAGAATACTAACTTGCTTTAATAAATCCATACACACTAATAATAATAATAATAATGATAATGATAATGATAATGATAATGATAATGATAATGATAATGATAATGATAATGATAATGGTAATGGTAATGATAATGATAATGATAATGATAATGATAATGATAATGATAATGATAATGATAATGATAATAATAATAATAATAATAATAATAATAATAATAATAATAATAATAATAATAATAATAATAATAATAATAATAATAATAATAATAATAATAATAATAATAATAATAATAATAATAATAATAATAATAATAATGTGACTTTGTGGGTTCGTGAAATGAAAAGTCCAATTACACCACTCAAAAATGTTCTTTATTTCCACCGACTTACAGTTAAACTCTTGCCAATTACACAGAATTACTTGCTGCACACAATTACGATTCACCAGTTCGTCCGTTACAACTTCCTTGTACTCGCGATTACACAAACTCCGATACACATACACAGTTCGTACAGTCTTCCGTTGCACAACCCTTTCGTTCATTAACACGTCACTGACTAACACTGCCTTCTTACACCAAGAACTGTCCTCACTAACCAACTGACTGACTGACCAAACCAACAACTGACTAACTAACTAACTCGGACTCCGTCTGTCTGTAACCCTCTTTATATCGGAATATCCCGCCTTCTGGTGTTTACAGGATTGTTCTAGTAACAGAAAGATCGAGAACCAGGTGTAGAGAAAACAGGCGACACAGTCATGTTTTTTTTCCCTGACCACAGTCTGTCACCACTACAAGACAAACGAGGAGGAGGTGTGGCTAACCGAACCCCCCCTGCCTTCCGCTGCCAGCTGCTTTCACAGGGTGTTCCAGCGCTCCCGTTACAATAATAATAATAATAATAATAATAATAATAATAATAATAATAATAATAATAATAATAATAATAATAATAATAATAATAATAATAATAATAATAATAATAATACTTTATTATCACCTTATGTTTTACAAGCATTGTTGAAAACAGGCAAGTCGTCAATTATATACGACTAGTCTCTCATAAATATAAACAAGTGACGAGTATTAATAAACCAACTACAAATAGTTTCTGAGATTAATTTTGACGTCACTGTTACTAAATTCCTCCAAACACATATGCTGAATATCTGTTATCCAAAGGCAACTAAATCAAAGAGAAAATAAAAACTTAAGCTAAGCAAAAATAATGAAGTAACTTTAATGCATTTTATTATAGACAAATAAATTTTGGAAAAGATTCTCAATACCCAGTATCTTTAATGCAGAGCATCATCAATTTTATAAGACACTGAAAAAGCCTAAAGTCATATAAACTACTATAGGCCATTACATTTTTGGCAATGAGGTAAAGTGAGCAAATAAGTAAGAAATTAGCACAATTATCACTTTAACTAGAGATCTGAATAGATTTAAAGGCTCTTTCATAATTTTCAAACATGTCTTTGTATTTACTAATTCCACCATGTTCTAAAGGTATTTCCAGATAAAAAAATGTATGACTAAACAACAAATTCTTAAATCAATTTAAAGCTTTGGGGCTTAAAATATATATAATTTAAAAAAGCATAAAACTGAACTATCTAGTATAAATATTACCTATCCAATGCTTTGTTAAATAGAAAAGAAGATATTTCACAGTGATATTTATTTAGTTTCCACTTGAAATTCTGAATTTATATTTTTCCAAAGCAAAAGGTGAAAAGTCAAGGTACCTGTTTTCTGTAATATTGCTTATATATTGCAATAAATATCTTCCATAAAACAAGATATATTTTAAAAGTTTCACTAACAAAATGTAATATCTATATGTTACCTCTAAGACGAGTCTGTTCAGGGCCTCTTGACCTTCTTGACAAGGCAACACAGATAACAATTACTCCCACAACTATCACGACAATGGTAGCCCCCATAGGAACGACAACATTGAGATCAAGCCATTCCGGCATCCAAGGGAAGTACTGGTTAACTGATGTTACATCTCTTTCAGGGGGTGCGATGGTACCTGTATAAAGAGAATCTCTTATTACTTATGCTTACCTTTCTGATGAGAGCTTTTACCACGAAGCACGCAGATCACCACAATGGCAATAATAATGACTAGAATTGCTGCAGCAACAGGAACCACAAGATTTAAGTGTGAAAGTAGTATGCGGATTGGGGATTCAGCCCCTTGCTCAGGAATCTCACGGGCTGGGGCAATAGTACCTGCAACACCCAACCACATTAGTGTTAGAAAGGCTAATTGTGATTGGATTTCTTTGGAATCTGAACATCAAATTTGGTACTTAAACAATATTTTGACAATGGTCATTGAAAAATTAAGGTTTTTACTTGTGTGTTGAGGTACTACTGCACTTCCACTAAGAAGATTCTTAACAGACATAACTTTGGATAAAATTTTGAATCAAGCATTTTTATAATATTTATAATTTATAAATTTATAATTTTGTGAGCATTATCTGAAGGAAAAAAACTATATATAAATATTCTTTGGAATCCCTGCAGTTAAGCAGATGCTCTTCATGAGACAAAAGGATTCCATATCTTATGTTTATAAACTTAAAGATACATATTTTATCCTATACTAATTTCAAACTCTGTTACAGCATTCCTTTTTAAACGAACAAATATTTCTAATCATCTTATCATATATCTTTACTATTATTTTTAGTCCATTTTATAATGAACTCTAAGGCTCAATTCTGTCATGCATGCTGAAATTCTTCTAGGTACCAGAGGTAAACACATTAAATAAGAAAAAACAAAATTTTCTAGACTATGTGTAGATTTCCATTCCATACTTCACATTTCTTAAAATGAAATTTAAACTAAAACAGTAATAAAATATGGGAAACACATACTGCCACCATAGATTGCAACAACATAAATAATTTACATGAAGGAGTTGACATAATGTCATCCCTTACTAAATGTTACTGCCTATTTATTAATCACTGTTTACTGCTGATTGTCATAAGAGATCATATTAACAATACTTCCCTCATCAAAACAATAACTTTACTTCAACAAAGACACGATAAAGTACAATAATCTTACAAACGTTTTGTTCACATATAGCAAAGGGACTCAATATATTTACCAAAACAATGTACAGAGAAGTAACACAAAAGAGTGCAATAATAATATGTTGTTGTTTTCAAATGCTAGGCTTTGGCAATGAAGCCATTAGCTCTCTTGCTCTTCAATATTTCTGTGTAGTGGGTCCGGTAGGTAGGGCTTCACAGGTTAAAAGATGTTCTTCAGTCATTTTCTCCTCTTTGTTGCACAGAGGACAATTTGGACTTGTATAAATTCCTATTCAGTGCAAGTGTTTGGCCAAATAATCATGTTCCGTAAGTAACCTAAAATTTGTTACTGCAGCTTTACGTGAGATTTCTGGAATAATTTCTGAATTTTTAATTAAAATGTTCCATTTTTTTATCTTTGGATTTGGTAGATACTGATTGGTTTTGTTTGTTTTTATATTTTTTTTTTATTAATCTTTTTATGGATGTAAAGGGTAAGTTTTTACTTTTGTTCTGAATTAAATTTTCACCTTTTTTGGCAAGAAAATCAGCTGATTCATTTCCAGCAATTCCACAATGTGCAGGTATCCACTGTAATATAATTCTTTTCTGTAGTTTTTGAAGTTGTTGGATCATTTTGTGACATTCTTTAATTTGGATTGACCTTGATGTGTGTTTGGAGGAATTTAGTAACAGTGACGTCAAAATTAATATAAAAATTATTTGTGGTTGGTTTATTGACACTCGTCACTTACTTTTTCATATATTTATGAGAGACTAGTTTCAAAGGCCCTGGCCTCCATTTTCAATCTCTTCCCAATCTCTTGGGAAGAGATTGAAAATGGAGGCCAGGGCCTTTGAAACTAGTCTCTCATAAATATATGAAAAAGTAAGTGACGAGTGTCAATAAACCAACCACAAATAATTTTTATATTGGATTGACCTCATTTTATATGAACTTATTGCACATAGTGTTGCTTTAGAATCAGAAAGTTTGACAGCATTTTTGAATTTATCTATTCTGTATAGAAGGTGTTGGAGTGAAATATGAATAGCCGTTACTTCTGCATCAAAATTTGTTGTGTGGTATCCTGCTGGTTGATAGAATGAGAACAGTGCACACTTAATTCCTGCTTCTGAGTTGTTGTCCAAGTTAGATCCATCTGTGTAGATATGTAACCATTCTTCAGGTGGGTATCTATTGTTCACAGTTTCTAATACTAGTGCTTTTAGTACAAGTTTGGAAGTTTCAGATTTTGTAACTATTTGTTCTAAATCTAATTGAATATTAATTGGTTCAAAAGTCAGTGGGTTTTCTTTGATTATGTTTTCTTTAGAATTAGGAAGATTCAGATCTGTTTTTAATTCCATAACTTTGTGTAGGAAACTTGTTTGTGTTTTCATCTTGATTGGTTGTAGTAATCTTTTCTCCCATTTTGTTGTTTTTAACCGCAACATTTTTTCATGTTGTATTTATTAGTGCCTGCTCCTCTAATGTTAGATGTATTGGATAGTTCCGAGTTAAGGCTTGCATTGCCGTGATTGGAGTTGATTTTGCTGCACCGGTTATCAGTTGCAGGGCCTGATTTTGGCATACTTCTAGGTGATTTATGTTAGAACTGTTTACTGTAATTATTACCTCTGCATTATAAAGAAGTATTGGCTTGATGAATGTTTTGTATGTGGTGTTCAGTGTCTCCCAATTACTGCCTCACTCGACTCCAGCTAATCTTTTCAAAATTGAAAATTTTTTTGTTGATTTGTTTACTACTGCTTCAATATGATGTCTCCAAGATAATTTTGAATCAAAAATTGTTCCTAAATATTTTGTTTCATGTTTGTTTCAGGTTTGTTTTCTTGAACTGCAGATTTAGTTTAGGGATTTTCTTTTTTAAGCTAAATATTTGGAATGTTGTTTTATCAGTATTTATTTTCATCAAATTGTTGCCAGTCCACTTTTCCAATAGTATCAGAGCCTTTTCCATTGAAGTTTTGGATTTCTCTATTTGTGGGGAAGATGTCCACATGATCATGTCATCTGCAAAAAGTGCTATCTTTATTTCTGTGTTTGATACAGCCGCAGGAAGATCATTGATGTAGATGTTGAACAAGGTTGTACTCAGTACTGCACCTTGTGGTAGGCCCATTTTTATTTGTACGAATTTGGATGTACTGTCATTGTATTTTGTAGCACAGAAGCGTTGAGAGAGAAACTGAGTGATCCAATTTAACATGTTATCTAAAATGACTAGTTTTGAAAGTTTCTCAAGAACTTTATGCCTCCATACTGAATCGTATGCTTTTTCAAAATCAATGAAAACTGACAGCATATCTTGATTTTTGTTGAAAGATTCTTTGACATCTTGGGATAGTTGAATTGTATTTTCTTTAGTAGATAAGTGTTGTTTGAATCCTGTTTGAGCAGTTGTTAATATGTTATTACTTTCTAGGAACCAAATTAGCCTTGCTGAAATCATACGTTCTGCTGTTTTTGCAATGACACTTGTTAAGGAAATTGGTCTGTAATTATTTATTTTGTCAGGTGCTTTGTCTTTTATTAGAATAGGAATAATTATTGCTTTTTTCCACTCTGTAGGCACAGTAGAGGTCCATGATATATTAAATAATTTCAGTAGTACCTTTCTTCCCTTTGGTCCTAGGTGTTTCAGAAATTCAGCATGTATTTTATCTGGTCCAGGAGACTTTTTATCTTTCAACTAATGGATGGTATGATTTAGTTCCCTTATGGTGAATTCTTTGCTGAATATATCGTTTGTTTATTCTGGGCACTTTTTAAATTTTTTGAGATCTTTTTTAATCTGCCTTTGTTTTCTTTTTGCTTCAGAGGAAAGTTTATGCTGAGAGCTGTAATACTTATTAAAGGCTTCAGAAATAGAGTAATTTGAAGTAAGTGTTTTCCCATTTAGTTTGAGTGGTTCTTTCCTTGTTTCTTTCTGACAATTAATTTTACTTATATATCTATATACTTTTCTTGCATCTTTTCTATAATCAGCTTTTTCAATAAATTCACTGAAAGCTTTTTTTTGGGCAATATGAATTTCTTTTGCTGCCTTTCTTCACCATTCATGTGTATCTGTTGGGTTATTGGACAATAACCAATATTATTAGAGTGCAATAATATTGCTTGTATCTTGTGAGTTATGGTATTATAATGGAGCATCTATGGCCAAAGGTTATCAGGAAGTTGGTGCCAGGCCTTTAGAACTGTAAACAGACATGACATATGCTTACACAGCATAAACACAATAAGCACTTTCACCAGATACTAGAACCTTCCATAAGCTTTGCCTTCTGAAACAATCCAGTACTGTGTGAAAATTTCCAACAGCTATATAAGCAAGCTCTCTTGTAAGTTGAGTGGGTCCTACAAAGTGAGTTTTGTAAATGAATTAATAAGTCAGTGAATAAGGCACTTCTGGGATGACGAGAAGTGCTGTGACTTGGTAACAAGTATGATGGTGTGAGTTGAGTGTTATTATGTCAACATGAAGAAAGTGAAATGAATCTAGAAACAAAGTGAAACGATAGTGAATAGTGAAATTAGTTCACTAAACAAAGTAAGCTAAACAAAGTACCAAGGAAAGTTAAACTAGGTATTGAGTATAAGTAAAAACCGAGTGACGTAACAGCTTGAAACCTGGATCAAGTCACAATATTCACTACTATGAAACAGTTAAGTGGCAAATCAAAATGTTTTCTGCATATTTCATAGAAAAATTTCTGGCTGTGCCATCTATTTGTCATGTAACTGAAGTATATGTCAAATCCTGGCCATGGCATTGAATTTTTCATGTTGACTATCTATCAAAAACTTATCTTACTTCTGTATTCAAATAGAGTCATTAACTACATAAAATGAGCCTTCTCTGTAATTATATTGAAATGCTTGAGAGTAAATTTTAATAAAATTTATCAGCTCTAATAAAATTACATCTCTAATAAAATATGTTAATCACCCCATAGACCTTTCCGTATGGGAAAAAATCTTCATCAACAAAAATCGTCATAGAGTCATGAATTTTGAAACTCCACCACCGGACATCTTTGACAAGTACATCATGCCATCTATTGACAAAACGGAGACAGAGGAAACCACTACAACTTGCACTAGTCAAGTATCAGCTGATGATAGGAGCAAGAGCTCTTGAAACATGTCCTGTGAATAAACAGTGTGAGTGAAGCAATGTGTCAATATCTTCTCAATTCACTTTTGTACAAATTTTAATAAGTTTCTCCCTATGTATCAACCTGTAAATGGAGTTACTATATGCGTAAGATTTCTTGAGCGTTCGGGTCCCAAGTCCTCATTCGGTAGGTTTCGCCTATTTCCGTAAATACACCAGTTTACAACAAATCTAAAAGCAAGACTATGTTGTCAATGTTATGACTCTCAAAAGGGGACACACTATTTCGTCTACTTCTCTATAACTGTGATCTGAATGCAATTGAGCTGGCATGGGCAAAAATAAAGAATGTTTACAAAGTATGCAATGTTAACGAGAGCCACAAATCTGCGGAAACTTGCTATAGAAGCGACAGATTGGGAAGGATATAAGAAGGCCCAAGAGCTGGAAATGAAATATTGGAGAAACGGTGGTGTAATAGAAAATGCAATTAATGAAATTATTAACACATTAGAGGATACCTGCGATGAAAGTGACGCAGTAGACTTGGAAATCGAAGAATCACAAAGCAAGTGAGTGCTTATAGCTGTCATAATATTTGTTTTCTACTTTTATGTGATTCATAACAGTAAATATATGAGCATACAGCACACCGGATGGAGTTCAATTGTTTGTTGCCACACCTCATACCTTCGGCACATATCTTAGCTTATATTGCCGCAATTTGGGTGAATTGTGTTTTCAAGGTTGACCACACTGCAGAAACAAAAGCTTGTTAGCTCTCTCTCCTTCCCCTCTACCCGCACCACACCGTAAATTCAGAGCTCAAGAAATCTTGCGCATATAGTACTTCAATATTGCTAAATTATGTTGTAGCTTTTATTTCTGATTTTGCTCCTGGAATGTAGCTTACCTCCAGTAACAGTAAGTGTAGCAAATTCATATTCTGCTACAGCAAAACCAGCATTGTTATGTGCTGTAACTCTAAGATGATACCAGTTTGCTGGATCCAAATCTAAAACAACGAAGTTACCACCTGGCTTCACATTGTTAGAAACTTGATTCCACTCAGTCTGGTGCCTGAAAGAAACAAGCACATTTTATTAAATTTTAAGTAACAGTACAAATTAAGACAGGAATGGTGCAGAGCTTTAAATTTTATGTTATCTTCCAAAGTATCTTGACTATCCCTTAATTCTTTTCTAATACTGGCATAAGTATTCACTAATCCATAATTATTCAAGGTTATAATAGCTAAGCTTTTAATCTGAAAAGGTAAATGGGAATTAATACTGTGAAGTAATGTAATAACTAAACTTATACTATGAGTTGACTGAGACACTCTGTACTTGTCGACAGTTTCTTG
Organism: Mantis religiosa; assembly: GCA_030765055.1. Lineage (NCBI taxonomy): Eukaryota > Metazoa > Arthropoda > Insecta > Mantodea > Mantidae > Mantis > Mantis religiosa. The sequence goes on from CM060951.1 coordinate 185,566,632, forward strand.
ATAATGCCTTCAAGTGGAGGTGAAACGCATTGAAAGAAAATTTGTGGTATGTGAAATAGTTGACTGATATAATTAATATAATTTTAATTATCTAAACTTTTATTCATTTTATATTCTCTTTATACAAAAATTATTCTTTTATTATACATAATCTTAATGTAAATATGTAAAGAATTGATTTCATTATTATTTCACAAAACTATGATTTTAATACTGAAATTCTTATAAAGAACAAATATTTATTAATGATGATGATGATGATGATGATGATGATGATGATGATGATGATGATGATGATGATGATGATGATGATGATGATGATGATGATAGCAGTCAATCCAATGTTACAATTGTGCGAAATATGGCACAATTTAGCTATATTTAGCATAATGTATAAATTCCAATTTCTTACTTCTTCTTATGTTCCACAACAAAGTACAGCATAGGACAGCCACCATCAGACCAGGCACTAAGATGTAAAGTGATGCTGTTAGTAGATACTTCAATGAAACGGCCTGCTTCAGGTATAACAGGTTTTGAGCCCTTAGTTCGTGTGTTCAAAATATCTGATGGATCTCCAGTTCCAATACTATAAGACAGACACAAATAATGAATACTTTTTCTTAAATGTGAAGATCTAAAACTCTTTTATGACTTAAAGGATGAATTAACTTGTGTCAATCTATTTTTGAAATTTTGTTCTTGCACCAATTTAATATAACAATGAGCATGTAAACATCTTTCATCTAGGAGAAGTGTATTTTTATTGGAATGTGAAAGGAAAGCTGAAGTTAACGAAAACCAATGAAAAAAAATTATTTTTGACCAATTCACAAGATGAAATACATCAAAGAGTACAATAATATAAAACTCAGAAAATATTTTAAGTGTTTTCCTACCTGTTGTATCCTGTGACATATACTTGATAACGAGAGCCACACCATAGATTTTCCAAAGTGTACTTCTGTGCTTGGCTAGGAACTTGTACAGTTTCCCAATCACCAAATTCAGGTTTGTAGTGAACAGTATAACCATGGAGAGGTGCAGTATCAGTAGGATGAGGACGGAGCTTCATAGTAATAGAATTAGTGGTTGTTGATGTCAGTGTTACTTGAGGTGAATGTGGTGGTGCTGCAATTCAACGAACATGTATTATCATAATACTCTATAAGCAGCTATAAAACAATTCAACTTTTATCAATTGCAATCATATTTGTAATGCTAGTCCTTCATTAAGGATTAAGGCTGCAAACATAGTACTTGTGACTTCTTGACCTAAATTAAATATAACACTATAGATGCTAAAGATGCAGATGACTTTTCTGTTTTTGAATCCATTTCTCTCAACTGTAAGTTATATGCATTTGCTGTTCTGTCACTGCAGTTATTTAATGCATGCTACTAATTATAAGCATAATATATAAGGAGGAATAATCATCTCTATAAATACTAGTTCTTTTAATACATTTAAAACTCATTTTTATTAATTTTTATATTCACTTGTAATGAACATGTATTCATGATTCAATTTGTAGCCAAATTACATTTAAGCACATATCAATGGGAAGAGGGAGGATTACTTGTAACTCAGAATTACTTATGAGATTTTGATAATGCATCATATTTAAAAAAAAAAGCAATATACGAGGAGACCCAAAAGAAACCGGACTCCGAGGGCGCTGCCACTCGTAGACGTAGTGCAGGGTTCTCACGCTAGATGGTGTTAGTAGAGACCTTCATGAAACAGCTGTGCAGACAGCATCAGTGTAGAGCTGAACGTGCAAGTGTGGTATTGTGTTTCTCTGACTGTTGGCGGGTTACCTCTGCGAAGTCGTTATGGCAACTTTAAAACAACAAAGAGTGTGTGTGAAATTTTGTTTCCTGCTTAAAAGAACTGCAACAGAGACACACCAAATGCTTCAGGAAGCTTTCCAGGAGGATGCTATGAGCCACACACAGGTTTCCGAGTAGTTTGGGCGCTTTAAACGTGGTGAGATTGTGTTGAAGACCAAGCTCGTTCTGGACGCCCTTCAACATCGCGAAATGAGAAGAACATTGAAAAGGTCTGCCAAAAGATCAACGAGGATCGTCGCCAAACAATCAACCAAATTTCAGTAGCAACAGGAATCAGTTGGAGCTTGTGCCAGTGGATTTTGAGGGAGGATTTGCACATGAGACGTGTAGCTGCTAAAATTGTTTTGCGCCTTCTCACACAGGAGCACAAAACCATCCACATGAATGTGTGTCAGGACTTGAAAACAGAGATTGCACGTGATCCAAACTTCTTGAACAAAGTCATTACAGGAGATGAGAGTTGGTGTTACGGGTATGACCCAGAAACCAAGCAGGCGTCAAGCCAGTGGAGGACTCCCAACTCTCCCAGACCAAAAAAAGCAAGGCAAGTGAGGTCAAATGTGAAGACGATGATCATTATATGTATATATGTGTTTGGAGTTTCTACGATGATCATTGTCTTTTATGATGTTCATGGAATTGTGCATCGGGAATTCATACCCCCTGGCCAGACTGTTAACCAGCACTTTTACTTGGATGTTTTAAGGCGTCTCTAACAGGATGTGAGGAGGAAATGCCCGGAACTTTGGCGATCAGGTGACTAGTTTCTGCATCATGATAATGCTCCAGCACACACGGCCTTACTATTTGGCACCTCAGAGGTGGTCTGTCATTCCCCTCACTCCCTATTTGCCGGACCTAGCCCCGTGCGACTGTTTCCTATTTCCACGAATGAAAAAAATGCTAAAAGGGGAGCGTTATGACGATGTGGAGGCGGTAAAAACAGCTTCGCAAAGGGTACTGGACAATATCAAACTTGAAGCGTTCCAAACATGCTTCCAACAATGGGAAAAGAGACTTGACAAGTGCAATGCATGTAATGAAGAGTATTTTGAAGGTGACTGAAGTAATTTTGTAAAAAGGTTCATCAATAAAGTTTTTATGAAAACAATCTGGTTTCTTTTGCCCCCCCCCCTTCTCGTATGTGTAAAATGTTGCAAAAAAACAAAAAAATATGACTTACATATGTAAAATGTTGCAAAGAAAGATATGTATGAAGAAAACATTGTTGTCCGAGAAGAAAGTGAGCATATTCGTCGCCAGGAAAGCTTAAGGTCTTATTATTTTAAACTTTGTCCTGCTTTAAAGAAATCAATTTGGCTTGTATCATATTTCTTTCACTAAGTGCATACAATTAATTTTCACTAGAACTTTTCATACTAAGGTAACACCTATGCATATTTATTGCACTTAATACTTTATTCACTTCAGGTATTTCAAGATTTGAAACATCATCTCCATTATTCTCAATGTCGCTTAGCTGATTCACTTTCTTGATCACCACCATGTTTTTGCCATACATCAGGAATAATCTCCTCTTCCTGTAGTTCCCCACATACAGCTAAACTGTCATCACAATGTATAAGATAGATAGATAATTTATTCATCTTGTAAATCATATACTGTACATGAGTACTATGATATAAGACAGGTCAAACTGTAAATATACAGTGTAATTAACTGTACTTGTAACGTAATAAGTCACTTCCAATAAGGACAAGTCGGTGTTTGTGCAAAATAGTGATTTATAAAGATACCCCAAGAATTTTATAATATACACAATTAATTAAGAAATATAAGATTATTACAAACTTTCCATAAGTTCACTAAACAGAATAAAAACAGTGGTCTAGCAAGTATGCCAAAACTGACTTTTTAAATACTGAAAAATTGCAAGTGATTTTATTGCCTTATATCCATTGTTCTTTTTTTGGGAAGGGTTCTTGTTTGCAGCTTATAAACATTTTAATATCTTCTATTGTACATCACAACAGGAAGAGACAGTTATTAAAAATACATAAACAAAGTTGTGTAATTAGCTAAATAGCTGCTGATGACACAGAGTATTTACACTTAATTTTTAAATTCATATGTCTATTATTATGTGTTATTTCTGATAAGCATTAAATAACCAATGCTCATATTACCAAAAGTATAACAGTTTTCTTGCTCACTGAGAATATTTCATGAAATTCTGGTTTTTATTTATATTATGCAGCTATTTATGGTAAAGGCTTTTGCATGTTAAGTACCCTAAATACCTGTCTACTGTCTCTCAATATAAAATGTAATTTAAGTATTTTCTATGCTATTGTTAAATATTCTCAATTAAATGCATATTCTGTTATTTCACCTAAAACTTACCATGTACTACCAACTGATGAGTGACAGTGTCATGTCCAAATGAATTCTCTACAGAACAAGAATATTCTCCAGCATCTTGTCGAGTAACAGATTTAATAAATAAGGATCCTTCTGGGAGCTGACGAATGCGTTCATCCTGCTGAAAAGCTGCACCTTTTACTTTCCACTGAATGTCAGGAGCTGGAATACCAACTGCAAGACATGGGAGTTTGACATCCTCCTTGTAGGTGGCCGTGAATGAATCATCAAATGAAGCAATCTTTGCTGGAACTAGAAGGAAATATTTATTTACTTCAACTGAAATTATGTGAGAAATTCAAACAAAGATAAGAAATTTATTCATCATTTTTTATTACATACATGATACAGGAAATGTCAGTTTGCACATGCACAATATGTTATAGCACTCTATTACTGCTTTCAAAAGGGAAATGTTTCACTGTGCAGTGAATGAGATGCATTTGCCCGTCAGTGTTGCCACCTCTGCACCCCCACTGCATTCTCCTTTCCCTCTCTCTCGCACACTATCCTAGACCTAGCACTTCTATTTTTAAATGTAATTATACTGATTTTTATTTTGTAAGTGCCTAAATGAGAGTGTATGTCTTTTCTTTATTAAATTTCAAAACTGTCTGATGTCTTGCAAAAATGGATTTGCTGTGAATGTAAAGAGGTGCCCTTATGTGTTATGTTTTGAGGTGTATCTTTCAAGAAGAAACCCTTAGAGGTAAGCCTAGTTATTTTATAGAATTTATTTAAATTTATTATAAAACAGAAAAATTAAAATAATTAACAATGTCCATATTGCTTCTGCATTTTAAAATGGAACATCACATAATATCCATATTACTGAAAGAATTAATTTCACCAGAACTGTATGTGAAGTACTAAATGATGTAGCTTGTTTTGATACTTTCAGTCATTGCAAGTTCATACATAATACTTTCCATAATAACTTCAGTATGTTTAGAAAGGAAGTAAACAAATCTGAAAACCATAACTTCCATCTTGTACATATTGGCATGGGGATATATTATTTATTGCTCATCTGAACCTTCAAGAATTCAAGATATTTTTTCTTCCACCCTCTGGTAATTAGGAAGTTGTTATTAATTTTAATTATGGCAGTGTTCAGTATTCAATCTGATTGAAAAAGCACATGAGAACCATAAAAAAAAAAAAAAAAAAAAAAAAAAAAAATTCTGCAGTAGCATATCATTGTTTAGTCCTGCACTATGGCATAGTGGGTTAGAGCTATGTTCTTTGGTTCCCTGGGTGAGAATGATCGTATCCCCAGGGCATACAGAATTGGTGCCCACTTAGCATCATGAGGAAATTGAGTTATGCTAGGTATCAAACCCCAGTCTATAAAAACCTGGAGATGCAGTGGAGATGGCTGGAGATGCCATGATGCTGACCATGTCTCCTTCCCATATGTTTGGATGATTGGCCATCTCTGCCTTGCATATACGAGCGTGAGGTCAGCAGTTGGGCTGGCAGACTCTGGCCTGTTTTCGAGCTGTTACGCTATGGGTTACATTAAGCTTATTGTTTTTGGTTTACCAATCATTAAATTAAACCAAACATCAAATTACTAAAAGTTCCCAGCTGAACTAAATGCATGGGAAAACACACATATATTAAAGCACAAAGATCGTCTCATGAATTTTGATTTGTTGCCTGGTAGTTAATTGTTCCACCAGTTGGACATATGCTGATGATAGGGATAAGCCTTAGTCCCCAAAGCATGCTCAGCTATCTTTTTAGTTTATAATCTAACTTTAATTAATGTTTGACATTTCATGCTTTAATTAACATTTTAGGTTTTATAGATAAAGGACTGGGAAATTTAAATATCGAAAGGTTCTTAATAGAAGTTTCTATTCTTACAAAAGTTAAAAGATAATTATACTTTTAAAAAATGTGCTTCTCATCTTTCAGCAACATAAAAATTCAAAACATTTTAAAGAATATGATATAACATTAGTTCCTCAAAATAAATATAACATAAAATAAAATTTTTGTAAAAGAGATAAAATTTCAAATATTCAAACACAGAGTGTTTGTTCTTCAGAAGAAAGCAATTCACACTATGTTGAAGTTAAATATAAGAGAGAGTGTAAAGCCTGAGTTTATAAAAATGAAATTGCTAACCGTTCCCAGTTTAATAATAATACTCAGAACAGTACTACACATAAAAACAAATTGCTACAAAATAAACTCAGAAAATCATGACTATAACACTAGAAACAGGAATGACTATAGTTTAATACAACATAAATTGGCAATGTTAAGGGCATTATACTATATAATAAACTTCCTATGGAATTGAAGTCAGTAACCAATGTAAATACATTAAAAAGGAACTGTGTAAATATTTAATAAATAAGGCATTCTATTCTATTAATGAGTTTATCAATAATGGATGATTTTTTGTAAATGTATATAATTGTATTTCTAATGTAAATAATATATTGACAATGTCTGATGGATTTCTGTAATCTCTATGGACAATAAATTTGAATTTGAATTTAAAAAATTTGGCATTTATCGTTTAGCTGTTCATATTGTGTCCAAGTTTATATTGGAAAATCCAAAACATTGTTTAGATAGTCAATATTACTGACTTTCGGTCTCATCTTATTTCCCAAATGATATATTGTTCACTATGTTACAATTCTAGTATAATTCTAATTCACTAATTATTTAGTGTTCAGTAAAAGAACACATTCTTGGTAAAGTAGGGTGGTTTGATTTGAATCTTAATTTTTCTGTGTATATTGGAGTTTGGATTTCTTGAGTGATTTAGTTGTAGGCTTTCAAGTAAAATTCTAGAGGGTTGTCATTTATTTTCCCCATAGGAGCAATGCATATCAAGGAAACCTTGCATATTAATTTATAAAAACAGAAGGTTGGGCTGCTTTGCATGCAGAGGTTCAATTAAATTTCTTCATATTTACCTCTATTGCTTGGAGAAAGTGTCACAGACTTTGAAGGCTGTCCTTCACCGATGAGAGTTGATGCAGTAACCCAAAATTCATATCTTGTTTTTTTTAAACCAGAAGCTTCGTAGCTCATTTGAAAAGGTGGCACTTTCTGACTCTTAGGCTCTTCCTAAGAAAGAAAACAAGAACCATAAGCAATTAGTGTTAATACTTCACTGGAGACTAAAAATTCAACTTTTGAATTATGACAACTAAAAAAGAAACACATTAAAAGATTAAATTTAAAGATGAGTCGATTCATGACACTAAACAACACTTACTTTTAAACTTCCCGGAACATGTTTCGAAGGCTACTTTCCTGAGTCTGACTGAGTCCGGTTGACAATGGAGGAAATTAGCCTTTGAAACATATTTCAGGAATTTTAAAAGTAAGTGTTGTTTAGTGTCATTAATCGACTCATCTTTAAATTTAATTTATTACATCAACACTGTTTTCAGCACTTCCATGAAAGGAAATTATACATTAAAAGATTACGTAAAAAATAAAGCTAGTAAGAGTGAAGCAACAAATACTACACAATTATACAACCTTGAAATTTCTATCAATTTCTTTAAAGATAAGTGAAGTTTTTGTTACAAATAATTATATTTGTGTAACATTAAAAGTTGTGCTTTATGTGCAAAAGCTATTATTACAATACTAATTTAGAGTATTTGGAGAATACAGATAATACTTTACCTCTTTGGCTTCTTCACTATCTTCACGGACATATACAGTGTACTGTGTAACAATACCATTTGGCTGCTCTGGAGGTTTCCAGCTGACCAGTATTGAATCTCCAGACATTACTAGAGCTTTCACTGCATTTGGTGCCTCAGGAACTAGAACAGTCATCACATTAATCTTACTATACAGCATGAAAATCAAAGAAGCAAATTTAAATGATAAGAGCCCCACATTATCATTATTCACTAATAATTAGAAGTTTTTGAATAGTAAGGTTAATCACATTAATTGAACATTACTTATGTTTTCACTACCTCACTTACTTTTGAAAACTTAGAACATGATTCAGGAACATTGCTTTTATCCTCAGCTAACAACTGAGTGGTCCAGCAACTGATGATCATCTGATAGTCACAGATAAATACAACTCACTCCCAAGATTTGAAACCCTAAGCATCAAGGCTGTTTTATTTAGGCTTCTCAGATGTTGAAATAAAAGCCTTCAGAATAGGAGTGAAAATTAAGTAAAAATAAATTTTATTATGCAACAACAAAAAACACTAATTTTGGCATTCTTTCTTGAAAGCTGTTGCTCAACAAGTGACTTTAGAATATTCATTAGCTGTTATGACCATAACCAATGCAAGCTTAAAAAATTAGTGAACCTGTTGGTAGTAATCACTGCAAATTATCTGTGACAACAGAGAATAAAAGAAAACACAGTGAAAACTATTACAAATAAATAGTTAGTGACTATCCATTAGGATATTTACCAATAGTCACTATAAAAGTTGGTGAAAACTCCAAAATATGGTTTTTGATTTTATTTTGTGGATTGTGGTGTTATTTATACAATTTGCATTATTTTGTGATTTAAAGATTTAGGATTTGTATGTATGCATAAAATACAAATAATGCAAAGGTAATGGGGGAACTGTTTGCTTTATCCTGATATGTTCTCTGCATTTAAAGGTTTATTTAAAAGATGATCATGTAACTGATTTGGTTATTTGTTTTGGTTTTGGTAAAGGCCCCTTTTATCACATAATGGCTGTGCTTTGTTTTTCTAACTGAGTGTACTTACTGTGGGTTTACTAGCTAGCGCCACTTTTTTTTAAAACATTGTTTAATGGGAAACCTTTTGTTTCCTCAGTTCCAATTTGAGATTGTAGTTTCATGTGAATATTTCATGTAAAGTTTTAAATTCATTTGTTAGTGAATATGATGCTCATGAACCATCTTTGTTTTCCTGAATTGGGGTTTTAGGAATTCACACGGTTTATTATACAATTATTTCTGCAAAATTCTAAGGTTCTATATTAAAGCTTAATTTGTTAAAGGGGCATCTTTGAGTCAGTTCATTGATTGCTGATCCAGCAACCTGAACCTCTATTTATCCTTACGTGAAGTAAGGCCAAAAGGCTTGCACTTTTCATCAGTGACATGTTTGGCATGCATGTTTAGCATCAAAGAGCGAAAGAGTGAATTTTGAGGTGTGTCACCTTTTTCGAACGAGGATGAGAAAGATGCATGCAGCAATTGCAGGAAAACAATTAACCAGTACACAGTCAAGCTGTTAGTGAAAATGGAATTTCTCAACTGTTTACTTCATAATACATTTAAATAAGCCATATTGAAAGATTGCTTTGAACTTAAGTATACATCTTAATTTCCTTTCTGTGAGATATAGATAATTATAACTTAACGACTTACCATCTTGCTCTGTTTGGCAATGGATTGGTGTACTGCGAACTCCATCACCACCAGAGGTAAAGGCAAGTACTTGCATGCTGTAGTTTGTGTACTTCTTCAGGCCATGTAGGATAGTTTCACTGGATTGTGTAATCTTTGTGTCCTTGCTGTTCTCATCTGTTTAAGAAGAAGCATAATTGTAATATAGTGTATAAATATAATGCATGTTATATTATTATAAATCTCAAATCCATATTAGCTGAAAAAACTGATTACAGGTAGTTTTTTCAACTAAATTGGATGTCACTGTTATTAAATTCCTCCAAACACACCATATTAAATGTTCATTATCCAGCTACACAGAGAAAAAAAAATTCTTTTGACCCTGTGATGAAACAAAAGTTTCACAGATTAAATTGGTAAAAAAGTATGTTTTTTTATTTATCCAGATTTATTGAACCCTATTTTACACAGTGGTATATTAGAGTTAGAGTTGATACATAAAAATATACTCGTACAATTTTAACAAAAGTATTTTAAATACTAGAAGGAAGAAAATATGTTTTAATCTGATGCATATTAATTTAAACTATTTCAGATGTTTAAACAATGAGTTTATAAACATCATGAAGTACTTATACTGTTGTGGCTTCATTAGCAAAGATGTGAGCGGAGCAGAAAATTCAGTTCCTAGAGAGTCTAGCTTAAATATTAATTCTTGTCTTTCTCTCCAGAAAATGGGACAATAGATAAGGAGATGAACCACAGTTTGAAAAATTCAGTTCCTAGAGAGTCTAGCTTGAATATTAATTCTTGTCTTTCTCTCCAGAAAATGGGACAATAGAAAAGAAGATGAACCACAGTTTGAAATTCTTCACCACACATGCACTCGGGGTTGGATATTAAGTGAAAGCGTGATAGGTATTTACCAAATTTACCAGGTCCACTTAAAAATTGTGTCAAAACAAAATTTGGTACAAGAGTTTCACATTTTCCTCTGTCATATACACTAGGGAAAAATAATGTTTTTGCTAAACTTCCATTTGGAGTTGTTAGCCATTGTTGGTTCCATTCCTCAAGAATATGTTGATGTATTATTCTCCTTACAGTAGAAATAGGACATAAAGGGTATGTCACAGGAAGATTGGATTCTGCAGCCTTCTTAGCCAAGCAATCAGCTCTTTCGTTACCCAAAATTCCACTGTGTCCTTTAAGCCATCCCATGCAAATATGTCCTGGATGGTTTTGAAGCAAGGTTCTGATTTCATGTGCTAATGAATTTAAATTGTATTTATCATTAATAGCGAGTAGAGCTGATTGTGAATCACTAAGAATACGGGCACTGTTCCCATTAACAGTACACCATTTTATAGCTTCTTTAATTGCTAAGAGCTCCGACTGGAATACAGAACATTCAGGTGACAATTTAAACATGGAGTGACTTAGTTTCGTTTGGTTTTCATAAACAATAAAAGCACATCCTACTGCAGATCATCTTCAAATTGGTAACGTGAACCGTCTGTATATATTTAATAATCATGAAAATTACATATTTCCTTTAAACAGGTTACAAAACTTGATGGGTGTCCTGCTGTGGTAGGATGCTCCGGGATTTGTAGTTTTAAGTGAGACAGATAAGACGCACATTCACGTTCATGTCTTAAATTCGTAGTAGTTGCTGTTGATAAACCAGTGAGAGCCAAATGTTCGATGTTAGCTATAATCTGAGCTGCATCAGTGGAGATTGTACGATATCCTCGAATTATGCGAAGGAGGAATCCCCTTCAATCCATGGCTCAATGGGTTAGACTGGACGGAAACCAGGAGATCCGTGGTTCAAATCCCGGCCATGGCATTGCATTTTTCATGTTGACTCTATCTATTATAGTACTCTGTTTAAATTGTCAAAGATAGCATTCAGCTACTTTCTTCTTAGCTGTTTTATCTTAGAACAGTGTGCCAAAATACTAATCCAGATTTTTTCTTCACCACCTCAGGGGAAGGTCCAGTGCCATGGCATAGTGGGCTAGAGTATTGTGCCTTGGTTCCCTGCACCTGGGATTGATCCCACCCCTGGGGAGTGTGGATTTTAAGTTCCAGGTATAGGACCAGTGTCCACTCACTATCATAAGGAAACTGAGGAGTTATGCTACATAGCGAACCCTGGTCTAGAAAGCCAACTTTCCGGCTGGGGTTGCTGAGATGCTAACCACATCTCCTTCCAATATCTGTAGGATATTGCAGTCTAACAGTTCTTTGACTTCCCTTATGAATGCCAGGTATGACACAATGTGTATTCATTCCTATTTTTTATGCACATATCAAGTATTGGGTAATTTGATACTCAGTGCATGAGCAAAGATAGTTGTATGCATATTAAGTTTCAATGAAGCATAATTTCTGCACATAAAGAGAATTTTATTACAAACTTAAAGGCTAGAATCTGTTATAGAGATTATATAAAGAAAATTTCCACTCACCATACCAAGAATCACTTGGTCCATAAATAACCTTGTAGCCCTTGATAACTCCATTTGCAGCAGTCAAAGGTGGCGACACCCATGAAACTCTGATAGTTTGTGATGTGAGTGTTGTGCATGTTGTATCTTGGGGTGGCTGTTCTGGAATACCCTCTGCAGTATACTGTCTTGTCTCTTCAGACATTGGACCTGGTCCAACTTTATTAAACGCTTGCACAACCACTGAATATTGAGTGTATGTCCTGCAACAAGATTTTATTCTCATTGTTTGATGATAATTATTGTTGTTTTATTTATGGACGCTGTATCTGGTGTGGCCTAAGATATCAGTGTCAGGTTTCAGAGATAGTGGGTATGAACATACGTATATGTAGTGGTAGATAGCTCAATGATGATGATGATGATGATGATGATGATGATGACAATAAATATTTACTCCTGCCAATAGATTCCTAGGGCATATGACATTACCACAAAATATAATTATAACAAAATAATTTACAGAAGTGACATCTGGAATATCCAAGCAATCTTGTGTATTCTAAATTTATTCTATATAGCTAAAGGCTTAAGATAAGAAAATTGTACCATAGCACATCACGCAAATTATCCCCACCAAGAGAGGTACAGAGTACACTGAAATGTTGCACTTCATAACAGTTATTTTGGATTTAGCCTCGAAAGAGAAAATCAATATTTTAAATTTATTTTATGATGTTATGAATGTTCAAAGTATAATAATGTTTAAATTAAGTTCAAAAAGTAAAATTGTTAAAATAAATAAAATGTTTGTATAAGTTGCTATGAATGACGTAGTCATAAAGAAACAAGGATTGCTATGATGAAGAAAAAATCAATAATCTTCCTTGCAAGACATCAGAGAGTGATTTTGATCATTGAAGGGAAGAGACACATGTGTAAAGACAAGAATTTAATAAAATTGTGTTAAGAGAATAATCTTCATACAAGGACACGTGGACTTCAAGCTTGACCTTTGTAGAGTAAAGACGTAAAAAGTATTAGCTTGATCATTTATAGAAAAAGGATGCTTAAAGAGTAAATACACCTGACAGTTTATCAGTTTATTTGTGTCAAAACTTTTTATGTCAATTTAAACAAGAAATAAAAACAAATATATTTAAAAAGAAATTAGGTAATTCATTTCACTTTGTAAATCATTTCAGAGGGGAGAAAAGACATCTGCCCGAGACTACTACTTACTGCTGTGAATTCATATTTTAATTTAATTTAAAAGCAAATTTAACGAACCCACTTTAAAATTTTTCAAAACTCCGTCAAATATCATCACAACTTGGCAAACAATAAAAAACCATATCTAAATTATGATTACAAATATCGCCACAATGTGGAATTTCATAAAATGACAGAATAAAAATCTTCAGTGAAATTACTTAACTTGGCAGTTGGTGATTAAGTTGGTATGCTTGCAAAAAAGCAGATGAAAAGTGCTACCCATTAGACTTACTCATCCAACCATAAGACAGCATTCCGGGTGGTCGATAGCAGAAAGTGGAATTTGAAGTAGTTCTCTTGCTGGACATAGCTATTTCTCATTTTAGAAGACAAGTTTGCATGATTTTGTTTCTATATTGTCAGAAGTGTGTAATTTATTCTAAATATGTTGCAATGTATACACTGAGATATTATTAATTTAACTTTGATACTTGAGAATACTTTTGTGTGAGGTTTAGATATGAGAGAAAGGAGAACAAAAGTGTTGTTCTTTAAGATACAGTATTGCAAATGTTGCGCTAAGCCACATGAAATGTTAAGTGCAACGTTTCAGCAGCATGGGTATAGATAGAAATTATTCTGTTGACTATGATTAGTGCTTCTTGCCTCAGAAATAAAATAACTTGTAAAAAAGTGAAGTAAAGTAACATAAAGCATGCAAAAGTCGCAGAACATTAGCAGAATTCATAATTTTTATATACTATCAGGAAGAGGACATTTTAGACCTAATCAGATATACATCGTTTGGAAAAGAATAATTAATATTAAATGAACAAAAGCATCTGTCACAAAGATATTTGAATACCCCAGGCTCTGAAATATGGACTGGAAGACTTTTAAAATTAAATTTTGACTTAAGCTCACAAAAAACTTGTCATGAAATAATATAAGTAATACTATAAAAATTATTTGTGGTTGGTTTATTGACACTCGTCACTTACTTATATTAATTTTGACGTCACTGTTACTAAATTCCTCCAAACACACATTAAGTAATACTACTTCATCATCACTCTTAAAATGCAACACATATTCTGTATATCCAAATGAACTTCTTCTTTATTCAAAGATAATTAAGGTGTTAGTTTTGTAATAATAAAATCTTACTTCAAATTGCTGATTTGTAGATGATGCTCCTTTCCCTCTTCCTTGCTGAATTCTACAGTCTCAAACAAGAAGGGCTTATCAGAGGATGCCAATTTGTAACCCACATAATAACCAAGAATTTCACCATTCCATTCATCCCTTTCTGGTGGTTTCCATGAAATCTTCAATGTGTGCTGATCTTCAGCTTCTACCTTTACACCAGTAGGAGGACCACTTGGAGCTGTAGTAACATTAAAAACCATGGTCTATTTTCGTTATACACTATAAGTTATATCAGTGTGGATCAAATATACACAGAAATTTTCCACTACTGGTGCACACAGTAAAAAAAAAAAAAAAAAAAAAAAAAAAAAAAAGATTTGTGATCTAGAATGGGCAATGTTGAGGATGTATGAAGACGTTACTCATTTGGTCATATACAATCAATTGTTTCTTTTGCCATTAATACAATGAATGAAAGTAAGATATTTACATCCAATAAGCAACATAAGATCCCACATACAGCTATATTAACATGTGAAAAGTGGGAAGAGATTCAATGAATCACTCTGGAACACCTTCCTTGCAGTTCTCTGGTTACTCATTTGTTTGTAATGTTTAAGAGGAAGGGAAATGGTGAATGGATGATGACAGAGGAGATGAAGAGTCCATGTGCAAATGCTTCCTTCTACTTTCTTTAAGGAAGGAATAAAGAAAAAGGATACTGAAATTATGAGAGTACAGGACTTTTCATTGATTTAGTAAGTTATTAAAAAAATCTGATTTATATTTGGTCCACACTATAATGCAGAAAAGAGTTCACATTTAGCAACATAATTAGACATGGCTTAAGGTAAAGTCTTTATTTGTAATTAACAAATTGGAATTAGATGCAGCACATGCAATATTTGAATTGCAATCTTCCATTCAGAACTAAAGAAAAGAGCTTTATTCTTAGCAAAATTATTTTGTTGTATATTTGCAAAATAATCCTTCAATCCACTACTACTACTACTCCTGTATCTGTGTTCTTTCATCTGTTACCTTCTTCAGCAGTAATTATCGTAACGGTTTCTGAAGGATCAGAAGCACCAATTTCATTTTCTGCAACAATGCGTAAGTGATAGGTAGTAGCAGGGCGCAGGTTAAATACTCCTGCAACAGTTTGCTGTCCAGGGACTAGGACACGGTCAATGTCTGCCTCCCAAGTACCTGAAATAAATAAAAGTAAAAACTGTATGATTATTTATAAATTTGTTTTTGTTTCCTTTTAAAAAGGAAGAATTAACCTATTATTACTTTTATCCATTATACATGAATTTGGCACAAAACTAAATTTAAAAAATCTGAGTGTATACTCATGACCAGCTTACTCCTGTTGTATAAAATATTCTTAAAAATGCTTGCTAGCCAGGATATTTTCTGCATGTGCATGTAACTCCTCCTGGGTATTTCTGGTCTACTTGGTGATTCTATTTTAAGTCACCATCAGATAATATTTTGGGAATTTATTAACATTTTAAGCACTGTGTTGGAATTGTATCAAATGCACATTTAGTTCACTGATACAAGAAATGTAAATTTCAGAAGTGGCAAACCATGGAAAGTAAAAATATTGTGAGACTATTCCCCTTGATTTGCCTTCTCTACACTAGAGATTAACTTGGATTTTTTTGAATCTGAAGAAAAACATCTAATTGTCTGCAGATACATCACTACCATTATCAATTTCCAGAACTTCTTGTAAATATTGCTCCATTTCTTCCTGTGTGAGAGGATCATTCTTATACTTCTGACTATGACCATTAGACTAGCCATTCTTAGCAACTGACAGTGCTGATTGCTATAACTTCTGAATTAACACTTCAAGTTCATGTAAGCCATACAATAAGAAGGAAAGCAATATAATCTATTAAAAAAGACTGCAAAAATATAACTTCTAACATAACCAGGGGCATGGTGTGGGTGATTCATAAGTGCTGCTGGTTGTTCAAACTTAATCTGGAGAGTGGCAGTCATGAATTCCGAGGGTTTCCAGGTTAAAATTATATAGGTTGCTGAATAACATAAAACGCAGATATATAAATAGAAATTAGAGGACATGCCTTATTTAAAATGTATTTACAATTTCTCCAGTTTACAGTGTCTATTTGTATTTTAGTACAATGGGCCAATTCTTCTCCAACAAAACATGACTGACAAAGTTTTCAAATGTTAGTACAAAAGTGAATCGAGAATATATTGACACATTGCTTCACTCACATTGTTTATTCACAGGACATGTTTCAAGAGCTCTTGCTCCTATCCTCAGCTGATACTCGACTAGTGCAAGTTGTAGTGGTTTCTTCTTTCTCCGTATTGTCAATAGATGGCGTGATGTACTTGTCAAAGATGTCCGGTGGTGGAGTTTCAAAATTCATGACTCTATGACGATTTTTGTTAATGAAGATTTTTTCCCATACGGAAAGGTCTATGGGGTGATTAACGTATTTTATTAGAGATGTTTCCAAATTGATGTCATGTCTAGTATTAAAAAAATGAAAAGCCACTGCTGATTTTTCTGTTTCACCATTTTCAACATTAAAAATGACAGCTACCTTTCTTGGATCTAAATATCATCAGGAATGATACAAAAATAAAATTTGGAATTTACAGGAAGCCAACACATTCAGAAAATTATATAAAAAATAATAGCTACAACCCAATTACACATAAACATGCAATAATAAACAGCCTTACACACAGACTAGTCAACATACCCATGGAAAAAGAAGAATATTTCAAGGAACAAAAAGCAATAATACACATAGCAGAAGAAAACGGATACAACAAAAGTTTGGTGTTGAAGAAAATTAGAAAATCTAAACTAAAGAAAACCATTAAGGAAGCAACCACATTTATTAAAGAAAAAGAAAGCAACAGCAGATTCAGTTCATTCACATATCATCCAAAAACATTTAATAAATTTAAAAAGATATTCAAGGAACAAAATATCATCTTGGCACCTACTCATAGATACTCAATTTTAAAATTACTAAATTCAAAAACAAAAGATGAAATTCCTTCAGGTAACAAATCTGGAATATACCAAATAAATTGTAAGAATTGTGAAAAATGCTACATAGGTCAAACAAAAAGAAATTTAAAAACCAGAGTCAAAGAACACTTTAGAAACATCAGATTGAAACAAGAAGACAAGTCAGCAGTAGCATTTCATTTTTGGAATGAAAACCATGACATTGATCCAAATCCAAAATTATTAAAAGGAGTGATAAACCAAAATAGATTGACAACATGGGAGAACATATTCATCTGGAAAAATAAGGATCGCGTAATGAACTTTGAAATCCCGCCAGTAGATAATTTGACAAAAAAGTTCATAGTTCCACCACCAGAGAGAGCAGATAACAGATGCCAGTTGGGAAGAGATTGAAAATGGAGGCCAGGGCCTTTGAAACTAGTCTCTCATAAATATATGAAAAAGTAAGTGACGAGTGTCAATAAACCAACCACAAATAATTTTTATATTTATATTTGTGTTACATTTATATTATTTCAAAAATTTGAACATGTGCTGCATGGGGAATCTTATTCTTTAATGAGAGTGTAATTAACTTTTTAGTAAATGCTATATCTCTGCAATTTAACGGGTTTTCAGCCTTAATTAGTCACCTCAGATTAGTATTTCATATTTTTTAACACATGGTGAAAGTAGAAAGGCATTATATCTGCTATAAAAGAAATCTTGACCATTTGAAAATAAACTTTGACAAATATGGAAAATTTTCCAATAAAATTTCCTGTAACATTCTTTACTGAAGCAAAAGGCTTTTCTTCTATTAGTGACGGAAATATGGTATACAATTGTATTTCATTCATATTTTATATTTCACATTTGTATTTCATTGCATTCATTTTGAGAGACAGAAAAAGAAATGTTTAAATGTTCCATGTTAAGGTGAATATCATTTACTGAAATAATCCTTATGTTGTATCCTGATAAGATGCCAAATTTAAATTCCAATTTTGTATTTATCGTCGTCGTCATCGTCATCGTCATCATCATCATCATCATCATCATCATCATCATCATCATCATCATCATCATCATCATCATCATCATCATCATCATCATCATCATCATCATCATCGTTGTATTCGTCTTCATTGTCACCATCATCAGGTATTTCTCTCTCTCTCTCTCTCTCATACACACACATACACATGCATGTAAACACATGTTTTCCAATCATGCTCTTTTATATATTCAGTGGAACTCAAAATGTGTGTTTCTGATGGAATCTTGATATAACTTGATATTTTTTTTGTTTTGGGTAGAATACAATATTTATTGTAGGGAGGTAGCAGAAAAGTAATAATTAAATTTTTGTCATCACTTACCCCTTGATATCTTGTATTCAATAAGATAGCGTTTGATTGGTGAATTTCCATCATATGGAGCAGCCCATGACAACTGAACAGACCTCCCAGACTTATCCAGTACTTTAAGCCCATATGGCACTTCAGGAACCTCTGGAACACAAAAAATAAGCAAATATATCTTAAAGTATGTTTGTTAAGGAATCTAAGACAGTGAAGCAATTCATTAGAAATTTGTGAGTCAAATTTAAATTTGGCTAATTTACTTCCAATTTCTTGGATAAACTTTGAAGGCTGATTCTTCTATTCAAAGCAGCATGCATAGGAACAGTTCTGAGAGAAGTGGTAAATGAAGCACAAGCATGTATGAGAGGAAGTAAAAAATTATTCGCAACGTAAATATAACGTTTCTTTCACTGGACATACTGAATTCTGACTTAGGGTATTTCATTGTTATGATGTTGCGGTCCTGCTATGAAATTTTGATTGTCATTTTGGCATTTGTCTTCCTTTTGTTGCAGATAGATCATGGCCGCTCCATTAGAAGTTTGCACCAAAGAGTAACAACGATCAGTGATCCGATCTTTGTGATTGGAAGGTGCATCAGGGGCCAAAATCCATCAAAGACTTTTGGCCTAATACAGGAACAGTGTCTTGCCACAGTGGAGTGTCTACAAATGGATTGACAAATTCAAAAATGGCCGCACAAGTGTTACAATGAAGGAGCCAGACAACCAGCTACGGCCACAACTGGTGACTGAGCTTGCACATGACATGGTTCTGTTAGACATACGAGTGACTATTGATGAAGTTTGATGGATTTTGGATGTATATTGGTGGATATTCAACTCAAGATATGTGTGTTACAAGTTAAAGAAAGATATCGAGATTTAACTGTATTGGAACACCACAGTGAAGCGAAAAATTATTAAATTTTAGATGAGTCGTATTTCTTACACATCTGCTTCACTTTCGTACCTATTTTGAGGACATGTTTCACAAAATAGGTATGAAAGTGAAGCAGATGTGTAAGAAATACGACTCATCTAAAATTTAATAATTAAAGAAAGATGTTCTGACAAGATGACATGGTTCTGTTAGACATACGAGTGACTACTGATGAAGTTTGATGGATTTTGGTTGTATATTGGTGGGTATTTAACTCAAGATATGTGTGTTACAAGTTAAAGAAAGATGTTCTGACAAGATGACATGGTTGTGTTAGACATATGAGTGACTACTGATGAAGTTTGATGGATTTTGGATGTATATTGGTGGGTATTCAACTCAAGATATGTGTGTTACAAGTTAAAGAAAGATGTTCTGACAAGATGACATGGTTCTGTTAGACATATGAGTGACTACTGATGAAGTTTGATGGATTTTGGATGTATATTGGTGGGTATTCAACTCAAGATACGTGTGTTACATGTTAAAGAAAGACGTAAGAAGAGAAGGAAAGATCTACAAGACATTTTTAAGATTAGATTAACTTCCTAAGTTAAGACTGAATTAAGTATGTCCAATGTAAGAAACATTATAGTTATGTTGCAGATCATTTTTGACTTACCCTCGTATTTAGATTCATCCCAGCCACATATAGTAAATTTAAAAAAAATATATTAACTATATGTAAAATGTTGTGCAGTATCAACACAGTGAGACAAAAGAATTATAACAAAAATATGTAGGTTCAACTCACCATTTATAGTAATTTAGCATACATAGAAATTATATGAAAAATGTCACCCAACATCAACTTCTGGAATAGAATACATTGTTTCCATTAATTTAGTATGGGAATCAATACAATACTCTACCTTTTTTTTTTTTTTTTTTTTTTTTTGGAGTTATCGGAGTATCTGTCAGTCAAATGGTGCAAATCATCAAAGGCAAAGACATCAATGAAAAAGACAATAATGATTTTCACTTTCATGATAAATTTAATAATACTGCAGTTATATGAATAAGTGATCTAACAGCTATTCAAAATATGCACCACATCTCAATAAAAATTAATAAATACTATAATTAAATTGATATAAGGGCAATTTTGTATTAATGCCATTTGAGGAAAGATATCCATTGCCATAAAGTCATAAAGTTTAGAGCCAAACTGTAAAAGTTGGCAAATATCCTAGTAGATATTAGCACATTAACTTTTAAATGAATGTCATTAACTACTTAATGCATGAAAGTCTCTAGTATACTTTTACTCATGGATTTAGGAACACCTTGCTAATGTAACTTTGAAATCTTGCCCTTTTATATTTTAGGATCCATTGCCAAAAAGAAGATTTGCAATTGTCAAAAGCTGATTTAAAGTTGAAGACAAAACTAATGTTTTTGTAACTTGCTCCTCAGATAATCAGTACAAAGGTGACATATTTTATGCAACCATATATATTGCAATGGTTACTAGCTTAAAACATTGTTAAACTACAGTAAAAAGATCATGTTTAGTAAGTCAGCCTTCATTAAAGAGAAATTCAAAGGTTTACCATCATCATCTTTTTCTTGTGGGGTTTTGCCAACACATTTGCCAGCACTTTATGTATTATTTACAAAGTTTGATTCGGAAAACATTGGAAGCATTCACTGATGCTGTGTTCACAATATACACTTTGGAAAGGTAGAGTCAGACTGAAAAGTTCAATGATTTGAATCCCTACTATGGCATTGACGTTTTCAATGAAATGTGTGTAATGTGTAGTGTTTGATGCCAGCTTTTACTACATACGGCACCGCAGGCGGTGACACTGGTAATACATGAGATGAAGATGGAGCACCGGTGGAATGAGATGGCGGGGGAAACCGGAGGTCCCAGAGAAAACCCGCCCCAGTGCCGTGTTGTCCACCACAAATCTCACTTTGCGGTCACCTGGGATCGAACCCGGGTCGCCTTGGTGAGTTTTCAATGAACGCGAAACAATAGAACATATGAAACAATTGACAATGCGCGAACATTCTCATTATTACTATAATTATGAGAGGATTCAGTAGGAGAAAGCTAAAGAGACGAGTTCTGTGACTGACACAATTGTATCAGTAAACTGGCTGTGGACATATGGACTTAGGAAGATATATTCTTCCAGAGTCTGTTCGTTTTCTTTGTCAAAGGGTGTATGTTTCACAACTGGCATTACAGATTTTCACAAAAGCTCTTACGATTCACAGTGCAAATGAATGAAATGAAAAGTTAATATTTTGTCATTTAAGCATAATATATTTTATTTTGAACAAGTATGATAAATTTGTTTTTTACTTAACAATAAAAGTATGTAGTTATGTGATATAAGAAATTGTCTCAATAATTGTATGTTTACCTTGGACAATCATGTTGATGCTAGTATCGTCACTTCCAAAGGCATTAGTTGCAACACATGTAAAAAGGGCTGAATCACTGCGCTCTGTTCTTTTGATGCTAAGATCTGAGAGAACACCATTAGGCAGAATTTCTTCACGTATTGTGTACCTACAACACAAAGAAGAGAGTCATAATGTAACACCATTAAATGAGACTTTCAGAGTAAACATTCTCAAGATGAGTTAGTATTAACAGTATATAATTGAAGTATAAGCATCATATCTATATGTTCCAATAATTTTTATTGACAGCTAAGTTAATGCAAAATATCTGTAAGCTTAACTAGTTAATAATCACACTCCCACTATATATTTCATAGAAAACTCATCTATCTAAATATTGTAAAGTATCATACTGTTTTCAAATCATGTTTGAATGAAAACTAAAGTGTTAACTTTTGATTAATTAGAGCCAACTGAAAAATTCAATGCCATGGCCGGGATTTGAACCACGGATCTACTGGTTTCCGTCCAGTCGCTCTGACCCTTGAGCTACCATGGTCAACGTGCCTTCCTGACATTAAATTCTCCATATACCGGAGTAATGTATTTAAAAGGATTAATTCTTTAAGGATTAATTCCTCAATATAAATTTACATTAAAAAATAATCTACGATAAAAATCCTGGTAATTAAGTACTTACAATAGTAAGTCGCCACAAGTAGTTGTCTCAAATATGAGAACCTTAAGTGGTCCACCGGGAAATATAATGAGTCAAGCATAAGGGGGTTAGCTTTAGATTGGTTCAGATCTTATCTGGAGAATAGAGAGCAATCGGTGGAAATAGAGTATTTTGATAGCGAAACGAGTGAAGTTAAAACTCAGATTTCAAGTAGCGCTATAATGAAATATGGGGTCCCTCAAGGTTCGGTGCTTGGACCTCTTTTATTTATAGTGTACATTAATGATTTGGCAGATAATGTAGAAAACAGAACCAATATAAATGTTACACTTTTTGCAGATGATACAAATATTTTTATCAAAGGGGTGAATAAGGAAGGGGCAGATGTACATATTGAAAATAATCTAAAATATATATTTTATAATTGGTTAATATTGAGTAAGGAGAAAACAACAGCCCTAAGCTTCTATAATAAAATGAGTGGAAGTCAATTGTATCCAAAATTAATGCTGGGACAAGACCAAATACATTACGTACAAACTATCAAATTTCTGGGACTAATACTAGATGAAAATTTAAATTGGGAAACTCACATAGAGGCATTGACGAAAAAGCTTAGTAAAATGTGTTTCTTAATGAGGGCGATTACAGGCATGTCAAGCTTGAAAGTTCGGAGAATAGTGTACTTTTCATATATACACAGTTTGTTGGCATATGGTATAATTTTTTGGGGAAATTCTAAAGTATTCAGTATTCAGATACCAAAAGAAAATAATTAGAATCATAGCAGATGTCTCAAGCACAACTAGTTGTAAGCCATACTTCAGTAAATTAGGTATCTTACCACTGCCAAGTATATACATATATGAAACTCTTGTACATAAGAAAGCAAGCCTAAGTTTATTCAAAACAAATTCTGAAATTCATATACACAACACTAGAACAAAGAATAATTTAGTTGTGAAGTCACACAAAACAAAGATGTATGAAAATAGTTTCACATATGCTGGCTTACATCTTTACAATAAGCTACCTGAATCTATAAAAAAGATTGAATCACAACATCAATTTAAGAAATTGTTATTAAACTTCCTTAGAGCCAATAGCTTCTACAGCGTGGATGAATTTTTAAATTTGTAAATATTTAGTTAGCTACCTTAATTATAAATATTGTACTTAGTTTTTAATTTGACGTGTCCTATAACATGTACATGTTTTAATGGATGAATCAATAAATCAAATCAAATCAAATCAAGCATAAACACATCTTGTTATCCCCACATTCTCTCTCTTATGCAAGTGCAGTGAACCTGTCTAGGCTGATATGTAAATGTAAGCACTAGCAGTAACAAGCTCTTTATTCACCATTTAACTTACAAAAAGCAATAGGCTTCGTCAGTTATAAAAAGTACTTACAATGTATTTACGAGTACAGAAGGTTTACAAATTAATGCATATAAAATTCTAGGTGATGCCTGTTTAAGAATTATTTTCTTATTCAGCTATTGTGTATATAGGATTTGAAGTATATTCTTTCTTTTGAAGCCATGACAAAATTACAGCTTTTTAAGAATTTGTGTTGCAGGGGCATGGTGTGGCATGATGTTTATGGAAACACTACCTGTATACAGGTAACAAGTTTTGAACCTAAGTCCACAAGTTGCAGATATAAAGGAGCCGCTTCCCTAAATGTCATGCCATGCGTTGCCACTGTTGCATTGGGAACATTTTGTTTGAGCACAGAGTGTTAGCTCACATTGCCCATATCACACATACTTCTTCCAGTCTACAAAGGAGATGGTTAGCTTTTCCCTAGGCATTATTCAGTTCTTGATGATAATCAGATAATCCACCACTTTTTGATTAAAATACTAAATCTACTGAGAAAAACAGCAGTTAAAGAGGTCCATAAATAAAAATTAAAATGGACCTTATATGAAGCCATATTTGGCCGGTCCTGTATGGCAGATCATTAGATGTACTTCAACTAATGGAAACTTAAGACCTCCATTTCTTTTGGAATCCTGCTAGATGAAACATTCAGCAGGTTTTTATTCAGTCAAGCTTCATCAATGTAAATAATAATCATATATGTCATGCAATGTTCTTAAAAGTGATGTCCTCATAACGATAACAAGTATGTTACTAATAAGACAATTTCAAAAAAAACATATCATTCAGATAAAACTCAAGTTTTAGTTTTTGATGCTATTATATATACTTTTAATTTCTAGGTCCTTAGTTAATCACAATATTAGCATTAATTTCCAATAAATCTAATATAAAAATTATTTGTGGTTGGTTTATTGACACTCGTCACTTACTTTTTCATATATTTATGAGAGACTAGTTTCAAAGGCCCTGGCCTCCATTTTCAATCTCCAGAGAGGCCAGGGCCTTTGAAACTAGTCTCTCATAAATATATGAAAAAGTAAGTGACGAGTGTCAATAAACCAACCACAAATAATTTTTATATTAATTTTGACGTCACTGTTACTAAATTCCTCCAAACACACATCATTCCAATAAATCATTTTTCATGGCCTTCAGATTTCAGTGCCAATGATCTACTTAGGAGCTATGATGAATGTGCATTTAATTACCTCCAAAGTGATTTTAATTCTTTGAGATATCACACCTTTAATTTAACTTCCATTTAGCTATATTTTTCAAATGGAAATTACAGTTCCTTAAGGTGTTATGAAAGGACTCAAATATGCTTACCTGTTGTCACTTTTGGGGTCAAGTCGCTTATTGTTCATGTTCCACAGAATTCCAATTGGTTTCTCTCCTTTGGCCTCACACTGTAACACTGTAGGCTCACCCCGTCTTGATGTCTGATTTCTTAATTTTATTTCAAAATGAGGTGGTGCTGGAAAAACATTTGTAATATCATCACAAAATATTTTTGGTATGAATTCATGAAATGTAGTTATTAAAAAAATGTATAAATTTATATTTATTCTCTGCTAAGCAAGAAAACAAATATTTTAGTTAATTGATGGAAATTAATCATTTCTTCACACTAGCTGTATATAGGCTAAGGCTTTTGATAAATAGAGTCAACATGAAACATTCAATGCCATGGCTGGGATTTGAACCACGGATCTCCTGATTTCCGTCCAGTCGCTCCAACCCATTGAGCTACCATGGCCAACTTGCCGTCATGTGGAGAATTTAATGTCATGACGGCAAGTTGGCCATGGTAGCTCAATGGGTTGGAGCGACTGGATGGAAATCAGGAGATCCATTGTTCAAATCCCTGCTATGGCATTGAATTTTTCATGTTGACTCTATTTATCAAAAAGAAAACAAATATTCACTGAGAATCAAAATAGTTGTGAATAAAACTATTGTTATAAGTGAAGCTATTTCAAATTAAAAGATTTGTGTTATACTTTATTAAAAGTTAAAACTTCACTCATGTCACCATTAAAAACTGAATGTTTTTGGGACTGTCTCAGTCTGATGCTCAGCTGATTGGCAACTGATCACTATCTTCACAGTCGGTTGTGGTATGGTTCTTTTCAATTGATTTCCCTCACTTGGAAAATTTCCTACTTAAGTTCATTAGACCACTAACTGACAGCATTTCAAAATTTAAAATACGTGGAATGGTTTCTACAATAAAAAATCTTCTACCATGTTGTGAGTTCAAATTTTGTTGTTCATGGTTTCAGTAATTTAATCTCTTCTACAATATGGTGGTTATCATTCCAGAAATGATAATCAACAGTCAATTTTTCTGTTGTCAGTCACCAATCAGCTGAGGATGGGACTGAGATGTTCCTGAAAAGGTTCCTGTTTTTAAAAGTGATGTGACTATGTTTAGTTTTTTACTAGCACCGTGTGAAAACCAACAGCACATGAACTGAACACTGTAAAAATAGGGGATGCTAGGAAACAGAAAAGTATGATAAACATATACTGATAATAATGGCCATAAATAATGATAGCTCCATTTTTAAAGTATCTATAAAGCAAAATTAACCCTTAAATGCAGTTCCCTCAGGAAATTTTAACCTAAAATCTTTGTCAAATAAAATAAAAATATGCACCTTTCTCCTTATAAAAAAAAAAAAAAACAAAAAAAACCTTAATTGAAGCTTTTTGCATTTTATTTTTGTTTTCCTTCTAAGCTTACTCTTTTGATGTAACCAGGTGTCTGCATTATTATTCACACACTTTATCTTGAGCCCGGATATCTACTTCTATAAAAGATTGCTGAGCATCACTGTTGCTACTTTAGTGTCATCACTTGTGCCTTTCACTGTATATCATACTACCTTTGCTGCTGTTATATTACGCTATCATATTGGGTTACTTATGTGCTTTACTTTTGGTTTAACCTACTCAAACAGTAATTTTAAGCACTAAATTCCTGAAGCAGACCCAGCATCAACAACACAAACTCCTATAAATTGTAAAAGAAGAGCCATTTGTTTAGATTCTTATTTTAGCTATTGTCTAAAACAATTGCGGAAACTGCAACTCAAGGCATTTTATGATATAATTGAAAGTAAGACTGTGTAAAACATATAAAAAGTCCCGTTACCTTCTTTGCAAATCATGCCAATTTTAAGCTCAAGATAAAATGTGTGAGTAGTGCTGGATATCCTGAGAATATATTTAAATGTCTTTTACATATTGGATATATCAAAATCATACTACAACTAGTAATTACATTCTAGAAAACTTGAATGAAATATTCATATAGTATTTTATTTCAGATTACAATTTTAGATGAACTAATTTTAGATGCAACTAATTAAATGACATTCAACCAATGTGGTCTCTTTTTTTTTTTCAGAAATATTAAATATACTATTTCTAAATTTACTATAGTAAGTAACAAATAGGCAGCTCCATAAGAAACTTCTCTTTGTCCTCTAATAATTCAAAAGTTAGACTTTTGAAATAAAAACAATAAATTAAAACCATCTTTCAGATTAGAAAATCTGTAAGTATTCAACTTAACTGCATTATTTTAGTTTAAATCTTTGACTTAATTTTTCACAATATACAAAACTGTCCTAGAATTACAGTTCTTATGTGTTAACCTGATTTCAATAAAAAATAATGCATCTAGATTCTGCATGTCACACTGAGAAGATAACTGGATTTTATATCTGAACATTCTACATCTGATTCATATTTAAACCAATATAACTTACCTTGCACACTAATTAGAATCACTGCAGATAATCCAGAACCAATACCATTCACAGCTTCACATAGGTAATAGCCTTCATTTGTCTTTTGAATATTGTTTATTGTGAGGGTTCCATCTTCTACTTTAATATTCGGGTTATTGGGCTTCAAGTCCTTATAGTCTCCAGGAGTATCTCCTAAAAACATGTAATGAAATTAGAAACACTGCTTTCTTTGGTGCAATTAATTTATAAAATCATAAACTTTTTTAATTTTTCCATTTTCTGATCTTAACATGCTTGCATTAATCAAAACACCAAATATGCAACTTGCATAACATCACTCAGAACATGGAGAACATAAATGGACACCTTATTAGAAAGAAAAGACTAGTAAATTCTATTACTGCCACTGTTTTAATAAGATAAGAAAGAATTTTTGCCTGCCATTTTTCGTTTTTCTTCTGGGGTTAATTAAACAGTTCTATAACAATTGTTTTCACTACTTATTCTCATTATTACTGATTAACCTTTTTTGGGGGTCAGAAATACATATTAAAAAGTTTAGAACAACTTTTGTTCTTGTATGTTATATTTACGTGAAGCTCAGATAATTTCATAGCTGATTGATTTCTTATACAAGTCTAAACTAATGGGCAGCATTTCTGTGATTTGTTGCTTCTCCAAGAAAAATTATTATAAAACACATTTACAAATTATATACAGGATGTTAATGAACTCCACCAAAATATTTTCAGAGCAAGTGCAGATATCCTAAACAAGTAATTTGAGATAGGATACTTCTGGCCTTTTGATTCAAATGTGGAAGTTACAGTAATAAGTTTCTAAGGTGCCAGTACACCACTGATAGCACTTGAGTACACAACACATAAAAATGAAGAGAAGTGTCAAAGTATTCCCTCTGGTGCAATGATTATGACAGTAGTTTTCAAAAATTAATGAGTTCAAGTCTAAATTTTTATGTCTTTTTTATTTTTGTTTTAATTGTTTTTTCAATATTTTGACTAAACTTTTAATTGTTGTATAAATGTATGCATCTTACAGTGTAATTTCGCCTTGTCAATGCAATTAATTACAATTCTTTCTAATAAAGGTTGAATCCTGCTTAATATTTTCACATGCTGCACGTCTAAATGAAAGGTGGTTTAAATATGAATAAACTTAAAATCCTTTCATGGAAGTGTTGAAAACAGTGTTGTTGTATAAATTAAATTAATTGTGTTATTAATCGACTCCCAATTAATTTAATGAATAAACTTACATAAAATAAAAAGGAAATACAGCTCTTTACGTCAGGTTTATATGAAATGCTTGAAATGGCGACCTGCATTTTCAATGCAAAGAGGAGAGCGACAAATGAACGATTATTGTACTCTGTCCAAAATTCCTTGTGTGCATCGAATAACATCACGTGTTGCTATTATTCGGGCAGTTAGGTCCTCTTTTGTGGTAAAAAGTGTTTCATACACCAGAGATTTGAGGTGTTCCCAAAAAAAGTGTAGTAGTCTTATTGCACTGGCCAATCAGATTCATGTTCTTAATTACGAATTATGCCATTTCTTCCTATTAGTAGTTATGTATTAAAAACACGAAGAAAAAAATTAACTAATAACAGGATATGAACCACTGACCTTTGGAATACCAGATTTTGGCATTATGGATTGGGCCACAGAACATTTTACAGAAACACAACTACAGTAGGCTACATAATGCAAGAAGGCAGTTAATTGCTGTTCATTGTCACACTGGCAGGTGATTAGTTTGAGATTTAAGAGATCTTTGAGGCATTAAATCTTGAGAACGCCAATAACGAGCTACTAAGAATCAATATTTCTATACTCAGAAAGTAATTTTAAAGATATTCTAATTCAATAATTTTGTATATATTAAATTTAAAGGGAGTCGATTAATGACACTAAACAACACTTACTTTGATAATTTAATTTATCATAACAACACTGTTTTCAACACTTCCAAGAAAGGAATTCTGTATATACTTAGGAATATATCCTTAAAAATATTTTTGTAAGCCTTATTTCTTCGCTGAATCATTATGATCTCCCAGAAAGCACATGATATTTAAGTTGGTACTTAAATGTTACCTAAATTTTTTATCGTGAAGTGCTTACACGCTACAGATACCCATTACACTTGTACAATTTCTGAACAGTGGCCTGCATGGCAGCGGTTTAAAGTCAGGTAGAATAGTAGATTGGGTAGCATGGGACAGTTAGTGTTTCCAAGATTATACAGTATGGGAGATAATTACAGATCCGTATGAAGCATTGATGATGCTTTCTCATGAGCAGTTGGAGTTGGTGCTATGACTAGCATTTAGTGAACAGTTCCACTGTGTGCAATGTGTTGTGTGTTTCAGCTGCATCTTAACTTCAGAGGTATATTGTGTCATTGCAGGTAAGAGATTTTAATGCTATTTTGTAGTGGTGTCATCCCTATGAATGGAGAGTTATTTTTACTTTCTATAAACAAATTAGAATACTTACATTATGGTGATTCATTCCATTTATTAATGTGTTTTGATTAGTATGGAACAGTACACTTGGTGGGTAGTATGGGATAAATATACAAAGTAATATATCATTTCAGATCACAATGCTGAAGTTTAAGAAGATGATTCAGGATTCCGGAGAAGGAGAGTGGGTTGAAGTTAATGTGGTATCTGATGTAAAGAACGTTGTTGATAAAAAAAATGACCATAAGTAAAGCTGTGCAAAATTGTAAGATGCCCAAAATGGTGCTTCAAAGAAAGCATAAAACCTTCAACATCATTTTCAGCAGGAACTGGCTAATTTTTTAAGTTCATTGCAGCTACGAAACAGGTCTCTACACCATCATGCCTGCAGCAATGAATCCCAGTAAAAGAAAAACCCAGAGGAAAGAAGTTTCAACTTCAAGTCCCTACAACATAGCTCTATATTTAAATTTGAATTTAGTGACTCATAAATTCAAATTTAAATATGAAGAATACTTCACTGTTAATAATGCTTCTGCTTTTAATATTTATAACATAGCTCTAGTTTCAAAATTTCTAAAAGTAGCACCTCAAAACCCAAGTCAAAGTCCATTGTGAACAAAAACTATGAAAAAACAGGCTGCATTATTTGTGGTTATAAATATAAAATGTAATCAGTGTTATAAATATGAAGGATGGGTACATGAAGATTGTGCAGATCTTGAAAATTATATATATCACTTTATGAGCTTTGTAAACTCACAAAAACTAGAACTGAAGAAAGGGTTTGACTTAGAAATGTACCACAGTTAATCAGAATGCCTTTTTTTGATGTTGATTGATATCTGTGATATTTAAATAAAATTATGGGGAAACATTTCTACTGTTCTCTTAAGTTATCTACCTTGTCTTGTACTACCTGTCAAATGTTAGATCATAAACAAAATCTTAAAAATTACCATTCTGCTTAAATAATAACTCTAGTTCTTATTAAAAGTTCACATTGCGCTGATTGCTCCGAGGGTTTACAAAATATTAACTGATTCTATTTTCAGGTTGCCATAATGTAAAAGTACTGTTTTACACAAAATACATTGTGTCCCATATTACACATTATGAGCAAATATAAACCACAGGAAATAATGGGGTTAAAAAAAAAAACAAACCTTGTTTTGAATTGCTAATGGGACCCTGTCATAAGCAAGTCTATTTAATTTAAGTAGTTATGTATTTTATTTTGTTCACATCCATTTCCCTTTAGTCATAGACATCAAGAGTTACAATTTTACTGCCTTAACATATGAAAGTTAAACTTACCAGCAGCACGTTTCCATGTAACTTGTGGCCGGGGAAAACCATCGGCTTTACATTCAACTTTTGCATCACTGCCTTGAGCAAATGCTTTATCTGTAGGCTCAAGAATCCATCTTGGTGGTACTGCAGAAAATGAACGATAACCATTAGATAAAATTCCTTTATATATGCCTACCTAATTTATGTGAATTTAATATTGGTTTCAAAACTTCAGTATCTGCTTTTATTGGGCAAAAGTTATTTTAGTGGAAAAAAATTACAAAATACAAATTTAGAAAACTTTTTTTTTGTAAATTAATTAATGCTTTTACCAATCAAATTATTACTATTTCAAAAATATTGAAATATTGTTTAAGCAATTTAAACTTGAATTATCAATTTTAAATAGTTGAAAATGTTTGCGTTCAGTGATTGTTTATCATTATACATACATAACTAAGCCAACACTCAACTGCATCATATTATATTGTTCAATTTATAACTGAATGCCAATTTTTCTGAGAGAGATTGTTAAAGATATTTATATAAACTTCTTCACAGTTATATGTTTCTCCCTTATCATATAAATTTGGAATATGTTAGCCATACATAATTAAATTCACTGCAGTTGAGAGGCAGCAAAATATATGTGGCAGTAACACCTAACACTCCAAAAGGTTAACAGTTTTATTCTTTGTTGAGACAAACAAATTTAGGTGGCATAACTGTAGTAAGGTACCTAATGAAATTTCTCATGCAAGAACAAATATTTGTATTTAGTGAGTAAATTTTAGCTATAAACAATTTTTACATAAAAAATTGACAGGGAAACTTATATTCTTGCTCTTTAAAAATTTAAGGCTATTAATGGCAAAGCTGTTGAATTAAAGTATATTTTTGGTGTTAAAAAGCTAAAATAAGTAGTATTAATGCTATTTCATTTAATATTAAAACATCTATCCTTAGCATTTTGATATACAAGTATTTCATAGGTGTTACTGCCTAGGAAATGCATCTATTGCCATATACATTTGGTTTACAGAAATGCTATTAGATAAATGATCAAATTTCGATACATGTCAAGTAAAAATTTTGAATTTGAATCTATTTGTTGAATGGCAATAGCTACTAACAGTATTCAGAACCAGTGCAAATTTCTAGAATTTCAATATATGATTATTTGCAAGCCAAAATAGTAATAACTACCATGCTGAAATCTGCACTGGAGAGGTAGAACTTTCTTTCATTTGTCTTATTTTCCACATCTTTGTGAGTTAATGTTTTAAATATCGGCCTGTAAATGACATAGAAAGAAAGTTCTCAATTCCTTAGACTAACTTAAACTAACAGATCATGCACATTCAACTACACAGATACTAAAGAGAGGCTACAAGCACAGCAATGAACCATATTCATGTTAACATGCATTAACTAAAAGGTAAATAAAAATATAAAACATAAAACATGAAAAGCCTTACATTTTCAAGCTCTAATACTGCAATGGAACACAAATCACAATACATTAGTAGCATTTCTAGGCAGTTAGAAAAACTAAAATGAAATAAAAGAATAATATAATACAACAAAATAAAAAAAATAAGCAAAAAGAAATAAAATAAGAGGATTAGCAATAGGTATCAGGTTAGGACAAGTGTTTAAAACAAATGAATGTTTTTAATAGCTAAACCAGGCACATTTCACAGGGAAGGAATAGGGAACATGAAAGGATTGTGCTCTGGCAAAAATGATAACATAATTATCCATGAAAAAAGAAGAAGAGCTAAGGTATTTTTTTAAGATTACAACTTGATGACCCTGCTGCGACATTAATATACCTTTTCAATTTTCTTACATGGATTTTTATTATAGCATAACATTCTGCATTTATTTGTTCAAGTATTTCATTGAAAAGGGTTATTAAACTCTGTTAAGTTTTTAGAACAAGATGATACAAATAAAATTCATCTTTTCGAAGAAGAAATAAGAAGAAGAACAAAAATAATTCGATCCTCAGTGAAGTAAACAATGTGTAAAATGTGTACAGAAGTAAAATTAAATCAGTGAGCGCTTAAATGAATACATTTATGTAGGATGTCTAGCGTAAGCAGATGCTAACACCATGACAAAACAACTTTTACTTCATGATGGGAAAAATTCTACTTTTGATTTATCAACTGTTGAGACTACAGTTTTACACATAAACAGAGCAACAAGGCAAACAATAATACTGTTTGACTTTTCAGACAGTGCGTGCAAAACAAGTACAATGAATTTAACAACTAATTCATCATCAGTATCTCATTATATTACACAAAGTGATAATGTATGCTCATTTCTACTATATAATGATCTGTGTAACTCAGCAGTTCCTAAAATTCATCATGTTACATACATTCCACATAAGCCATACTTGTATTTGTCTGTAGTATTCTGTGGTTTTAATGATCATTTTTGTAAATGCAAAAGTACTTTGCAAGTGCATTATTTATTTATTTTTAAGCTGCATAAACATAAAAATAATAACTTTAGAATATATGTTCAAAACTTCTTTCCTATCCAACAGGGCATCCTGTTTATTCATATATTACATAAATTAAAGTTTTCACTCCATTCTTCCTTTAAAAAATTACTAAATTTTGTAATATTTCCTTAAAAATAATTCTTTGTCACTTAAGGAAATTGACATTAATATTATCCATTTGTCCATAGGTTCACCAATTTGTGTTGAAGTTCAAAAAAATTGGTAGAGAAGTTCTCTGCTTAACAATAGTACCAATGAACAAGTGAAACAAATGGAAAATATTTTAGGCCCATATGCAATTTGATAAATAGAGCAATGAAATAAGTAACATAATCTGCATAAAAAGAAATAATGTTAAATAAATTATTTAATGCTCATTAATTTATTCTTATAAAGTCAATGAAAAAGCAAAGCTATGTATGAAACCCTTTAATTTGTATATAAATAAATTGCAAGCTCTAGCAATATGATCTGAAATACCAGATGGCCTCGCAGCAAACAAATTATACAAAAATGAACATCAAAACCATTAACTTTCTGATGGAATTCCATAAGTAAAAAAATTAACAGAAATATCTGATTTTACCCTTCACAACAAGCTCAGCAGTTCTGTTGGCATGACCAGCAGCATTGCTGGCAAAACAAGTATAATAACCAGCATGCTTGAATGTTACCCGCTGAACTATGAGCAGACTAGTTTGTCTTCCAACATTCACAGTTGTAACTCCCATAGCAGGAGTAACTATCTGTTCATCATGAAACCAGGAGAATGCAATGGGAAGATCACCTGTTGAGGCTACACAGGTCAATTGTACATATTCCCCTTCTCGGCTGTACTCAGAAGAAAATGAGAGGGGTAGCAGAGTTGGAACCTCTGCGAGTATAAAGAAACAAACAAGAAAATGGACCACAGCCAGATCTGATTTTTGTTTTTAGAACTATAAAATTCTTAATTCTAAAACAAAACACCAGGTTAGTTGATCAACTGCTGTAATCAAAATGAAATCACAACCATATTTTAATGAAGTGTATCAATTTCAAATCAGAATTATGATTGCAGCTGATAGTTACTTAAAGAAGACAGTATGATAGCAAAAAATGAATAATTTTTATGCACATGAGTATTGCAAAACAATGAATTTTTAGCTAAAGTAACTCACAATTACAAATTGCAGAGAACTTGGATAGCACCTGTTTGAAACATCACAGCTCATATATCGAGATTCAACTGTATTGGAACACCTCATATTTCATGTCATGCATTTGCTTTTTAAAAAAACTTTAGCCCATGTGATATAAATGTATAAATACAGAAATACATTTAGAAAAACCTAAATGATGTGTTATAGCTAATAATTATGATAATATTTAGGAATGGCCTACCCTTGACTTTGAGAAGCGAGGAGTGGCTAGCCTTTCCAGCAGAATTTGAGGCAATGCAGGTGTAGTTCCCAGAGTCACTAAGAGAAAGTTGAGAAAGTGAAAGAATGACTGTAAAGTCATCTAATCTTTGTACATTTCTGCTTCCATTGAATATGTTAGAGCCATCCTTTAGCCATGTAATACTAAGTGGTATGTCACCCGCCACAACAGAGCACATCACTCTTGTTGAACTACCTCCATTTATACCATTGTGATCAAATGTGAATGGTTGAATCTGTGGTTCAACTAGAAGAATTATGAATGCATCAGTGAGAAACAGACTATGATACATGGCAAAGAGTTGAAGATTTATAGCTGTAGTCCCTCAGTACCTAAAATGACACTAAATGCCTGTACCCTTGAGGTATCATGCATTTGCAAAAACCATAGATTTAAGAATGTGTGCTCAGCATACCATGAATAGCTAAACTTGTTGTGTAGTTGACTGAACCAGCCGGATTTCTCACTGTACAAGTGTAGTTTCCACGATGACCTGAATTTGCTGGGTCTATGACCAGCACACTGGTTTTACGTCCAACTTTAGTAGTGGATATTCCCATCTGAGAGGATAATTCTGTTCCTTGAAAGCTCCATGAAATATCAAGTGGGGCATCACCCTGTGCTACTTGGCAGGTCACTTGTGTTGCTTCTCCAGCAAAGATTGGGTCATCAAAATGGAAAGGGATGATCCGAGGTAAAACTAGAATGAAATATCGACATAAACAAAAGCTGTTTCTTAACATCTGAAAAGTAATTAATCATACCCTTAACTTTCAACTCAGATGAATGTTGTGCTACACCAGCTGCATTAGATGCTATGCAAGTATAATTTCCGGAGTCATTTAGGGAAAGGTGAGAAATTGAAAGAATCGCTGTATAATCATCCAGATGTTGAATCTTTCCACTGCTTTCAGATAATGTGCGACCATTCTTGAGCCATGTTATATTAAGGGGCACATCACCAGCCACCACAGTACACATTACTCTTGCAGATCCACCTCCATTTATTCCATTCTGCTTGAAATGGAATGGTTCGATCTCTGGTTCAACTAACAAACAAATCAAGCATGACGTAAAACAGCAGCATTTCAGCTATTTAATATACAAAAGCTCAGGAGGAGCAACCATCTCTTTTGGATTACCATATTCAGGTGTTTCAATAGTTGATATGATCTGATGGGTATAATGCATATTTGGCAACATTGGCATATAGAATAAAAAGCTTCAATGACATTTAAAATGCTTAACGAAGATGTATACTGCTGCAGTTGAGTTCAAATTCTTTAAGGCAGCTTGGCCTTTTATTTCATGCGTTTAGAGATCATGTCTCAGCATACCGTGAATAGCTAAGCTTGTAGTATAGTTGACAGAGCCTGCTGGATTTCTCACTGTACAAGTGTAGCTTCCTCGATGACCAGAATTTGCTGGATCTATCACCAGAACGCTAGTCTTATATCCAATTTTAGTTGTGGATAGTCCCATCTGAGAGGATAAGTCTGTTCCTTGGAAACTCCACGTAATATCAAATGGGGGATCACCCTCAGCTATTTGGCAGGTCACTTGAGTTGCTTGTCCAGCAAAGATTGGTTCATCAAAATGGAAGGGGATGATCCGAGGTAAAACTAGAATGAAAGAGCATGCATGTCAAGTGACAGGTTTTATTTTAATTTTAAGCTCAACACGTCATTGCTTAATATTCTGTTTATGGGTTAATCCACGGAAAGAACTGCAGTCTTGGATCAGAATAAGACATCTGACCCCAGTTTTAAATGTCCATGGAGTTTGAAGTCTTCACTCAATAGTATCTTTAATGAACACAAGAATACCAGAAGACAATGAAATGATGCAATGAAGAATCTTTATTGTAAACTACATTTGATTCTGAAGTGCTTTTAAGTTGTACCTATACGGCATCATGCATTTATATAAGTCATGCCATATCCAGGAATGTTTTCTCAGCATACCATGAATAGCCAAACTGGCTGTATAGTTGACAGAGCCTGCTGGATTTCTTACTGTACAAGTGTAGTTTCCACGATGGCCAGAATTTGCTGGGTCTATTATTAATATGCTAGTTTTACGCCCCACTTTAGTTGTGGATATTCCCATTTGAGAAGATAATTCTGTTCCTTGAAAACTCCATGAAATATCAAGTGGATGATCACCTTCGGCTACAAGGCATGTCACTTGAGTTGCTTGACCGGCAAAGATTGGGTCATCAAAATGGAAGGGGATGATCCTTGGTAAAACTAAAATGAAAAAGAAGGGGGAAGAACAAAGGTATTGCTTAAAGCTGCATGAATAAATTCCTTGTTTAAATCAATTACCAAACGAAGGTGCTCAATCTTTTATTTTATTGTGCATAATCATAATCACACATTATTTTCCAAAATGTATGCTTGAACTTTCCTGAAAACCAAGGAAAAATAGAGAAGTTATATCTCCAGATTTTCTAATAAATGCAGAGTAGGAATTTAGATTTTAAGTCATTTGTAATACTGCTGTATGCAGCATTATCAGAGTTCCATCTCTATGCCTATGGTACTAAATGCTTGAGAAAACTGTTTTATATAAAACAACAAATGTTGTTTTCTCTCAGGAGACTCAATAAAGAACTCAGAAAAGTAATAAAATACATTTAAAATGGAAATGCGTTACAGAACCATGATTCCTATTGGACTATATGAGTAGTCCGAAAGAGAAACATAATATTAAAAAATACAACTGTACTATGCTTTTTCGGAAAAAGATCTCTGGACCTATGTCATATAAATAGATGGTATGCTAAAATCAGCTAAATCAGTATCCAAGAAGCCCACATGCCAAACCAACAGCATACATTAGTTCAACATGAATATTTATTTTAAATTCTTTTTTTCTTCTTTCATTGTATTCATACCATGTACTTCAAGAGAAGCTGTAAAATTCACACTTCCAGCAGGATTCCTTACTGTACATGTGTAATTTCCACGATGGCCTGAGTTTGCAGTTTCAATGAATAATGCACTTGCTTTCCTTCCAAATTTTACTGTTGAAATGCCCATCTGGGATGAAAGATCAGTTCCCTGGAAACTCCAAGAAATATCGAGAGGAGCATCTCCATCCGATACTAGACAAGTAACTTGTGTTGCCTGGCCGGCAAAAATGGGAACATCAAAGTGGAAAGGGACGATCCGGGGTAAAACTAGAAATAAAAATTTGCATCACAATTACAGTACAGTGTTAAAATACTTTTGAACACTGAGAATGTGTTTGCATACCCTTAATTTTCAAATCGGAGGAATAATTAGTTGCACCAGCAGGATTTGAAGCCACACAAGTATAATTTCCTGCATCCACTAATGACAGATGAGGAAGAGAAAGCATTACTGTGTTCTCATCTAATTTCAGTACTTTTCTGTTATCCTTTAGTTGTTCTCCATCCTTAAACCATTTTATTTCCAAAGGAGCATCTCCAGATACAACACTGCAGAGTGCTTTGAGAGAACTGCCACCATTAAGACCATTTTGATTGAAGTTGAAAGGCTCAATTTGAGGTATTACTGAGAATCAAAAACAAAACTGACACTAACTGCAGAGGAGACAAAGATATATAATCTTATTTTCAAAGGGTAAATGAAAGATACGGTGACATTTTATGTAAAAGTAAGCATTAACTGTTTTCTAATATGTTAGACAAATCCATTATTAAGACACAATAGGTCACCCCAGCTCCTTAGCATATTTTCTTCAAATACCTAATATACTTCATTATTTATTTATAAAGAGTTAAATATTAACTATTCATTGATGATCTATGTAATAACTGCTTAATATTAAATAGAAACAGTCCTTTTAAGAAGAATTTCTCATGCCAACATTAATCCAATGCAATTAAATTTATGTTTGCAGGCCTCTCTGATTGACATCATACCATGAACTTCAAGACTAGCTGTGTAGTTCACACTTCCCGCTGGATTTCTCACTGTACATGTATAGTTCCCCCGATGACCTGAGGTTGCTGGATCGATCAATAAAACACTAGTCTTTCTACCAAATTTGGCTGTTGAAATGCCCATTTGAGAAGATAATTCAGTGCCTTGAAAGCTCCAAGTTATATCAAGGGGAGAGTCACCTTCTGACACTAGACATGTAACTTGAGTTGTCTGTCCAGCAAAAATTGGAACATCAAAATGGAAAGGGACGATCCGTGGTAAAACTAGAAATAAAAGTTAGCAAACAGTTATTGGAGAATTAGCTTCTTAAATTGCATCAGAACATTTAGTGAAATTTTTTATCTTTCGTTATCAACATGGAAGAGTGATCAGCTATCTCTCCAAGACTTAAAGCCACACAAGCCTTCTATTTTTTTCTTTTCATTTTTTTTTTTTTTTTTAATACTCAGATAGTCAATAAAAGATGAAGTAAGAGGCACATAACTGCTGTAATGTAGTTTCAAAGTGTCATGTATGGTTTTAGCTTACTGTTTCTGAACATTTTAGTACCAAATGAAAATCTATTGAACTGATACTGCAGGGTGCTTCAGAAAGTATCTCATGAAATTAACTGATTTAGTTTGAAGGGCTCAAGCTGAAAAGTTTATACAATTAAAAATAAATCTGCTACTTGCTGCGGAGGAGACAAAGAATTTAACACCATACTCTAAAGCAAATCAAATTTATACAAAAGAAATATTTATATACTGTATCACAATAAGCAATAATTACAAAGGCAGCATACAAGGGAAGTTAGAAACAATCATCCTCTAGTTCATAATGTCTTCCATCTTCATTGTAATTCCTATTTCCTTCATAAACATGTGCACATTCAGTTATCCACTCATGATGGCCTATTTTGAATTTCTTAAAATGTTCACAAGAAGTAAGCCTTTTAAGAAGAACAGCTCATGCCAACACCATCCAATGCAATAAAACACTACGTCAGGCTTCCTCAGTGACATCATACCATGAACTTCAAGACTGGTTGTATAGTTTACACTTCCTGCTGGATTTCTCGCTGTACATGTATAGTTCCCCCGATGGCCTGAGGTTGCAGGATCTATCAATAAAACACTAGTTTTTCTACCAAATTTAGCTGTTGAAATTCCCATTTGAGAAGATAATTCAGTGCCTTGAAAACTCCAAGTAATTTCAAGAGGAGAATCGCCTTGAGATACTTGGCATGTTACTTGTATTGCTTGCCCAGCAAAAATAGGGTCATCAAAATGGAAAGGGACGATCCGTGGCAAAACTAGAAATAAAAGGTGGCAAACAATTATTGGGGAATTAGCTTCTTAAATTGCATTAGAACATTTAGTGTAATTTTTTATCTTCGATTATCAACATGGAAGAGTGATCAGCTATATCTCTATGACTTAAAGCCACTCAAGGTTTTTTTCTTTTTTTTCTTTTTTTTTCTTTAATACTGAGATGGTCAATAAACAATGAAAAAAGAGCGCACAACTGCTATAATGTAGTTTCAAAGTATCATGTATGGTTTTAGCTTATTGTTTCTGAATATTTTAGTTGCAAATGAAAATCTATTGAACTGATATTGCAGAGTGCTTCAGAGAAGTATTTCAAAAAGTTAACTGATTTAGTTAGAAAGGCTTAAGTTGAAGTGCTTATACAATTAAAAATAAATCTGTTACTTGCTGCAGAGGAGACAAAGAATTTAATGCCGTCTCTAAAGCAAATGAAATTTATATAAAGGAAATATTTTATACTGTGTCACAAAAGCAATAATTATAAAGGCAGCACACAAAAAAATTAGAAACAATGATAATCTTCTAGTTCATAGTATGTCTTCTGTCTTCAATGTAATTCCTATTTCCTTCATAAAAATATGCGCACATTCAACTGTCCACTCATGATGCTCTATTTTAAATTTCTTAAAATGTTCACAAGAAGTAAGCCTTTTAAGAAGAACAGCTCATGCCAACACCATCCAATGCAATAAAACACTACAACGTCAGGCTTCTTCAGTGACATCATACCATGAACTTCAAGACTGGTTGTATAGTTTACACTTCCTGCTGGATTTCTCACTGTACATGTATAGTTCCCCCGATGGCCTGAGGTTGCTGGATCTATCATTAAAGCACTAGTTTTTCTACCAAATTTAGCTGTTGAAATTCCCATTTGAGAAGATAATTCAGTGCCTTGAAAACTCCAAGAAATTTCAAGAGGAGAATCGCCTTGAGATACTTGGCATGTTACTTGTATTGCTTGCCCAGCAAAAATAGGGTCATCAAAACGGAAAGGGACGATCCGTGGTAAAACTAGAAATAAAAGGTGGCAAACAGTTATTGAGGAATTAGCTTCTTAAATTATATAAGAACATTTACTATAATTTGTTATCTTTGGTTATCAACATGGAAGAGTGATCAGCTATATCTCCAAGACTTAAAGCCACTCAAGCCTTTTCTTTGATTCTTTTTTTTTTTTTAATACTGAGGTAGTCAATAAAAGATGACGAAAGATGCACACAACTGCTATAATGTAGTTTCAGAGTGTCATGTATGGTTTTAGCTTATTGTTTCTGAACATTTTAGTTGCAAATGAAAATCTATTGAACTGATACTGCAGAGTACTTCAGAGAAGTATCTCAAAAAGTTAACTGATTTAGTTAGAAAGGCTCAAGTTGAAGTGCTTATACAATCAAAAATAAATCTGCTACTTGCTGCAGAGGAGACTAAGATTTTAACGCCATCTCTAAAGCAAATCAAATTTACATAAAGAAAATATTTATACACTGTATCACAATAAGCAATAATTATAAAGGCAACATAAAAAAAAGAGATTAGAAACAATGGTCATCTTCTAGTACAAAGTATGTCTTCTGTCTTCAATGTAATTCCTATTTCCTTCATAAGCTTGTGCACATTAAGTTATCCATTCATGATGCTTTATTTTGAATTTCTTAAAATGTTCACAAGAAGTAAGCCTTTTAAGAAGAACAGCTCATGCCAATACCATCCAATGCAATAAAAGACTACAACGTCAGACTTCCTCAGTGACATCATACCGTGAACTTCAAGACTGGTTGTATAGTTTACACTTCCTGCTGGATTTCTCACTGTACATGTATAGTTCCCCTGATGGCTTAAGGTCGCTGGATCTATCATTAAAGCACTAGTTTTTCTACCATATTTAGCTGTTGAAATTCCCATTTGAGAAGATAATTTAGTGCCTTGAAAGCTCCAGGTAATATCAAGAGGAGAATCGCCTTGAGATACTTGACACATTACTTGTATTGCTTGCCCAGCAAAAATAGGGTCATCAAAATGGAAAGGGACGATCCGAGGTAAAACTGTAACAACACATATTTTAAAATAATTTCCATTAAGTGTTTTGGAAAAGTGTAGGAATGTAAACTGAAAATAATGCACATTAAGTGTTACCAGAAATGTAAACGATATTGCTCAAGCTGTTAAATAGATTTACGTGCCATTGACGATTAGTTTAGTGGAATGGGATGTATTTCCTGCAGCATTTCTTGCAATGCAAGTATAGTTTCCCTGATGCATGGGCATGACTGGACTGATCATTAGAACACTTGCTCTGTCTCCAAGCTTTGTTTTGATCACTCCTTGTGGAAAGCTTGCTGATGCATTCAGTTGTTTGTCATAAAATATCCATGTAATATCTAATGGTGTATCTCCTTTTGCTACAAAGCAGTTGAGCTGCACCACATCACCAGGATTAGAAGGAACATCACCAAAGGAAAATGGTACTATCAGGGGTCTCACTGCAATATTTTCAAAGTGTGAAATGTTTAGTTACCACACATATTTAGAACTAAAATTCTCTTAGCTGCTATACAAACTAAGCTTTTATATTTTATCAACTCCTTGATTTGCCTAATAGGGTGAATTAACAAAATAAGGATAGTTTTTACTCATTTTATAATGAATAGGTACAAGCTCATGCATAATATGTAATTATAATGGTAGAATATGTCCATTTTAGCAAAATCACAATGGACAAATGTTTTGATATTTTGGGATATAAAATATTTTAATATGCAAATGAATTATAATGTTCGTACAATCCTTGAGCCAAAGATTTCTGTTAATACTGTTTGTAATTTCCGAGAATGTTACAATATAATCTCAGTTGCAAAATAATTAAGTCTATTACTGAAATATTCTTAAAATAGCTTCTCATACATTCCCAGAAATGTTTCAACTGTGACTCGTTACATCATTCTCTTTTGTCACTCATGCATATGTTCTGGATTTCAGTCATCACACGGAGGATCATTATTGGGTTTACATAACTGTATTTATATGATTGCAAAACTAGTGACTTTTAAGCTATCAAAAAATATTACAAATATGCAAATAATGAAAGATGAGAAAAATGGATAAGAGTGATTTCAACTAAGAGAATAGGAATAAACACAAAGAAAATCAAGAAATTTAACTAAGGAAAG
This sequence comes from Mantis religiosa, assembly GCA_030765055.1. Lineage (NCBI taxonomy): Eukaryota > Metazoa > Arthropoda > Insecta > Mantodea > Mantidae > Mantis > Mantis religiosa. The sequence continues at coordinate 185,610,697 of CM060951.1, forward strand.
TATTACTATTTACTTGTGGTTAGAGTTTCTGAGACTATCTCAAATTTTTTCATCTGGACTTAGAATAATTGTTATCACCAGTCTAACATGATTCAGATTCATGCTACATCAAATTATATGGCCAAGGAATATGAAAAATGATGATTCATTACTTTTATGGAGGGTTTCATCATTTATTTCAAATGTCTAGCACATTTTGTCTTCCACCATTACTTATTGTTATTTAATGTTTTATGCTTATTATCATTGCAGATTTCAAACACATTCTTCCTCTGCTGTCCCAGTTTTAGCATTTCAGTTGTATCCTTTGAAGAATTTTCCAATAGAGACCTGGAGGGTGCTGCAGGCAAAAGTTTCTTCTACTTTACTTTATTTTTAAAATAAATTTGATTTTTAATTGATTACATACTTTCTTTTTTTACTTCTACTAATCTTGACACAATGTTTGATTCAGATGCTAAACCATTCTGTTCCCATTATAGTATTACCGCTGTAGTTACCTACACAAAAGCTTAATTAACTCTTAGATGAATAATACGCATTTATCAAGGAACTATATTGCTCATTTGAACTGTGTGAAGTAGAGTTCTCCTAATAACTTAGACACCTAAGAAATAACTCAATATATTATATTTTTATATCCCTGGTGAGCATCTTGGAAATGTATATTTTACATTTTGATAAAAGAAAGAGCCAATTTGTGTTCTTGATAAATCTCACACACTTACTAGCATATTATCAAGAACATGTATTAGAAATTTCAGCTAGATATTTGTTTAAAAATTAATTAATTTCCAATGGTACAGCTTGATGGAATTTCCCTTTTTGCTCTTGCAACATGTTTAATGTTCTCTCTATTTGTGTTTTATCCAAAAATGCCATAGTCCTATATAAAAACTGAAACCTCTCCTTGCTTCTCTTAACTAACCAAAAAAGAAAAGAAAAAGCTTATGAGAAGAACAAAATATAGCATCAAGAATTTGATAAAAGCATAGATCTTTAGCAAGTTTATTCACATGTACTCTAAAAGTAATATTTTCCCTTTCATAACATTTCAAGACAGAGATGTCAATATATACCTTCAGTGATTTAAGCGAGCAGTATTTCATACAACTGCATGTTTATGTTTCTACGTCTTCTTCGTTTAGAAAAGAATCTATAATTGCCTGCTGGCAATGTAACATAATAAGGGATGAATTCATTGCAAGTTGTCTCCTGTACCTTGCTTAAATGACTCATTATAAATGAAATCAAATGAAATGATTAAATTATTTCATATAACAAAATGAACATCTCATTATTCTCAGCTTGCCTGTCCAAATTTTGCATGTTAATTTCATATATATTTCAAAAGTTTAGTTTTGATTATTTGAGGGAGGGGGGGCTGAAAAGGATTCCACACTCCTAGTTAAATTCAAGTTACTTTAAGCTTTGCAAGCTGATAACACTATCAAAAACACAGTTAGTCTTCTTAAAAGGGAGTGTAATACATATACTCCTTTCAGAGGGTGTTATCTTGTTCTAATGAGCTGTTGCAGTTATTCAATTGCCTCTATGATCATGATAGAGTAGCTAAAATATTTTAAAATATAGTGGGTATATGAATTAAAATCTGAGTAGAAAGCAATTCAAGAGAAGAAAGAGAAATATAGAGAAAATGTAAAAGAAACAAATGATAACTATGCAATCTGTAATATATGTAATATTACACTTTCTTACAAATATAGCATAATGCCACTTCCGAATACTGTACTATTACATAATAAAATCAAAATATTGTTCCTCTATTTATTTGGAATCCTTCCAAGGAATTTGTGTTCATATTTAATTTTAGAGAGTGGAAGAGGTTGTTTTATTATCATCATTTATTTATTTAATTATTTTATTATTATTATTATTATTATTATTATTATTATTATTATTATTATTATTATTATTATTATTATTATTATTATTATTATTATTATTATTATTATTATTATTATTATTATTATTATTATTATTATTATTATTATTATTACTATTATTATTATTATTATTATTATTATTATTATTATTATTATTATTATTATTATTACTATTATTATTATTATTACTATTATTATTATTATTATTATTATTATTATTATTATTATTATTATTATTATTATTATTATTATTATTATTATTATTATTATTATTATTATTATTATTATTACTATTATTATCATTATCATTATCATTATCATTATTATTATTATTATTATTATTATTATTATTATTATTATTATTATTATTATTATTATTATTATTATTATTATTATTATTATTATTATCATCATCATCATTAGGCAATATATCTAAGCATCTGGTATTTCTCAAGTTTTATTTTATCATATTAATTATTTTGCATTTAAAATTACATTACAATAATGAATTTAGCAATCTACTTCTTTGCTCTTCTACAACAGGAGCATTAGTGTTTTGTTGCAGTAGATCAATGAAAAGTATGTTGCCTTTTGCTAATTTAAATTTTTTTTTCTTCTTTTCATTTCATTTTAATTTTATTTTGAAAATTTCTCGTACATGTTATGAAATAAGTTCTGAACACAAATTAGTTTAACTTTATAGGAATTACCTATGTTAAAGAACCTAAAGTACCAACAGAACTGCAAAGCTCAAAGCTTCTGGATGAAAAGAAAATATATTCAAAAGATATGTTATGTAAAATATGTCTTTAATGTTCAAATAACCCTTTTTTCCAGTACGAATAACTGGTGCTTAATTTAACATGTGTTCTTACAATTAATATCAATATTTTGAAGAAGGTACTAAATGTAAACAGTATCTCACAAACAAGAATAATTTGATCTTTCTAACCCCCATTCTTCACCCCCAAAAAAATAAAAGAGAAAAAGAAAAAGGGAAAAGAAATTTGGTTAAATTTTTTCTATTTGATATCACTTTTCCAAAGTGCATTGTTCCTTATATAAATTAGTCACTTGGACAAAAGCCAACTTTGTATATTTACAGTAGTTAAAAGAAATTTTCTTTGTTCATTTTGAAAGAAATACTGGTTTTTAAACTGATTGTAGGTTCTTAAGCGCAAGCTAATAATATACTAAATTTCACTTTTTAAAATTCAAGTTTAAAATATTTACATATCCTGAATAAATGTGATATTCAAATAATAACTTAAAATGGGAAAGGAATGTTGTTAAAAGTGGAGTTAGACAGAAATCAAATTAAAAAAAGTCATCATTATATTTTAAAGGACACCCAGCAGAATGTGAGAAGCTGCAACATCAGCTAATGTGCACGAATGTTTGCAGGATGCTGTAAGATTACAAGAAACTAACAGGAACCGATGGTACTGAGCCAGCATTTGCAAGTGTAACACAGAATTCCAGGAATATTAGCCTATCCTTTTTAACAAGAACAGGTCCACAAAATTGAAGTTTATCACCATCAACAATAGTGTAACCTTAATTGACTAGCATTACAAAAGACATCATCCAAGTGAATGGCAATATTTCTCATGAAACTATTTTTGTTATATGAAACATTTGATGCCTAACAGAAATCACCGAAGCAATGTTGACATGTTAAACATTATTGTCTTCAAACTTTTTATTACAAACATAACTAATTTGTGATTTAATAATTTTGAATGAGTAAAGTATAAAGAAAAATTAAAAGATACCTATGAAGGGTAACGAGAAAAGTAATGAAACCCGCCTTATTTTGTTCATAAAAGTTTATTAGATTTTAAATAAATTTATCAAATAACGCAAAATGTGAATGACTTTTCAATTCACATATCAAAGTAGATGTTAAGAAACAATGCCTATATAATGTGAACAGCAGTTTCCTAAGTTTTAGATAGCAACAAACACACAAGATTTAAACAGTCAATCCAAAACCAATTTATTTTTGAAATGCAAGCTTGAACAGAATGTCATCAGGTACTACAGTAAGTTACATATTACCAACAAAAATTGAAATGAAATATAATTGCATAAATTAGTAGTTCTATAATATTTCTATTAAATCTGTCAATAAGAGGGAATCCCACAAATCGGTGTACTTCTTGCAACTTTGGATGGTTCTTATAGAAAATTATTTCCTTTAATTTCCACATTTTCTATTACTCTTACTGAGAAAATATTTTTGCAGTCCTACCCAAAAGTGATATTCATGAGATAAACTCTGGGAAGTGTCAATGACTTTATGGGAATTAATATTACACAGGATTCTCTGACCGTGTGATTCCAGTTGTTGGTTGTTTCATGAAGAACTTAATGATTTATTAAAGTTAGATTTAATTACATTTCAAATAATTATGACTTATTTTTAGTAAGTCAGACCAGTTTGTAGACTGTGGTACATATTGATGTGGGATTTGATCCACAATGCCATAGAGTAGTATTAAAATCTTGAATTACCCTGTATATTTCAAATGCAAGCAGAGTCATTTATTGAATAAAATAGTTCTTTGATAGAAAGTAGAATGGGTTATGGAGGGTTAAGTAGTGAAAAAATAATGAAAAACAAATTACATTAATGGCAGTCATATTTAATATTAATTATTGAAAATGGAATAATGATAATACCATTTACTGCTAAGTACGCTGAAAAGCTGGCATTACCAGCCAAGTTGGATGCAATGCATGTATAATTGCCAGCATGATATGACCTCACAGCTTCTATTGTTAATATACTTGTTCGAGAACCTATCTTCAGTATGTAAACTCCTGTTGAACGGGAGGCATCAGTGTCATTGAAGGTCCACGAGATGTTAAGTGGATCGTCACCCATCATTACCACACAATTTTGTTGAACAATCTGTCCTGCATTTACAGCACTGTCTCCAAATGAGAAAGGAACAATTGAAGGAGCAACTGCAATGAAAGTGCGCAAATGCAGATTATGCTCAATGTATTGTTATGCTTCAAGGCTAACTGCATTTGTATATGAAAGAATATATAACCTGGAAAGAATAATTCATGAAATTTCCGTTTCCATAAGGAGACTTCAGTTTAACACGTACGATTTTAAATACAGCACACACTGACATGGGTGAACAAGATTGTTACAGCACAAATATGTAGGAGGTTATGGTTCAAATACTTTAAGGACTATCTTCCTGGATGAGGTTTTCTCAGGTTTTCTCAATTCTCATAACCCTAAACTTACACCGAAATATGTACTTTCCCAATTATTTAATTTTATGCATCAGCAGTGTCCACTACTTGTGGTGCTACATCTAATAACATTAAATACTATAAAAAACATAAATCATCATTATGACTAGACCTTCAAAGTGATGAAAACAGAGATAATAGTGGTTATACCGTGGAGATGAAGATAAAGAAGAAATGTATATGTATTATGTGTGCTAAATGAAAAACAAAGCGACTTCCATGAGATCATCTGCATCAAAGTGTAGCCCTTCAGAGCAAACTCTGTGGAAAAACAATTGAGAGGGAAAAGAAAAAAAAAAAAAAGAAAGGGGAAAGATTACTAAAGACCAGAGTGGATACTAAATAAGAAGCAAAGTAAAACAGATCATATGATACAGCTTCAAAATTATTTTATTCCTACTGAGTGATAAATACGATTTAAAAATGTAATACTGAAAGAAAATTTATACCATTTACTGACAAAAAATCTGTGAAGGATGCACTGCCAGCTGAGTTGGTGACTATGCATGTGTAGTTGCCAGTATGGTAAGATCTTACTGAGTCAATTGTCAAAATGCTTGTCCTAGATCCTAGTTTAAAAACATTGATTCCTTCTGAATTTGCAGCATCTGCACCATTGAGATACCAAGTTATTGTAAGTGGTTCGTCACCTTTGGTGACCAAACAGTTTTGTTGTACTATTTCTCCAGCATTAACAGCAGCTTCACCAAAAGTAAACGGAGCAAGAGAGGGAGCAACTGCAAGATATACATAAATCCAAATAATCACCAAAATAAAAACAATACTAAATTAAAATGCTCTTAAAACTTTCACAAGAATGCTTTGCTTAAAGATGGAGGCTGAATGGTATTTGGCCATGGTATCCAATGCCATTTGGTATTCAATGAAGGCTATGTGTTATGTAAAATACATAAATAAAGCAACAAAGATTCAAAGTTCCATAGTAATTTGTGACATCCACGTTTTGTATTCCATTTTCTACCAGTAAAATATTTTACACACAGTTATGAATTGCTGACGTGCAGATCATACTTCTTTATAAAGTTGCAGAGGTAGAAATTTCCACAGAAAGTATGCATGCAGTTACATTAACTTAGTAGACTAAATACCATTTACAGCTAAATGTGCTGTGTAATCAACACTTCCTGCTGCATTACTAGCAGTACAAGTGTAATTGCCACCGTGGTATGCTTTCACAGATTCTATGGTAAGTATGCTGGTCCTAGATCCAATCTTCAATATATAGATTCCTGATGAACTGGATGCATCATTTCCATTCAGAGTCCAAGTGATGTTCAAGGGTTCATCACCTTTTGTTATTGCACAGTTTTGCTGTACAAGTTCACCTGCATTTACAGCTTTTTCCCCAAATGTGAATGGATTTATAGAGGGAGCAACTACAATGGAACAAAGATATTAGGTGTCAACCATCTATCTCAAAAACTATAATTTTAAATATTATGTTCAACAAGATTTATATATTTACGCAAGGATTCTGATGTATTAGCTGAAGATCTTATGTTAAAATAAAATAATAAAAAAGCCATTTCTGAACATATAATCATAATCACAGTCAAGAAAAACTGGGAATGGGGAAAGCTTTACACCTTCCAGAAATCTACAAAATATGCAGAATAATTTGAAATGTTTAAAGATTGAAGCAGCTAGAATTGTGAAAATGTATAACAGACCTGCAGTTGTCTGATCCAAGAAGACACCAAAGCAATTAATGAGTATCATGTATTAATGTTCATCAAGATAGAATAAGTCTAAACATTCTATTATCCTATCAATTACACACACAAAAAAGAAGAAAAAAAATCCCGCACCATATAACAAAAGAAATGCAAAATGTTATAAACAAGGGTACAGAAATATTTTTATTAATTTTGAGACTATTCTGATATAATTTAGGCTCAGTGAGTTAAAAAAATTACCATGCCAAGTTAACTTGATCAAAGAAGTCTTTGCATGTATGAGTTGTCATACTGAAGATTGCTGCATATAATCAATGTAGTACTTTACTGCCACCTAGATGCATATCTAAAGCTAAATATGGTAAATGAAGTGGACTCTTTAAACAATGAGAGCAAAATTTGTAATAACATTTCATTATTTGTGAATCCATCTGTCTGTAGCTATTTGTGACCCCATACTATATGTACTGGAAAGGCCACAATATACAAAATTGTTAGATGTCATGATTTTGTGAAGTCACTTGTACATACAGAAGATAATTTCAAAACTTCCTCAGCTGGGAGATTAAATTTTGACTTCAAATAATATGCACAGCACACTGAAGTATAAGTTAAGCATAAATTAATGCTTGCCTTTCTTACAAATTGGAAGCTATAGAAGCAGACATAGCAAGAAATAGAGAAGGAAACATCTGTGTTTTGTGCTAGAAAAACAAGAAGAATGTGGCCATTTTTTCTTCACAATATGTTATTCTATTCATAACATAAACATGGTTGAAATTGAGAAATTGTATAGGAAGACAAGGAAACCTAAACTTGTCCTGGACTACAATGGTATAAAATATTGATCAAGAAGACCAATGTATGTTGGCACACTCTTTTCCTTGGAAATAAGGCAAAATACATAATGAACTACGCTGTGCACTGTGGCATAGTAGGCCAAGGCCTACTACTCATGCCTTGGTTTCCTGCCACAGAATACGGCCTGGGTTCGATCCCACCCCTGATGGTGCAGATTTTAAGTCCCGGGTATAGAACCAGTGCCCACGCAGTATCATGATGAAATTGAGGAGCTTCCAATAGGCAACCGGCCTGGTCATGAAAGCCAACTTTCCGGCTGGGGGTGTTGAGATGCTGACCACATCTCTTCCCCATATCGGTTGGATGATCACCCACATCTACCTTGCATATGTGGACGTGAGGCCGGCAGTCAAGTTGGCAGGCTCTGGTCTGACATGGACTGTAATGCCACGGGTTTTATATAATGCAAAGCAACTTTTAGACCAAACTAAAACAAATTTTAATATTTGAACAGAATATATGTGAAACTAAGAGTGTGTTATTAAATTTTAGATGAGTCGCATTTTTTAACACATCTGCTTCACTTTCGTACCTATTTTGAGGACATGTTTCGCAAATCTTCGCTTGCATCTACGGCTCTTGTGCGACTGACGCTAGATCCAGCGGTGTGGGTAATTCTGGGGTTGTTGCTGCCATCTGTTGATTTAGTGATGAACTGAAATGTGGGATTCTCTTCTAGCGGGATTTCAAAGTTCAAGATGCAAGCGAAGATTTGCGAAACATGTCCTCAAAATAGGTACGAAAGTGAAGCAGATGTGTTAAAAAATGCGACTCATCTAAAATTTAATAATTTTTCGCTTCACTGTGGTGTTCCAATACAGTTGAATCTCGATATAAGAGTGTGTTGTTTACTGCTAATTACAAAGTAAGGATTATTTCTATGGCTAAAACTGTGTTGTTTCTCCTTATAGTGATTCTGGCCTACTTCTGTCTCAAATTCTTGCCTTCAATTTGTTTAGGATACAGTCTCTACAAACATATCTAGAAATCATATTAAAAAAATAGGTCAGTTTTATAGTTTACTCAAAAAATACTTACTCTGGGGATTAAATGCATACACAAAAAGCTGAAGAGATATACACACTGACTAAATGTACACGTAGTCACATGATAGATGTTGATTTTCTAAGCTTAAATATCTGCTTACAGAAAGTTTTGCGATGTATTAGATAATGTTCTGCAAAAGGTTATTGTGAATTTTTGGCACATCTTTGGAAAATTATCTATCATTTGCCATAGTTCTGACTGAGATATACTGGCAAATTGCAGGCAAATATTTTTAGTTCTTTTAGGGTATGTAGGTTTGTCTTACACACTTTATGTTTTAATTTATCCCAGAGATTGAAATCACAGGGGTTAGTTTGGGTGACCAAGATTAAGTTATACTAATAATTTTGTCCTCAAACACACTTTCAGTTGTTCTCATTGAAATATTGGCCATATGAGCATAGCAGAGTCTGTTGAAAAAGGCAAAAATCACACCCCCTGTCTATTAATTCTCTAAAAATAAGAGAGCAGCATTATATTCACATATGTATGGGTGTCCAGGGTCATCTGGTAGAAGATCATAAGCTACAGTTATTTTATATTTTTTTTTTTTTTTTAACATCAGCAATTTAATAGCTCTTTGCACAGAACCATAAGAAGGACCTGTTTTATGAAAGATGCCTAAGTGATTTGGAGGAGGATGTCTCCAAATGATTTCCAAGTCATTTTAATGTCTCTTAAGCCTGCAATTTATTACGTATTGTATGACCTGGAACTTAAACAATTTCTGAAAATTGTATTTTCACTCAACAAGCTGATTGAGTTAAGGCATACAAATCATAAATGAATATACACTCTACAGAAGAAAACATATTCTCAGCCACAATATGCTTTGTGCCTAACCAAAGGACAAAATAATAAATAGCTCATAATAACCAAAATACTGCAAATAACTGACAACTCAATACTTCATTTCCAGAGCAGAGCAAAATCACATCAGAACTGTGGCCTTGTGTACAGTAACATCGTAGAATCATATGTCCACGTGTCTAGTAAAAAAACATTGCACAGCTGGTTCTTAGTTCATTGGCTTTCTCTGCAGTAGGTACTGGGTGTTCCAAAAAATCTTAGAACTGATCCTTGATGGTTATCAATTGATAATAGATTATATAGTGGAGGTGAGTGTTGTGCAAGGATAACTGGATTATTCAAGTCTCATAACACTGCTTGTTCTCTTTTTCTGTGAGAGTAAACACATGAAATAGTATAAAGTTAAATGAGAGTAATGGCAAATAACACACCTAATTATTCTGTTTCACATCAGGTGTTACTTATGAATTGTGTATCTGTACAGAATCTGTTCACACTGTCAGATTATTTGCAGAGAATTTTCCAGGTGCTCTAGTCCCAAGATAAGAGATGATTCATAGATATGTTAATAAATTTTGTGAAATGAATGTTCTTGTTAAGAGGCAAAGATGGCAGTGTACAGTGTTCACAGAAACTTTTGATGATATTAGACAACCTTGGAAAATTAACCTAAGAAATCTCTCAGTCATCTTTCTAAGGAAATGGAAATTACGTATGGTCCCATATAGAAGGCTAAGAAGTAATTTGGCTTAAAAATGTGTAGCGATATAATGACTTAAACCTGATCCTGTGTGTAGGAAAAGATTTTGTGAATGGATTTTGAATAATATGCATGACATTGGGCCCAAATGACCTTGTTGTCGACGGGCCCTAAAACACCACACACTCACTCACTCCATGACATTGATCCTAATCTCATTCTCTTTTTATATGAAGTGGGGTTTTAGTTAATTGATGGAAATTAATCATTTCTTCATACTAGTCATATATAGGCTAAGGTTTTTGATAGACTCAACATAAAAAATTCAATGCCATGGGTTAGAGCGACTGGACGGAAACCAGGAGATCCGTGGTTCAAATCCCAGCCGTGTCACTGAATTTTTCATGTTGACTCTATCAAAAAATGGGGTTTTATTTACAATGCTATGTAAATTCTGAAAACTGTCAACACCAGAGTGCCAAAAGGGCTAATCTGCTTCATGAGGAACCTCTTCATAATGACAAAGTAGGGATAATGTTCACAATTTCCAATAAGAGAATTATAAGACCTCTTTTTTTTTAGACGAAACCAGCAGTAATAGATATATGAACAACATTTTGCAACACTTTTTTGTTGACTGAAGCGGGAGAGAAGGTAGTTTGGTGGTTTTTCAACACTATTTATGAACACCACAAATTACAAATGTTTTATCACAGACAATTTGATAAGTGTTTGATGACAGAATTAGCAGCAATAATACACGATGCATATATGAAACCCCTGATTGAACTGCTTATAACTATAATCAATGAGGATCATTAAACAACAAAGTATGCATGTAAAATGAATCTAAAATTAACTTACAGTTATGCTTACAGTTAACTTAAGGATAATATTCACCAAGATATCAATTCATGTCTCAAAGAAAACTAAAAGAAGTAAACTGTAATTACATAAGATGCCAGGAATGTGGTATAAATGAAGGCAACTTCTTCAGTGACCATGAGTGTATAATTTAAAGTGCAGTCAATCTAGCTTGCTGAACTTCAGGCTTTTATATATATTTTAAAGCCCCGGACTTAAAGTACTTTTGCATTGCAAAACCCTATTAAGGTAGCATGTGTACATTAGAACTAATGGCTTACTGGGAAAAATGTGAGTCAGTTGGAGAATTTAATGTCATGCTGGCACGTTGCAGCATGATGTAGCTGGCCTTGGTAGCTCAATAGATAAGAGCAGCCAGACAGAGACCAGAAGATCTGTGGTTCAAATGCTGGCTATGGCACTGAATTTTTCAGTCTGACTCTACCTGTCCATACTTTGTCCTACACACTGCTAGTGTGAAAGAACAATTAATTTCCATTAATTGACCTATTAGTGGTCCAAACTATTTGGATCAGTTGGAGAATTTAATGTGATTAAATGAATTTTTCAGTCTGACAATTTCCAATAATTAGTAATGTTTTTCAAGCAGAAGATAACTAATACATACCCATGCGACAGATTATGGATATCAAGTTTTTTAAAATTATTTTCACCAAACTAACTAGACTAAAAACTTCGGGGATGGTGTTTGCTGATACCATTCTACTTCATAGCACATCTTTTAGGCTGTACCTGTGAATGCAAAACTTTTCAGGTTTTCTGCTGTATCTTTGTTAGCTCTTGTTCCTAATTTTGTATCTTTTAATGGATTGCAGAACTGGACTCACTGGTGGCAGCATTTGGCACATGAAAGTAAATGTGGTTTAAGGAACTGTTCTGCCCGAATCTACCCATTCATTCTTCCAGATGTGGGAGGACATTGAAGATATGTTAGAGGATTCTCTGTCTGGAAGCATTAGCAATCTTGCTGTTCTACCCTTCATATTCTCTTGCCTCATCCCTTCCACCTGGAAGTTTCCACCTTTAACCTTAACATCTTCCCCTTCTTCCAATGAGGTAATAAAAATTCAAATTTTACTCCTTATTTGATTTTGAAGGAATTTCACTTTATAAGCATTCCTGAAGATCTGGTAGTACTGCTTCTTTCTATTGCACATGTTGAAATTCTTCCTCATATCACAAATAAACACATCATAAATAGCAAAGAACTCCTCTTCCTAGGTTGCACACGAATTATTAACTCTAATTTAATGTTTCATAGCAAGAACTATAAAAAAATGCTACATGGGAAACTTACATCTTTTCTTTTTTTAAAAAGAAATATGTCCTCCAACGTAAAGTCATATCGGACAATGAATGGAATGGATGTAATGATGCTCAAAGGAGCCCACGGTCCATAGACCTTTGAGTTACCAGATATTCGTCCTTCAGGATAAGGGAAAACCCCCCCAAAAAAACCTTATCCGGGTAACTCACTTTGACCGAGATTTGAACTTGGGTCCTTTTGAACGTGAGGCAGATATGCTACCATCTACGCTACCAAGGTGGGCACTTATGTCCTACAACTATAGAACATGAGTAAAATAAACAAATTACATCAAAGGATTGACTTTATAATTTACATACTGAATGTTTGCACCCTTTTACTCCTGGTTATCATTTAGGTTACTAGTTGTGAAATAAAATTTTAAATCCCACAACACAAAGTCTATATCCTATGCATTTTGTTACCTGGTGAAGTGGGATAATGGTAGCGAGGAAGAAGGCTATTTAAAATATTACATACAAATTAATATAGTATATTATAGTATAAGAAGTCTTTCATTATTAACATCTACAAATAAGATACAACAGAATTTAATATTTTGTTTTGTATATGATGACAGTCTGTAATAATTTAAATCTATCCACAAAAAAAAAAAAAAAAAAAAAAAAAAAAAAAAAAAAATAATAATAATAATAATAATAATAATATAATAATATAATAATATAATATAATATAATAATAATAATAATAATAATAATAATAATAATAATAATATTATTATATTATTATTATTATTATTATTATTATTATTATTATTATTATTATTATTATTATTATTATTATTATTATTATTATTATTATTATTATTATTATTATTATTATTATTATTATTATTATTATTATTATTATTATTATTATTATTATTTTAATAATTTATTGCGGCCAATAGACTCTTGCTGTAAAATGTGGCTGTAAAATGCCACCATTGTCATAAAGTCATAAAGTCCTTGGATCATGTATATTTTTACAGGTAAGCGTAAAAGCTGGTAAATATGCAAATACATTCCAAGAGTATGCCTAATGCATGTCATATAGACAAGTGTGCCATATACTTAAAATAATCCACAATATAATGATTGCAGAGAATCTGACTTTTAAAATTTTTTTTCAGAATTTGTAATAATATTTTATCTTAATATTCTCAAAAACTATGGTTTTCAAAAAGATGATGAATAACAGGCTTTTTATTTTTTTATTGTTTTAAGCAGTAAGCCTGCATAACATTTAATATCACATTTATTGCATTGTTGTATTTTAATTTGTAACTGATTTTATTTACATTTTTAGCATAAATATATTGCCTCTGAAGTTTGAAATTTGGATTTCTGAACCATTAATAAATGAAAACAAATATTTTTTAACAAAACCACTTTTTCAGATTTCTTCTAAATATTTCAGAATTAAAAGTATACTCATTGATTTTTAGCATTGGTTCTTGCTATATATTTGGGAAGATGATAATAAATAAAAGAATATAGAGTAGTATGTTTCCTGTTGGAGATTATCAATGATCCCATTCTAATTCATAATTTAAATTAAAAAAATGACTAAAACAAGTATGGCATATAACTGACTAATCTATATGTCAAATAGTCTGAACAATATTGATACACAAATACATAATTATTATTTGTTTAATATAAATGCACAGAAATATATTTTGTGCGTGACAGATTATGTTGAAAATGTTTTCTTCTTCTTCTTCATTACCTTATCTCTTGTAGTATCAACTATAGTGGTATTAGGGGATTCTTGTTCCTCTATCCCTTAAGGTGGGCCTGAGGAACTGAAGCTTTGGATCCGATAGAGTACCACGATGGGTGATCAGCCTAGTGCCTGGTGTGAGGGTGAAGGATGTGGATGATAGTATGAGGGCGAGATAAATGATAGGAAAGATGATAATGGAGCAATTGGTGGAATGCTGGTGGGGGAAACAAGAGGACGCGGAGAAAACCGCCCCAGCGCTTTCTCATCCACCACAAATTTCACTTTGTGGTTGGTTAGGATCAAACCTGGGCTGCCTTGGTGAGAGCCAAGCAGTCTAACCACTCAGACATGGTGCGGCCAGGAAAATGTTTTCATTTTATGGTAACTATGGAGTTGTACCTGATAGTCACAATAATACTATTGTGAAATGCAGGTGTATTTTCAAGAAAGGTTACAGTGAGTTAGAGCAACTGGATGGAAACCAGGAGATCTGTGGTTCAAATCCCGGCCATGGCATTGAACTTTTCATGTTGATTCAATCTGTCAAAAACCTTAGCCTATATATGACTAGTGTGGAGAAATGATTAATTTCCATCAATTAACTGAAATAATAAGAGTTAAATGATGAAGCCCGGGACTCAAGTACTTACGATAGTAAGTCGCTACAAACGGTGTATCTCGAATGTGAGAACCCCTAGTGGTTTACTGGAGAAATATACGAGTCAAATGGAGAATTTAGTGTCAGGACGGCATGTTGACCATGGTAGCTCAAAGAGTTAAGGCGACTGGATGGAAACTAGGAGATCTGTGGTTCAAATCCCGGCCATGGCATTGAATTTTTCATGTTGACGCTATCTATGAAGGTTACCTACAGTATATTATAAAAATGATTATTTTAAACTATTAATTTTATGACATTTGGAATGAACAAATGAATCTTGTACAACAATATGACACCAAAAGGTCTTTACAAAGTGATCTTTGATGTGTCTTGTATATAACAGCATTGATGGAGGATGTATATATAACCAGTGTTTACTTCGAGATTTTTTTTACTAACAAAAGTCACCACGCTGTGGAAGATGGTGTGCACCTTTAAACATAAAAGAGAAATATTCATTAACGGCTTATGTCAGCAGTTGCAAAGCTTATGTATAGGGATGGTGAGTGTTTGCATTTTGAAATAAAAAAATCTCACATTTTGATTTGCATAATTAGCATTTCATAGCATTTCTGAATTTACAATTTAGCATTTTATATGATTTTGAACAAAAAATGTGTATAATTTCAATGAATTGCGACACAATTTATTTTTAAAATATTGAAATTATTCACAGAGCATATTTAAATTTTTTTCAGTAACTGGTGTTCTTCTATCATCTATAATTAACTTGTGATTATGAAATATATTTCTGCATCTATACAGAACTATGCTTGTTAAACTCTAAATATCAGGTTTCATGGAAGTTAGCAGCATTTGTAAAACCGAGGATTAAAATATTAATATCCCTGAAGAACTATATATTTTAAGAATTAAAAAAATATTTTATTTTACTTTCACTTAAATCTTTGAATTCTATTAACCATATTCAGCCAGTAGAGCAAAAATTAAAAAATTTAGCAAACTCATGTTGAATTTTCTTCCATATGCCTGCTTAATTTTATGTCACACTTAGGCATATATTACAGTGAACACATTTTTTTATTTTATTTTGCTTTTTATATTTTCATTTGAAAAAGTGTCCATGAATTGCAACATTTAATATGTAGGTACCATCCTCCAGCATGCTGTCTAAGGTTAGCAACTCATTCTATTGAGTGTTAAAGGGTAGAAAGAGCTCTCTAGTTAAGTAATCAATTTACTATGAGTAAGACCTGAGTCACATATTTAGACTGATACTATACTTAAAAATATAATTTGTTATTAGGATTACAGCTGTGAATGTTTTCTCTAAGTCCAAAAATTATGATGTTAAACAGTTTAATTTTTTTTAAATGTCATAATAGAATAAGTAAAATTGATTAATTATGTTTATTTCACCAAATAAAGGAAACTATTTCCTTTTTACATTAGCTTTCCACCTTACAGAATGGTGGTCAAGAATGTCATAAACAGTTGACTAATGCACAAGCTCCGCAATTGAAATTTCCAGGAAAAAGAAAGAAAAAAATTCTGTTTGAAAAAATAATGTACTTCATATTTATATCATATTTTAATATATTTCGAGACAAATTGTAATTTAGAAACATATTAAAAAGTGGTTTATGGTAATCAAAATTGAAAATAAAGCAGTTGAAGCTTTTGGTAGTATTTTGCCCTAAGTTGCATTTGCAAAAATCAACACCTCTCATTTGTATTATGATTTCCTTGGAATATGATGGGATGAGCTTAGCAGCATAATTAAATGGCGCTGCTGCATGACACTTTGTTCTTTTAGTTTTTCTGATGTAAGTTAATGACATATTAGGACAAAAAGCTCTATATATTTATATGTCTGAACAAACATATGAAGCTAACAACAGTGAAGAATTTGCCAATTTCTTAAAAGGATAAGTGAAGTTTGTAGCATACTATTATATTTTATTCTAGTAAACAAAAAGAATAATGTCAAATTGTTACAACTGATGTTCATTAGTTTTTACAATAAACAGGATTTTTGAAAAGTCACTTCAAACTTTAAAATGTTGTAAATATTATAATATTTAAGATAGGAAAAGTTAAAAAAAAATTAAATATTGGTAAAACAATGGGGTTTTATAAAACATTAGGAAGATGTCCTCCATTCTTTTCTTCAACATACAACATTTTTTCTGCGACTTGTAGATGATAGCTTGGAGCAATTTCTTACAAGATAGCATCTTTCAGTTGCTGTCGGGTTGTTGAATTTGTCAGGAAACTTGTTCTTTGAGGTAACCCCATAACCAAAAGTTGTTTGGATTGAGATCTGGAGATCGTGGCAGAAAATGTGTAGTCATGATACAAACACCAAAGATCTGGATTATTAACTGTTGTACAGGGATGTAGATATGGGTTAGAGCATCATCTTGCATGAAGATAATGTTTTCCATGTCGTGAATCTAGGGATAACAAAGTTCTGTAGCATCTCATAGAAGCAGTCACCGTTTACTGCAACAGTCTGTCTTATTCCATTTTTGTCTTCTTTGAATAATAACGACCAATGATGAATTGTGAATTGACCACTCATGAAGACAGACTCAAATTAAAATTAAAGGGTCACTTCCTGAACAAATTCTGAAATTAAGAGAGAAGTGTGCTTCATATGTTCATAAAATGTTTTATCAATTATTATTAATTTGAATCTCTGCCACATGATAAAAGCAAAATCATATGTCCCGCTTGTCACTTTCTTTTAGTGTAAATGCTAGTTTTGGTTTATATGGATATGGGCTCAGATGTTTTCTTAGAATTCTTCAAACTGTTGCATTACTCAATATCTTTGCAACACTACTAATTCTATAATTATTATTTTTACTTATTTCATTATATGCATGAAGAACCTCAGCAACAGTGAAAGACGGACTCTATGACATAATATAATCCAGGTTTGTAGGCGTGGTCTACTGGGCTCCTTCTTCTTCCCAGACATTTTGTCTGTGACTGTGGCAGATGAAATATCTGGGAAAAAAGAAGAAGAAAAGCAGTAGACCATGGTCCACAAGCCTGGATTATACTGAATCTGGTATTGGCACCAGCCGTGAAAGCCTTAGAACTTATTGACATAATTAGTTACCTTCGGCCTTCCAGATTTCTTCTTATCAGCAACAGAACCAGTTTCCTCAAATTTCCTGATTAAATCTCCATAATTAAAATGGAAAATAGAGCTGCTCTTAAACTGTTAAGAGTTCTAAATTTTTGCAATAACTCTGAATCAGCTGTATTCTATCATTTAATGACCTGGCCATAATTTGTAACTAACAAATTTTTAAAATAATATAAATAAAATTACTTATCATTTATGCCAACAAAACTATACCCATGGGTAACAGTGAAGCAGAAAAAAATGAATAGACATACAAAACAATAGATAACTTGCCCAATAGATAATTTATTTTATTTTGGTTCTATCTCAAATATTATAATATTTAGAGCAGTATACAGTGTGAAGTGACTTTTGAAAGATCCTGATGTTCGTTTACTTAAGCGAAGAAAATTGTTTAATATTAAATACTTCATGACTTGCATGTTTATAAGATTCATATTTCTTTAACTTGCAGTTTTTAAGAAATATTCATAACCCTGAAAGAATATCTTGACCTCTTTTGTTCCATTTTTATTGATTTTCTAAATTTCCTCTATTAATCGTAAAAGCTATTTGCAGTCTGTTTATTGACACTTGTCACTTACTTTTTCTATATTATTGAGGGACTAGTTTCAAAGGCCATTGGGCTGCACCGTGGCTCAGTGGTTAGACCGCTTGGCTCTCACCAAGGCGGTCCGGGTTCGATCCCAGGGGACCGCAAAGTGAGATTTGTGGTGGACAACACGGCGCTGGAGCGGGTTTTCTCCGGGACCTCCGATTTCCCCCGCCATCTCATTCCACCGATGCTCCATCTTCATCTCATGTACCATCAGTGTCACCACCTGCGGTGCCGTATGTAGTAAAAGCGGGCGTTAAACACTACTCATTTCATTACAAAGGCCATTACCTCCACTTTCAACCTCTCTCCCTCTATTAACTTTTGATACCTACAGATTCTTGGAAAGTAACCTTCAGCAATAAAAGGGTATCCTGTTTCATTATTATGCATTCCTACTGGAACAATTCTAATTCACCAGCATTCTAAGTACATGTGAAGTATTACCATTATCATGTTCAGCATGATCATACCCACAAATAAAAAATGAAAAGGTTTTTCAAGAAAGCTTATGATACAGATATTGTGACTTCAGCTTTGAAATTAGGAGATAAAAATATTTGGAAAGAGTATACATTATTAATACATTTAAAAACAAATTTGTTATATTTCATTTCCATTACTAAAGTTAAAATGCATAAAAGTATTCTAATTTGCCTTTCATTCTTCTGATAAAAATCTTTCAGAATGACCAATCAAAAACATGAAAAATTAAAGAATGCATGCACATGAACACACAAGCAAAATGGAAAGCTCCTTCATGACCATAATCTTTGCCATTCAACATTTTATTTTCATTCTTCTTATTCTTCTTGTTTCATGTATACATCTTCCTGCTTCACTTAATAAACGCCTACTTTCTTAGAGCAAATATTTAGCAGTTCTTACTGGCTAATATCAATTGAAGTTCTTCTAAATATGTTGCCTGTTATTCCGCAATGAAGGTAATTAAAAACAAACCATGAAAATCTAACAGCAGTTAACAGGAAAAATGAATAACTTGCATGAACAAACTCTAAAGAGTTTCTAACCAAATATTTTCCAAACAATTTGCAAACTTAAACTGCTAACATAATATTTTCTAACACAATTTCACTACTCATGCAACAATTTTCACTGACTTAAGTACCATTGACAGCTAAATGTGCTGTAAAATAGTCACTCCCTGCTGCATTTGTAGCTATACAGGTATAGTTGCCACCATGGTATGCTTGCACAGAATCTATGGTAAGGATACTTGTCCGAGAACCTATTTTTAGTATATATATGCCATCTGAATTACTAATATTCTTTTCATTCAGAGTCCAAGTAATATTTAATGGTTCATCACCCTTTGTTACTCCACAGTACTGCTGAACAAGTTCACCAGCATTTACAGCTTTCTTGCCAAAAGTGAAAGGTGTTATGATAGGACCAACTACAACAAAACAAAATAATGAAAAAGACAAATAATAACACAGCTTTCTTTTCAAACATGACCAGGCTTTGCAAGAAGAGTTCTAACAAAACAATGATAAAAAATGAAATTTCTTCAAGAAGAACTAAGATCGTACTTGAAAGTAATTGTTTTAACAATGGACTAATTATCCCACAAAATTCAACTGAAAATAAAACAGTTGCAGTTCATTCCACATTATGAGCAAAATACATAATCACTGGAGACAAGTTACAACTAGGTACCATTGACAGCTAAGTGTGCAGTGTAATTAACACTTCTAGCTGCATTAGTGACTACACATGTGTAATTCCCTCCATGTTCTGCCCTTACAGATTCTATTGTAAGGATGCTAGTTTGTGAACCAATCTTGAGCACATATATTCCAGAAATACTGGATGCATCCTTTCCATTCAACATCCAAGTTATATTTAAAGGCAGATCTCCTTCAGTAACGGCACAGTTTTGCTGAACCAGCTGACCAGCATTCACAGCTTTTCCCCCAAATGTAAATGGTGATATGGATGGAGCGACTATGGAACAGAGCATATTTATTATCATGTCATACTTTATTGGAGAAGAATACTATAAGTAAATGCTGTGCTGAAGAATGATACACTATCTAAAATTAAACTTTTACCAATTTTCAAATCATTCCAATAAATGTATTGGTAAATGGATTAATAGTTCAATATAAACACGAAAAAAGCATAGTTTAAACTTCTACAACTATTAAATTAATTACAGAAAGTGCTAAGTATATTCAATGTTTTTACTGTAAAGCCTACCATGCTGTTCTGATGAATATATCATACCATTAACTAGCAATGCAGCTGTATAACTTGTTATGCCTGCCCTATTCTCTGCAGTACAAGTATAATTGCCACTGTGTCCAGCCATTACTGAAGCAATTGTCAAAAGGCTGGTTCTGTCACCAATTTTTGCTGTTGCAATACCCATATGAGAGGACAGTTCTTCCCCATGGAAACTCCAAGTTATTTTCAACGGTAGGTCACCCTTTGGTACATAACAGTAGAGCTGAACACTGTCGCCTGAATACGCTTCCGACTCAAATGAGAATGGGTTGATGTGAGGGCGGACTATTCAATTTTTATTTTGAAGCAAATAAAGAGTTAATTAGTATATAAAAATATATGTGTATATCAATAAAATTAAAATTCCAGCTATTTCAGTGCATTTAGAGTTAGTAATCTTTAAATAACAGTTTTATAATTTTTGAATATTAAATGAAGCAATTAATTTTACACCTACATAATTAATCAGTATGCACAAAGGATTTGGCAATGAACTACTATGAAAATGAAATTTCAAGCTCAGTATCATTTTGGAAATGGATAAGCCACAGCCATCTAATGAATGGCAGATCATTTCTATGATATTTATAGAATTCTAATATTTGCTGAACAACATATAATATTATGTTATTTGTGCATAATACTGTTTATAATGCTTTCTGAGTTTATGCTCTGATGAATTTGTGAGACACTTGCAGATCATATATATCCAATGTTTCACTGATAGTTCTCTGACAGTAAATAAAAGGAATGTTCACAAAAGCAAAGTTTCATGCTTTGTAGTTCTGAAGCAACAATGCTTGAAGTCCAAAAACTTATTTGCAATTATTTTTAGGTAACATATAAAGGGACAACCATCTGTGAAAAGAAACAAAACCTTAATAATAGGTATAAAATGATTGTAGAACCTACCTAAAAATTACAATAGAAAACAAGATGCAGAGCTAGTCTTCTCTATGCTGTTAATGTTGATGTCTTTTATAGCGGTGTGCTGATCATTATAAAACAATTGTGTTATCACTGCAGGAGGGGAACTATTTATGCTGCTCCTATTGTAATCGTACTGCATTATCAAGCTCATAATTTCAACATATCAAAACTTAAATATACGTGTAAGTAAAGTTTTCTTTGATAAAATAGTTTGCCACTTAGAAGTGTCACTAAACAGAGAGTTTACTCAGATATATATTTTTTCTGTTTCACTGTAAAAGTTTAGGCCACTTTCTCTTCTTGAGAAAATTTCTCACATACAGTCATATTTTTCCTGTATTTCTATATTAACTTATAATATAATAGCACTTCGAAAACTGGGACTGTGCCGTGGCTGAGTGATTAGACCACTTGGCTCTCACCAAAGTAACCTGGGTTTCGATCCCTGGCAACTGCAAAATGAGATTTGTGGGGTGGGTTTTCTCTGGGATCTCCAGTTTCCCCCACCATCTCATTCCATCAATGCTCCTTCTTCACCTCATGTATCATCAATGTCACTGTCTATGGTGCCGCATGTAATAAACATGTTAAACACTACACATTTCACTTACTTTGAGAACTAGGATTAATTAAAGTTTGGAACATTCAGAAACCATGTCAAATATTTTTTTATTATAAAAATCTTGCTTTTGTAATTTACGATAAAGTGTCATTTTGCTATAAGAGCCATTAGAAGTCACTAAGTGCATTTAAGTACTTTCCAATCTATATATGTGCTGAACAACGGAAACACTACTAATTCCTATATACCTATATAATCCATAAAACCATTCTAAGGTAATGTATAGGTACTAAAAGCACCCAAAAATGCAAAGCAGTATTTCCTCTAATCAAAGGAGAAATGAAACATTGAAGATTATTTGCAAGTTTTCATACAATCTTGAAATAAATTTATATGAAAGAATTAAGGATCAATATTAACTTTTATTGCTTTAATGTTTATTTTTGCACACACTCCAAACAGAGGACTGAAAAACAGCATCTAAACACATTCACATACCTAACTCAAAACAGTTTTAACTACAAAGAGAAATTCCTAAGCCAATGACTTAACTACTTTTGTTTGACAAAATAAACCATATTTCAATTCACATTATGTCTAAATGCTGTTATCTGAAACCAGAACAATTTCCTATTATGGTGTTAGTTCTGATTGAAACATGGAGAAGAACGATGACAAGAAGCATAAACGTGGAAAAAATATGGTAGAGTAGTATTGACTACAGTGAAAATGAGGGAATAGGAGAGGTGGAGAATGAACATTATTTCTTTTAAGAGAAGTTTTAGTTAAAGAATAAAGAACTTATGAACAGTCATTATGATATACCATTAACGTGAACTGTAGCTGTGTAGCTTGATGAACCTGCAGGGTTCTGAACCACACATGTATAATTCCCACTATGTGCTGCCATTACTGATGTAATTGTAAGAATACTAGATCTATCCCCAATTTTTGTAGTTGTGATGCCCATATGAGAAGAAAGTTCCTCTCCATGGAAGTTCCAAGTAATCTTGAGTGGCTTATCTCCCTTGGAGACATGGCAGTTCAGTTGTACGCTTTCTCCAGTGTTCACCTCTTCGTCCAAGTCAAATGGAATAATATGAGGAAGAACTGGAAAATTTTAGAGCTTTATACGATGGAGAGAATTTAAAAATCGTATAAAATAATCAGCAATATTAGTAATTGCATTTGCCATTTCCCAGGTAAAAAATTAAATTTAAAATATACCCTACATGTTCGCAAAATGAATTACTGTAATATCTTTTATACATTTTTTGAAAATTTTTGAAAATTTTAAAATTTTGTTGAAGAAACAGTAGAAGAAATTTGGAGAACCTATTTAATAAATTGGGTCATACAGAATGTTTTAATCTGCATAATAATGCAACAATTTTGATGAAATATTCCCAGAAAATACTTATTAAATATACCAGTATAATGTTTTAATAGCATGAAGATTATTTTAAAAGTCCTTGTACACATCTATACAATTTAGCTTAATAGAATCAATTATACAAAATTATATATTTTTTTAATTAAAACATCTGTATAATTTTCAGTCAAACTAGTACTCGATGCTCCATATATTGCTAGTGCTTACCTAGAACATGTTTCATTAGGACTTTTCTAACATCCTCAGCTGTTAAATTCAACAGTCAACATTTGCTGAGGATGTTAGGAAGGACCTAACAAAACGTGTTTTAGGTAAATACTTATATGGAGCATCAAGTACAAGTTTGACTCAAAATTATATTAATTTTGTGCTTCATTGTATCATAGTTCTTACTTTTTAAGTTCTTACTTTTACTTTGGTATTACTATAGCATTGCATTGTTTGCAAAGCTTCTCATCTTTTTGTTACAGCAACTTCTCCATTGTTCATTTACTTGCTTTTTAAAGTGGTACTCACCATTCCATTATTTTTTAAGCTCACAGAGATAATGTATTTAATGAACTGAATGGATAAACTCTCCAGAACCAGAAAACAAAATGTTTGAAGTTCAAGGTAAAGGAAAGCTCTGGAAAGAAGTCAATATAGTTGAAACCATCTTCCCTATTGAGATTTCAGACCATTAGAAAGCTTCTGCAGTATGTCAAACTTACAACAATCATCTCAAACACTTTTCTGCCACTGTTGTTTCAATCTTGTTCTTAGTAATAATCCCAGCTTTCAAAAAGGCATCCTTTCAAGGAAAGAGATGCTGAAGTTCCTAAGTAACCAAGACTGTAAACTTCCACTTGCAACTGAGCTTAAAAGATTTTTCCTTTTCTGATATACATACTACTAAACAGATTGTTCTGCATCTTACTTTTGGTTCAAACTATAACCAATGAGGATAATCACTTTAAAATATATTCAAAATGGTCCAATTATACCTTTTAACTTTTTGTTAAGGGGCTTTCTGTTTGTTTTTGAAGGACAAATGAGGAAGCGACACAAAGAGAATATTATATTTGAACTCTTAGACTACAGCTGGCATGAAATGGTAACAGTAACAGCAACTATGAACAACACATGTACAGTGTGCAAAACTTTAGAAATTATTTAATAATTTACCTTATTCCACCATGTGTGGAAAAACTGTATGTTTAGCGATTCATTAAAATTTTAAGATCTGTTAAATTTGTATACTAATATAGGATTTGTTGGATGGGGGAATGCTGCAAAATAAGGATGACACAATATTTGTTCTGTTTGTCTATGGAAAACTCATTAAAATATTCATGCCTTCAATATTCTATGAGGTATAGAAAAGTAGATGTTAAAATGATAGTCCTAAGCTCAATATTTTTTTTTTTTTTCTTTAAGGAAATAATACCATTCACGTGCACGGTGACGGTATAAGTAGTAAAACCAGCAGCATTTTCTGCAGAGCATGTATAATTTCCACTGTGGGTAGCCAGTGCTGAAGATATCGTAAGAAGGCTTGTGCGATCACCAATTTTTGTTGTACTTATTCCCATATGTGAAGATAAGTCTTCGCCATGGAAACTCCAGGAAATTTTAAGTGGTTTGTCTCCTTTGGATACATGACAATTCAACTGCACACTCTCACCAGTATTCACCTCTTCATCCAAGTAGAAAGGGATGATATGGGGAAGAACTATGTGGTTAAGCACAAGCAACAAATGTTTGAATTTTAAAGAAGTGATGTGTATGACTACTTTATAAAGTAGTCTCACAAAAGGACGAACATGGAAATTACACACAACTACTAAACTATTAACTATTGAGTTATGAGAATGAAACAGACTTCCCTGGAGAGATATTTCAAAATCTATTTTAAGTCTCTTTCAGTAAAGAACTGCATTTGCATTTTGAGTTTACCATAAATAAAATGGAACATACAATAACGCAAGCATGTACAGAGTGTTAAAAACCACAAGTTAGAAAGTTTCCCAGTATTGTTCGCAGAAATATTAAGGTAAAGGAAATGTAAGAAGTTAGTAATACCATAACAAGCTAAGCATTTTACTTTATATTTTACAATACCATTAACATAAACTGCTGCTGTATAAGAGACAGAACCAGCAGGATTTTGAGCCGTGCAAGTGTAGTTGCCACTGTGTCCTGCCATTGCAGAGCTTATGGATAGAAAACTAGTACGGTCTCCAATCTTAGTTGTAGTTATTCCTAAATGTGAAGACAGTTCCTGCCCATGAAAATTCCATGTGATCTGAAGTGGTTTATCTCCTTTGGATACATGGCAAGTCAGCTGAATGCTATCGCCAGTATTTACTTCTTCATCCAAAGAGAATGGAATGATGTGAGGTAATACTAGATATGAAGCAAAAATTGTTTTGATAAAGTATATAAATAAAATGTTATTTACAACTAAATATAGATAAAAATAAAACAATTTACTGAAAACAAATATATAACTAAGCAAACAACTGAATAAGTCCTAAGATTTTGCACTGGATGTTTGTAACAATATAACTTCTCTTAATTGTTAAGCAATCTCTTTTAGAGCCTATCATAAATAAATTGAAAAAAACTATCTTTAGTCGGTTTTTAACATTTCATCACTTACATTTTTATATTATTGAAGGACTGGTTTTGGAAGTGTCCATTTTCAATATCAAAGGTCCGACTATCGTCTGTTGTTGTCATCTGCTCTCTTCTCTCTGGTGGTGGAACTATGAATTTGTTTATCAAATTATCGACAACAGCAACAGACAGTAGTTGAACCTTTAAGGTAGAAAAGGGTCAATGGCTTCCAAAACTAGTCCCTTAATAATATAACACTGTAAGTGACGAATTGTTAAACAATGACTACAAATAGTTTTTTTCCAGTACAAAATTGAATCGAGAATATATTGACACAAGAGCAAGAGCTCTTGAAACATGTCCTGTGAATAAACAGTGTGAGTGAAGCAATGTGTCAATATATTCTCGATTCAATTTTGTACTAGTTTGTGCTTCACTGTACCTACGCTTCTTTCAAGTTTATACTTTGAGTTTTTTTCAAATTGATTTTGACGTCACTGTTACTAAATTTCTCCAATCACACATAGCCTATAATAAATAGTTTGCTGTAACCTTTAGGTATACTAATTCACATAAAGAAAACAATACTTTTTACTTAAATTAGCCATATACTATTTTCATTCTATATAAACAAAATAAAGACGACATAGCCCTGGGAAAAAGTATTTTCTAATAAGTGTGATTGTTCAAGTTTGGGAGGTCATAGAGTCAGATACCTATAACCAATTTAATGGAGTTTATGTATGGTTTTCCTCAGTTGCCAAGACAATACTAAATTGGATAATCAGCACAATGATTTAAAGTTCCATCTAAAGAGCTAAAGAGATTTGAATAAAATATAGATGATAAAAGAAGGTAACTGTGCAAATAACGTCATCTGTCCTGCAGACAATGACTTAGTTGCACCAATCTGTGGTTGAACCAAAGAACATCCAGTAATCATTATAATATGGCCAAAAAGTTAAAGTGATGTTAAACAATAAAAATAAGTACAATTGAGAAAAGTATTAGAAAGTGTGATAATTTATAAAGATAACAACTACTAAACATCACTATCATTTTTTTTAAGTTAGTAATGTTTATTGTTTCTGATCATGTCATCTTTAGAAATTAAATAAAAATAAAAAACAGACCAGAACATTCAATGCAATAGTCGTAGGTGGGACCTGAATCACAGACATTTGACTCTTCATGTTATTGCTCTAATTGAACTGATAACATACTGGTGTGAAAATTATATTCTCCAACTGATTCACATAAACCAGAAGATATTTTCAAATTCCTGTTGACATAACATACCCCAATGGCTGCTTATAACATCAAGAACTTTAACACCCTGTACTATAGCTTCAGTGAATAACTGATTCTATCTTTTCAATTTTAGCCTGCATGATTTTTCTATTGAGTCTATTTATTTTCTTTATAATAAAACAATTAAATATTAAAAGCAGAAGCATTATTAACAGTGAAGTATTCATTTTTGAGTTTGATTTATGAATCACTATGTTTACACTCAAACTTCACTTACTTGTTGTTGTATAATTGAAACATTTTCAAGATCATTCAATCTCATCTACAGCTGTTTGGTGACTAAATGAACATTCCTCTTCTTCCACTACTACGATAAGTTTTAATACTTAGTGCCCCTAACACCAGATGGCAGAGTGATCGGAGCTCCGTAGTAGTGGAAGAAGAGGAATGTTCATTTAGTCACCAAACAGCTGAGGATGAGATCGAATGATCTTGAAATCGTTTCAATTATACAACAAGTAAGTGAAGTTTGAGTGTAAACATAGTGACTCATAAATCAAACTCAAAAAATAAAATAATTAATTGATAGCATGCATTTGTATGAATGTAATTTGAAATATTAAAAGTGTGCATATGCATTAGGTATACCTGTTCAAAACTGTCAACATTTTTTCCCAATAAACTAGAAATAACCAGAAAACTAAAGCAAATATGAAATGCATAGAAGTGGAGTTGGGAAACATAGACATTGCAGCAAATATTGAGAGTAAATTTGCCAGAATGAAGAAAGTATTGAGGGGTGAGGGCTCATTAACTGAGAATTGAAATTATAAAATTATTATTATACAATGGGCATCCAGAAAGTAAGTTCTGTTTCAATTTATCTCCACTGCAGCGCTGCGATCGCAGTTCCGCACATGCATGGTAGACACTCTGTATCAAGGAGAAGAAACGTGCGCCATTGTGAGATCGCTGTCAGCCACGTACGCTTTGTTGTGCTTGTTTACAATGTTGGTGTTGATTGAAAATCCCACTACTTGTGAAATCAGATCTGTGATTTGTTTTCTGGATGTTAGGAAAAAGAAACTAATTGAAATTTATCGGAAAATTTGCGATGTGAAAAAGTGTTGTGTTTCTTCACGACAACACACCACACACTGCAAATGCAACTAAAACATCCTACAGGGATTTGGCTGGGACGTGTTTGACCACCCCCCTGTACAGCCCTGACCTCGCTCCTAGCGACTTTCATCTGTTTTTTGCATCTCAAATCTTTCCTTGGCAGTCAACACTTCAATAATGATGAAGAGCTGAAAGAAAATGTTTCCAACAGGTTGAAGACACAGGCAAGGTATACAAAAACTTGTGCCTCGCTATGATAAATGCCTGCAAAATTTCGGCAGTTATGTGGAAAAGTAGTTTAAGAGTTGTAGAATTTTGTGCTATAAATAATTTTTTCTGTATCTGTACAAATTTAATTTTATTACCAAACAGAACTTACTTTCTGGACATACCTCGTAGTTATCTGACAAAACACATTATAGTTAATAATTATACAGGATAATTGAAAATGTTAGGTATTTTAAAAAAGTATTACTTAATGTACAAACACTGAAATAAAATTAGTGTCATTCGGAATACTAAATGTTTCCACAGTTAACATTTATCACAATGTTATGTGTAGGGTTATATACTATGTACCTTAAGTGCGTCAATTCTACATTAGTAGACCCATCATGATTGAAACAGAATAACTGTATTGCTAAAGCACAATTATGCTGTTTGCAACAAGGTGTATGTTGTAAGTATTCATTCTACATTAGTAGACTCATCATGATTGAAACAGAATAACTGTATTGCTAAAGCACAATTATGCTGTTTGCAACAAGGTGTATGTTGTAAGTATTCATTCTACATTAGTAGACTCATCATGATTGAAACAGAATAACTGTATTGCTAAAGCACAATTATGCTGTTTGCAACAAGGTGTATGTTGTAAGTATTTACTCTCTGACTTATATGAGCACAGTAAAAATAATAAAGTAATGTAACTAGACTCAACACTTCTATCTAAATAGGGAGAGGGGCTGAAAGAGCCTCAACTTAATGATTCTGGTGCACTGTTTAGAAGTACTGATTTCAAATACTGAATAATGAGTAATCTAGAATTTTACCAAAGTTATAATCTATTAAAATAAACACATAGCATAACCCAAGTAGAAAACAGTAAAACCCATAAAAGTAGTAATTACTTTACCCTATTTCAATTTTGTAATTGATTAAAGAAATACAGTATCTTGCAACCGTTAAAAGAACTGGAAAACTGACATTTGAAAAATCAGAAGACAAGCAAATGACTGAAAAATACAAGTAGAAGAAAAGTTTGGAACAGGAACGGATTTAGTCCAAAGGCAATATACAGGAAAATGTTATGTCAATCCGTGCACCTACATAAACCTTTTCTGACCTTAAAATAGTTTAAACCTCTTAATTCTTTAGCAAAATTCTTTGCCTTAAAATGATGCAATTAAATAAATGCACTTTCATGCTTGCTTCTCTAGTATTTAAAATGCTATACCATTGACATGCAGCTCTGCTGAATGGCTAGCAGTAGCAACTTGATTGCGTGCTAGACAAGTATAAGTTCCTCTATGTCCTGGTCCCACAGATGGAATGGACAAAAAATTGGCTCGATCACCTATCATAGAGGTTGTGATTCCCATGTGTGAAGACAATGCTTCACCATGAAAGTGCCATGAAATTTGAAGTGGTTTGTCTCCTTTGGGAACATGACATGCAACTTGTACATTTTCTCCTGCATTTGCTGGACCCTCAAATTCAAAAGGAGTAATGTGTGGAGCCACTGAAATGACAGCCATATTTTTATTTTGAAGAATATATTTTTACAGCGTTCATAAGAGAAAAAAGAAAGGAAAAAATAAAGAGAGAGAGTGAGAGAGGCGGAGATGCCAAAATTTAAGGATATAAGGTCTAGTAATCTAATAAAAACTGGAAAAAAAATTTAAATAAATAAAACTTATTCTAAAAAATGCAAACTAACTTCTGACCTGAGGTAGTTCACATGGGTAAAAAATGAGGAGAAATAGGTGCTGGAAAAAAATATTTAGTGTTTAAAGCAAAATATACAACAGTGAACAAATGTTAACTTCCATCATCCATGCTTGGTAGAATGCTCATTGTCAAAATATGGTAATACCATTCACTTTAAGCTGAGCACTATGAGTTGTTTCTCCAGCTTTGTTCTTTGCACTGCATATGTATGTCCCAATGTGTCTATCTCGTACAGCTTCAATACTCAATGTGCTTATTCGCTGGTTAGTCTTTGAAACTGAAATCCCCTGATAATTCGGAGTGATTTCATCACCATTAAAATACCAAGTAATAGTAATGGGTGAGTCTCCCTTAACCACAGCACATTGAATGACTGACATATCACCAGCATTCACTGGTTCGTCTCCAAATGAGAAAGGCAGGATCTGTGGTAAAACTGAAATAGACCTAAAATGTTTATAATTCTGTTACCCCAACTTGAAACGCAGGAATCAAATCCATCATTAGCAATAAAGCTATTATTGTTATAATTATTAAGTGCTTTCTATTAGCATCATAGGCTTTTTATCTACATTTTGTATGGTTTCAGTTGAATGATGTGTCTATATCAGGTAAAGTATTGTTCGAAGTCCGATGAACAACATAATGAACTAATAATAACTGGAACATTAATATGATCATAAGCATTCATTTTCAAATAAAAAAGTAATCCAGACATAATTTGAAATAAAGGAAAAGTAGTTAATAAACAAGACAAAAATAACGGCATAATCTAAAAATCTGTACATCAAAGAAATGCTAATGTTCACATTCAGGATACTTATCTACAAAAACCAAAAGTATGAATTATTGAAATGCAGATGGTAATGGTAAACATGACATAGAGAAATTTATAGGATTTTTTATTTTTTATTTTTTAAGAAAGAGCAATCATGTTTCTTTACGTATACATCTTAAACTACTATGCAGATTTCACTAAAAAGAGAAGTAGACTCTTTGTCATGATATCCAATTCCTTTCTACATTTTGCAAGTGACATTTATCATAAAGATTATGAGTACCATTAACTGTCATATTTGCTGAGTATTCATAAGATCCAGCTTGATTTTTTGCAATGCATGAGTAAACTCCTACATGGCTGGCTTGGACAGAAGCTATACTGAGAATCACATTTTTGTCACCAAGTGGAACCACTGTAATTTGCATATGTCGTGCTATATCTTGCCCATTGAACAACCATTTGAGAGTAAGTGGTGCATCTCCCTTAATTACAGCGCAAGGCACAGTGACAAGCTCACCTTCATTCAGAGGTCGTTCTCCAAATGTGAAAGGAAGAATCTTAGGTGGAACTGTAAGAATCGTAATTGAATTTTGAATTGCTTGAATCTAATTGCATGTATTTAATAATCACTGCTAGTGTGAGAGATTCTAGATTAAACAATTGAAGAAAATCAAGCAAATTGGGTCTATGGTGAGATTTTCTCAGTGCAGTTACATAGAAGTCAAACTGATATGTCCTGGATTATCAAATCCCTTGGCCTAATAGACTGGTAAATTTTAGAAAATCGATAAATGTTCTGAGATAAGTATTATAATATGAACTTTATTATTATTTCATTTATGGCTTGGTGCATTAAAAATATTAAAGGCACACATGCACTGCAATTCAGAATAATAAATATACATATTAATAACCAATAACTATGTAAATTTGCAAAAGAAACACTTTAATGCTTTGAATGGAATATAAACATTAAGACTCAAAGAGTACTGTATGCCTTTATTGCATATCAAATAAATCACATTTGAATAAAATACAACAGATATATAGTTTGTAATTCTAAGTTGTTAAGTAGAAGTCACTAATGTTTTTGTAATACAGATTCATTAGATTTACTGTATATTTTGAAAGCAATACATCTGCTATCCTTTTACTCTGCATTTGTTTCCAATTCGAAGTTAATGCTGTCACTCAAGCATCCCAAATAAATATTGTATTCATCCAGCAAATGCTTGATGGTTGTTTTATACAAATCCTTTAGGTCCAGGAAATTTTGATGATATAGAAATACCATATTTACTTGAAAATGAGTCTCCTTTTTTTTAAACCAAACAATAGCCAAAAAATCGGGAAGGTCTTACAATTGTATACTTTGGAAAATAAAAGTAAAAATTGTAATACTAAAGTATAATTTATTTTTTATTACAGTTTGACTATTCTAAGTTATATGGACAGAACAGTCTGATTATTTAAGGATGTGTGTTATTTGACATCAGCTGCATGGCTTTTTTTCGAGTTCAGACACAACGAAATATCTGAAAACAGATATGAATTATTTAAAATTTATAGTTTGAAACAACTGCCATTATTTTAATAACAATTAAGCAGCTTTCTGTTAGTTTTTACATACCTGGAACACAGTTTCTTACTCGGAGTCATTGCTGCTTTCATCATGTATGTTCAGTATCAAAGAAATACTGAATAATGGAATTTCTTGGAATTACAATGTATCTCAAATTAACGGACCAGGTCTGACATTTGCATATATATTTTATTTTCTATAATTTGCTCACAAAACTTAGTGAGTCTTATAATCGAGGGTTTTTTATTTTAAAGTAAATGCAGTATATCTGATAACTTTGCACAAAGACTGCTTGCTTGAATGCATACCAAATTTCAGCTGAGACATTGGCTTATCTTGCATTATGCTAATACAGATCTGAATTTGCAGTTACATGTGTGTGCAATGTGTGGAAACACATACTCGCATGTACATAAATTCCTCTCTGTTTGGCTCTCAATTAGCTGAAGTTGGTACATTCTGCAGAAAATATGTCAAAAATAGAATATAACAACTCAAAACAGCATATCTTTCTATCTTTTATTGAATTTGCATGAATGTTTATCCAAAAATGAACTTAGTGGAAAATTCTTACATTGAGATATCTCTGAAGAACAAGATTTCTCCAAGGTAGATTCTGAATAATTACTGAAGACATGGTATGAAGAATCCATTGAAGAAGAAAGCATAGGTACCTAGCTTTCAACTTGATCCAAAGAATTGTGCATATCTGCATAATAAATTCAGTTTGGGAAAGAAATTCATTTGTTTTTCTGTGATAGGTATTAATTTAACCGTCTAGAAAAAGGTAAGAAGAAAAGTAAAGATGGTTAATCTTTGTGCTTCAAATCATAATCATAAGATGAAGGTAACAGTGGTATTAAGAAATAAAAATAAATTTCATATCACAGCTTACATGGCTTAATTTATACAATACCATTAACATTAAGAATTGCTGTATGATTTGTTTCTCCAGCAGCATTAGTAGCTCTACATGTGTATTCACCAACATGTCTCTCCTTTACAGCTTCAATGCTAAGTGAACTGATTCGTTGACTCATTTTACCAATGAGTATACCCTGGTAATCTGGTGTTATCTCCACACCATTGAAGAACCAAGATATTGTAATAGGCGAGTCACCTTTAATTACAGCACACTGAACTACAGTCATTTCACCTGCATTTGCTGGCTCATCACCAAAGGTAAAAGGAAGAATCTGTGGTAAAACTGTCATCATAAAGGGATATTAATTACCGTTTATTTTATTTTAGAAGAAATTTATAAATTTGTGAACGATATCAATGCAGAAGTCTTAACACAATAATTAGTGTGTTAAAATATACAGTGCAACCTCTGCTATACATTTTTAAAGGAAAATTATTAAAATGATTGTAAAATAACAAAATATAAATATGTATTTTCTTATGAAAATTAAAATGTTTTATTAGATCATTACTCAAATTGATTATGTATTATTTCATATAAGAAAGCAATAAATGACAACAACATAAATATGCATAATGCACTATTTAGAGTAATTACATGCATACCAGTATTTCAAACTGTATGCAATTTCAGAACAGTTGTAGTTTAAAGGATATTCAATTTTTCTTTACTTCTTTTATTTTTGCACACAATCATACACTAGTCAATTATATGCACTAATCACTGAAATGCTGCCATCATTTAGGCTTTGCAATGATAGAAATAATTACATAATTTCTAGCGACTGAATTTGTTTATGGACAATAGGAACCTAATAAAATTATTTAGACCAAATTCTTCACTGACATCTTACAATATTTAATTATATAAACAGTAATTGAACACTGATTAGGTTTACACTACCTCACTTTTGAAAATGTGAAGGAAGTCAAAGCCATCCCAGAAGTTCAAACAAAAACTCAAACCTAATAACCTAATTTATTACATTCTGTATTCAATATAGATCTATACAGTTCACAATGGAACTTAAGAGAGATCGTTTCTTACTTTTCTGGATTTCAAATCAGGCAGAAACAAGAACTCATTTTGGAATTTATAGGAAACCTTCTCACAAAAATAACCGCATAAAGAATAACTGAAATCCATAATCCTACCAAATTGCAGTATTTAACTGCTTACTATATATACAAGGGGCATCCAGAAAGTAAGTTTTGTTTCTCAGTTTCTGCGATCGCACTTCCGCACATGTGCGGTAGATGCTCTGTATCAAGGACACAACATTATTCTAGCATCGCAGAACAGATACAGCATACAAAGCTTTCTCTCCATATCCTTAAAAGACAGAATCCACTACACTGAGAGACCAGGTATTTATCAGATTTATGTAGGCTGTGATCAAATATACATTGACAATATGAAAAACATTTGTAAACCAGAGCAAAAGAACAAGTCTGATACATAAACTGTAAATAGATGGAAAAATTAGCCAAAGCAGTACACGTTTGGAATAATCACCATGAAGTCAACCTCCTGAGGAGAGCAAGATACTTCAACTGCATTGTTAGTATGTGAAAACATACATATCACCAAAATCAAGGATCAATTTTAGACTTTCAGACAAGTTTAACAAGTTCACATCATCACCAGAAACCTCCACCATCAAGAGAGTATGAGACAATACAACATCAGCTATCATTGGCTGTTAGCTATGGACGGGAGTAAATGTTCCCAAAACATATTCCAATTTTTAAAAAGTAAGTGAGGTAGTGTAAACATGACCAAGTGAACAGAGTGATTATCATCATTGTTCAAAAACTTCCAATTATTAGTGAACATGTAAACAGTACAGTAACTCAATCCTCCTTTTGGTATCAAACATTGCGATCTCCATAAATACAAAGGTACAAAAACAAATCAGCATTTTAAAGGTCCTCAGAGATTCAGGCATGTAGTTGTTTCATTATATATCATTCTTTAGGTAGAGTGTTGTCAAGTTTCAGACAGGTAAATATTGTCACTTGCTAGAAATAATCATCCTGCAAAAGGGTCAAAATATAACATGACCTGTGCTAAATCTCTCCTTTTAAAGGGTTTAAACGAAACAAAAGTAAAAAGATGTTTCAAGGTTAAAAAAAATGGTAAATTTAAGTTTGGTCATACATCTATTCAAGATGACGAGCACTCTAGGATTCCAAAACAACTTCAACTAACCAGATGATGATAAAATCTGATGTGCTCCATTCAATAATATGTACAACCTATTCTTACAAATGCTTATTTCCTTAATCTTTCATGTTAACTAAAAAGAATGTTATCTGATAACTAATTTTCTTGTGGGCACAAGGAGAATATGGAAATGCAGCAGCTTTAAGCAATAGTCTTTAAAGAGCTGTTTAAAGATTTGTTACTATGTCATACCTTTGAAGTTCCTTTCTCTTTGCACAACCAAATATAAAAAAATGGTTAATGGTTTCCTATCTTAGAAAAGTATAAATATTGAAAAATTCAGACAAATAACAAGGACTATTTCCGAAACTGTTTTCTCCACAAAAAGCATATCAGATATAAATTGTGATTTAAAAACATGTTCCTTTTTTGTATGGAAAGAGTTTGTCTAACTCTTACAATTTTCGAGTTATAATAAAGTCATTCATAATGCACACGATTCCTGAGTTTATTCTCAGAAAATATACATTTCATTTGTCATAAAATATCCCAAAGATATGGTGTTTTAATCAAACTTGTTAGAGGCTTTTTTCAGAAAATCAAAATGTTCAAAACATCTTCTATGTAAATGATGGTATAGAAGGGGATTTTCTTGAAAATCTTCGTACTACATGCTTGGATGATGCTGAACATAAATGCCAAGTTTGAAATTTAACTGATTTTTTGTTTGTTTTTGAGTTATGCCGCATACACGCATGCAGGCATGCATGCAAAAACACCTTTTTCTAAAAATACTTTTTATTCATGGGGTCTCAAAATGTGCACTTCCACTGAAATCTTGGTATAAATTTTTTGGGTGGAATACATTACAATACATTCCATATTTACTTTAAGTGTATAGCAGAGAAAGTAAAAATTAAAATGCTGTATTAATAATTGTCAATTGAAGGTATGATAGTCGGCTGACATAGGCTGTGTCCGGTACATTTTACATGATGTTTTGGGTATGAACAAGCTGAGTGAGTGCTGATAACAATGAAACAAAAAGCACATCTGAATAAAAATTTCTCAATGTGCTTACACTTGTTTAAAAGCAATTACAGTGATTTACTGCATGCCAGAAATGAAGAAACAGTCCAAACAAAGGCAAAAGTAGATGGAAATACAAATGTACATAAAAGAAAGCAAACATGATTTTATGGGTAGGCAATCCTTGGCAGACCAGTTTTCTGGTATGTGGCCAACCTGCAAGGCTGGTTGCTGTGTCGCAGTGTGGATGACAGTATGGAAGTCTGCAATAAATGCAGTACAGTTTATTTGGCAAGTTATTTTTAACACATATAACATAAACACTTAAAAAGAAAAGTTCATAAATTATTCATGTATACAACGTAAAATGATGTTGGAACTGCCTGCCTGCAATGTTAGAGCATTTCTAGTATCTACTGAGGAACTTGCCCTATACACTCTAGAGTTCCCTCTGAGAAATTGCTATTTGAGGAATTGCTGCCATTTCTCAGGGGGAATTTAGAACGTAAGGGTGGCTTCTTAAGCAGGTGCCAGAAATGCTTAAACAATGAAAGGAGGCAGCTACAATATCCCCTTGCTTGTATCTAGTAATTTACTTTCCTGTTAAGTGTTAGGTTATGGGTGATAGAAATAACTTAAGCAACAAACTGATCTATATATACTGCTGGTTTCCTATCACCTGCACCACAGACATAACAAATAGCCTCACCTGCTGGCTGCATACCATGGAATATTTTTTGCCAAGTATTGTTCATTTTGTGTTTGCGAGAAAACTCAATGGTTTTCTGAGATTCTCATGGAGCTATACAGGGTGTATATAAATGAATATCACGGTTTTAACTCTTTATAATATTTATTACATTAAACTTACAGTTATAAATGATATGTCAAATGAAAAAGCAACTCAAACAGTTTTGTTTGTTGGCACCAGTGAGCATGTGCGTGCAATGTTTCTGCCACAATCTGCTAGACAGAGGTAGTAGCAAAGATGGCGACTAGTAAACAGAAAGCGTTTTGTGTTTTGCAGTTTGCAAAGACCGAATCTGTAGTTACTGTGCAACATGCGCTCGGCATTAAGTTCGGTTGTGATCCTCCTAGTGATAATAACATTCGTAGATGGTATCATCAGTTTGAAGATACCGGCTTCCTTTGTAAAAGGGAGAGCACGGGACGACCAAGAGTAAGTGAAGAGACTGTTGAGCGAGTGAGAGAGTTGTTCACTCGTAGCCCAGAGAAATCAGTCTGGAAGGCTAGTCACCTCAGTAATTCTTGAGGCGAGATGTCATTTATTTCATTAGTACTGTTCTCTTTAAGTTGCTATGTCTGAGGGTTGTTTGCATAAACCTTTTTCAGAGCTCCCCATAAATAAAAATTGCAGGAAGTTAAATCTGGCGACCACGGAGACCACAGTTTTTGCTGACAAGCCTGTTTTCAGGAAACACTCTGCTGATATGGGCCATAGACTGCTTGGATGTGGGCTGTGGCAACATCTTGTCAAGATGTTATACAAGATACACAGAATTGCTGAGACAATCTCCTTATCAGTTTATTGGGGCTTCTCATTATGTTTTTTCAAGTTCTGTTAACTACAGTGGGATTCTGACTATCGGACACTTGAACCTTTAGCCCTCCATTTCTTGTAAAAATCTTGAATTGGGTTGGTTGTGGGTATCTTGTCATGAGGTTATTTATGCCCAAACATATCTTTAGACTCCCCAATGGAGCCTGTTCTTATGTAAAATTCCACAATATCAACTCATTTTTGAACTGAAAAGTGCACCATTTTCTGTCAATATTCCACGACATTCATGACAACTGCTGTCAAACTAAAATATACAACTCAACAATGGGTTACACAGTGTAGCCAACATTACTTATAAGAAAACAGGTGCCAAAAATGAACAAAGTTGGCTAGGTGCAGTGAATATATGAGGTGAACCGGTTTTGTGTGGGACACCCTGTATGTGCCAATGAAGTGTGTGACATAATTAATGTTGCAAAAACAAGGATTGCTTTCACCAAAAATGTCTCTGCTGCTTGCTCTGTATAGCTGAAAATTTGTATAAATTCAGCAAATCATTTCCAAAATGGCATATAAAACACTATCATAAGTAAAAATGCCCAAAGTGGCCCAAATAAGCTCAATTTGTGTATTCTGCTTAAAAACTGAGTTGAAATTCTATTTATTTATGTATCTACAGGATGTAACAAAAACCTATATAAAAATTTGAGAACATATTTCTTGAGGATAGAGGATAAAAAAATGTTATATGAACTTAGGCCCAGAAATAGTTCATTTCCTTTTTAGAGCACTTTATATACAGCTGAACACTATACAACACTAATGACAGAACGGTGGGAAAAAAAAGAAAATCACAGCACATATATACAAATATAATAATTTGTAATCCAAAACATC
The DNA here is from genome assembly GCA_030765055.1 of Mantis religiosa. Classification (NCBI taxonomy): domain Eukaryota; kingdom Metazoa; phylum Arthropoda; class Insecta; order Mantodea; family Mantidae; genus Mantis; species Mantis religiosa. The sequence goes on from CM060951.1 coordinate 185,650,249, forward strand.
ACTTATCTTATAAGAAATGATGATAATTCTTATAAATTCTCCAGGATTGCAATTTCATGTATATTTATACACATCTTCAGCTGGAAAACAAAGCTGTCTTCATCGTTACTAAACATTAGATGTTGATATGTTCTTGTTAGTACTACCAAAATCTGAAAATAAAACAAATTTAAAAACAGAATCGACTGCCGGTATTTCAAAATTCATTACGCGATGTTTGTTTTTTAAAATAAATATATTTTCCAAAACCATTAAATCTATTGGACCATTTAATTTTTTTAATAATTCAACTTCTGGATTTATTTCATGGTTAAATGACCAAAAATGATCTGCTACGCCCAATTTATCAGTTTGTTTATATTTAATGTTACGAAAATGTTCTTTCGCTCTGGTTTCTAAATTACATTTTGTCTTTCCAATTAAACTGATAAATACCAGATGTTTTATTATTAGGAATTTTATCTTTTATAGAGAATAGCAATAAATTTTTAATGGGTACTATATTTATATATTTATTTTGAGGAACTCAAGTTATACCAAACTCTTAAAAATTTGTTTGAAAATGTTTATTAACCCAAGGATGGTAAGTAAATTTTTTTAAATTATAATGAATTTTGAATGAATGCGTAATGAATTTTGAAATACCGGCAGTTGATTCTGTTTTTAAATTTGCTTTATTTTCAGATTTTGGTAGTACTAACAAGAACATATCAACATCTAATGTTTAGTAACGATGAAGACAGCTTTGTTTTCCAGCTGAAGATGTGTATAAATATACATGAAATCGTGATCCTGGAGAATTTATAAGATTTATGATCATTTGTTATAAAAAAAGTGAGGTTTTGAGTTACAAATTATTATATTTGTATATATTTGTTTGCTTCACTGTTAATAGCTTCATATTTTACGTATTCACTGCACACGTTCAAAATGATATCTATTAGCTCCAATGCATCCATTAACCCAAAGACGCATGGACTCCCTAATATGCTAAATTAGGCCTGGAGAATTTCATATTGTTTGGTAGCATTCCACAATACGAGCATGAAGAGTCTCTATATCTGCAACTTGAGTTGCATAAACAAGAGATTTCAAATGTCCCCACAAATAAATATTTAGTGTGTTTAAGAGGTGAGAGTGGAGGCCATGGACTTGGTCCACCTTTTCCTATCCATCTACCAGGAAATCGACACTCGGAAAGCCTGAAATGAAGGATAGCTCCATTATGCATGAACTGAGTACTGATGCCTAACAAGTGACTACGGACGGTACTGTAGCACAATGACAACAATGGTGAAATGCATCATCTCCACCTAATTTAACCAGATGTAAAAGTGAATGTTTACTACTGTACTATTAACCATTCTTTTGTGAGGTTATGGCCACAGGACAGCTACGTATTACACATCTGACCGTATAAGCAGAGTTGAAGAGAAGGAGTTCTACCATGGAAACAAATGATTTCCGGATCTATGTTTATGTAACATTTTTTTATCCTCTATATGCAAGAAATGTTTTCCCAAAGTTTTGACAAACCTTTTTGTTACACCTGAATTTATCATAACATTCTGTTATTTTTACAAGACATTCTTTTGTTTCGTATATAAATTTCAGGCAATAAGTACTGTTAACAAGAAATATCCAACTTTATACTTGTAAAAGAAAGAATATGAAAGGGGTGGGGGGAAAAAAAGAGAGAGAGCTAGAACAACATATGGTACGAAAAGAGATATTGATTTACTGTTATATGGAGTAATTGTGAATACTTATGCCAAGAAAACCATAGAAGCCTTTTCACAGATTCTTTCTTACATTATCCATTCCACAGATGATATAAATTACAGAATGTGTACAGTTTTACCGATTTCTACAACTGAAAGTGTTAAATGGTCCATGGATGCTCTTTTATAGAAGCCTTTTCACAGATTCTTTCCATTCCACAGATGATATAAATTACAGAATGTGTAAAGTTTTACCAATGCTCCATGGATGCTCTTTTAGGCAAACAAAGAGCAAAATTACATATGATAATTATACCCCATACATGAATTATGACACTGATTTACCTTTATTGAGAATATTAATACAATGTCAGAAAATAACTCTTTATAGTGGAGTTTCTGATTGGTTATTAAATAGTACAATAACACAACAATAGACAGAAAAAATGCTTAATCTAGAAAGTGAGTTATGTGATTTGGATTTCAAGTTGCATAAACATGGCAATAATGAGGCTTAAGCAAGATAAACAGCAATTCCTTGTTTGATACTCAGAAGCCACATGCACACTGATCAGCAGAGTGGATGAAGAAACAACAGAAAATCAACATTTCATTCCAATAAAAAATAGAGGGAATAACTACATGTTAAATACTACTGATCTATATACTTCCAGAAGACACCTAGGATAGAAGAAGAATTGAAACAAAGGGAACAGTTCAAATGTGACTTTGATTGTCTTACCATTGACCGTCATGTTTGCTGTGTACTTGTATATGCCTGCATTATTTTGTGCTACACATGTATATTGCCCAACATGAATGGCTTGCACAGAGCCAACACTTAGAATCATATTTCTGTCCCCTAAGGGCACCACTGTTATCCGCATATGAGGTGCAATTTCCTGATTGTTAAACAACCACTTGAGTGTTATAGGTGAATCACCTTCAATTACTGCACATGGGACAGTAACTAGTTGACCCTCATTCAGAGGGCGGTCACCAAATGTAAAAGGAAGGATCTTCGGGGTTACTAGAAGAATCAGTAGTCAGAAAGTTGTATTAATATTTTACCATAAACAATATAGTAACAGATGAAGGTACCTTGGAAATATTTGGTACATGTAGAATCTTTATAATTCAATTTCTGTTTAATGCTGTTCTGCAGGGAAAGAAAATTGATAAAATATTGTCAGTTTTAATGATGGTATGAATTACATAATTTCTTCTAAAGTTTTCTATATTAGATATATAATGTACGAAGGTTTAAATCAACATTCATTTTATATACAGTTAATTCAGCTCTTTTTCATGGTGTAAAGGAACTTTTATGAATGTAAAGGGAAATTCTGCTTGAAATGTGATTCTTAAGGAAAGGAAGACTAATACATTATATTTTTGGTTATAATGTTCAAAGAATGTTGACTCTTACTTGGAAAGCTGCAATGAATTTTTTAAGCATAAAGCCTTAAAAGAAGGAGTACAAACCAGCAAAACAGACACTTAGGAGCCTTTTAAATGACAGCTCTGCATTTTCCTACCAGTAATAATCAGTTCAGCTGAATATTTGGTGATGCCAGCATTATTCTGAGCCATGCATGTATATACTCCTCTATGGCTTGCTTTGACATGGCGGATGGCAATTATGGAGCCTGCATCACCAAGCGGAATCACAGAAATATTCATGTCATCTTTGATCTCTCTGTCATTATGAAGCCAGTGAACTCTTACTGGTTTATCTCCATCAACTGAACAAGTCACTGTTGCAGACTGGTCCTCTGATCTTGGTTTATCGCCAAATGAAAATGGCATAATTTCTGGAGGAACTAATATTTTTATGAAACAAAGGAAATAAAGAATCAATGTGAAGTCTATTTTACTTATTTTGGGGCTTTTTAGGTAGTTAAATGGCAAGTTTATAAGTTTGAAATTGGTTAATTTTTTGTTCTAATTTGTAATGTAATGTTTTGAACCCAGCTATTAGTGCTATAAAAGGTCTGGGGATCCCAGAAAGAAGTAGTTCAAGAAGCTTTTTATTCAATATATAAAGGGTATTAATTAGCACTAAAAATGTCAATATTTCTCTTGCTACTTCAATTTTTTTATTTGAATATTTAATAATTAAATAAATTATATTATCAATTATTTAATAATCATACTTTATTCTCTACTGTTATCTCTTATTGGGACAAGTGTGTATTACAAGATAAAGGCACATTTTTGAAGTTTACAGAAAGCTTAACTAAATGCTACATCACAGCACACGTATATTTGTTATACCAGAGCATTCAGAGGACTAGAAATTTAACCCAATTCATTAGGTATCCTATATTACATTACTGGCGACCTTCACATTTTCCATATGCAGTGTAGCACAAGATAACTGAAACAAATGATATTCTATAATGTTTTTATTTTTAGTTGGACATCTGTGTTAAGTAAAACTTATGGAAGCTTTCTTACATATATTATCACTTACTGATTTGGTTGTTGCACAACAACATTAATAACAGAACCAACAACTGAAAAAATGTTCTAGGTAAATGTTTTCAGCTTTTTCAGGTATAAAAAATAAAGTATAAAGTGAAATAAAATTTTAAGATAATCTGACTTTTGCATCTTAATGTTTCGAGCAGTAAAATCTCTTGAAGTGTTAGTTTCTGATCATTCTTGATTTGAAACTATTGCAAAATTTTAATAAAGTTTAAGTGAAATGATAAGTGATAATATTTCAGAAAAGGGTTAATGAAATCGATATTGAACACTTCATACACAGAATTTTGTTAATAGACTTTTTTCAGTTTTGAAATCCTACATTGTGAATAGGAGTATGCATAAGAATATAAAAGGTTCTATCAATATCATCAGGAAAAAGGTGATATAATGCAACACACATTAAAAAATAGAATTATCCTAGTAGGATGAACATTCCACGCTTAAAATGGTAGAAGCACTGCTTTAACAACTCTTGGAGAGTAACTTAATTAGTGATCACATTCTTGGACGGTTTATATTAAACCTAAACAAAATATGAAATACTTCAAGTTAAATATTCACAATGAAATGAACTGACCATCCTGTGATCATACTGTGTTTTATTATATGTATCTCATAATTACAGGCTATTAATGTCAACTCAACTCAACACAAATTAAATTAGATTCACTATTTTTACAGATAATATAGATCTTCAGAATATGTCCTACAAAATTTGGACTATAATGTTGATATTCAATTGATATTCTGTCCATTTACAGAAAATGTCTTGTTAATATGAGTATATGTTTTGATTAAGAACATGAGAAAGGAATATAATTTGAATTTTCTTGCGTATGAGCTATCTCTATGTTTTAATGAATAGATATAGCAGGAGCCTTTTTAATAACATAAAGTAAATCAAAACATGATACAAATTTCTTTGAAACAGAGGGAGTTTATTTTATCTGCACACCTATATATACCATAGAAAGATAAATTAAATTTATACAAACAATAGATTTTAGCAAATAGATTATAATATTTAAGAAGAATGTGACAGTATCATCAGACCATTGCTTAAACAATAAAATCAGTTTTCATTACCATTGAAGGTAGAAGACTTTTTGATTTGCACGTTGTGGCAATGAGACTTGATTAATATTTTCAACAAGAAGCAGCTAAAAATTTAACTATTTACTGCAACTGAAAAAGCTGACTCTTGAGGGGAGGGTACTTAGTTTTGAGGCCAGAACATAAAGATCTCTTGACAAAGGCATATCATGATAACGATGGGAAGCGATTATGCTTGTTAAGTAAAGTCATATGTGATCTAAAGACTTAAATGGAAGTACAAAATAGTTCATTTGATGAGTAATTGATGACATAGCTATATCAAAAAAAAAAAAGTGAGCATATTAAAGACAGCAGTTTGATTAAATAAAACCAAAGTGATTAACAATGTTTTCTGTGTTCAGGGTTTCTCAGGAACATGAGTTGTTTATTTGTGAATTTCTTAGCATTATATATTTCAAATTGTTTTTCAATATATGTTACAACTGTTTCCCAAGGGCTTGTTAAAGTCTGCTCTCATCTGAAACCTTTTTTGGGAATACTGCATATGATTTTTCATCATCTAGAATTACATGATATGTATTAATAAACTGAATCAAACATTTGCCATATCTCTTGGAAATATTTTATGCTTTCAGTATCATACATAAATATGTGGTTAAATGTGTGGATTGAATTTCCAATTTCTAGTTTTCAAATAAATGTTTATATACTTCTTACAAAACATAGATTTAAAGTTGCATATTTATAACTGTGGAATCCTAGGTTAGAGTTAACATTGTAATTGTTAGGCAGTAATGCAGAAGACATTTGATTATTTTCATTTCTCCCTATCAAATATGACTGAAACCAGCACGATTTGGCTGTTTTTACAGCCCAATTCAAACTGGCCCTATTTCAGTCATGTGTCTGCCTTTTCATACCCACTGTTTTGCAGGAGCACCAAAACCAAAGCTTTCTTGTAATAGATACACTTTATTGCATTTTCTTAATTTAAACAAATTTCAATCATAAACAGCAGTTGGAAACCATTATTAATTTAGTGCTTTATCTTACATGACTTTCAAATGTTTCTAATCCACTTGATTTGAGAAAAAGAAGATACCAGCTCAGAATCTATATTTTATTACCAGTCAAAAAAAAAATACAACCTGCAAGAAAAGATGAACCATATTGAATGAACTAAAAAGTTTAATTGTTTAGGTAACCTCTAATAGAGGTTAACTTCTATTTTCAAAGTTATTGGAAGACAAAAACTAAATATATTATGAATTCTGAATGGATTGCTTTGGGATAGGATGGAAAGTAATACAACAGAAAATAAAAGTCAAAACTGAACAAAATGAAAACTTTCAAAGCCTAACCACAATGCAGGTGTCCCTAAATATTTTTACGTAGAACAGCATACAAGCAATCAAATTTTACATACAGTAATTTTGTATGAATATCTTATCTGATATAAACAAAACTATTTGCAGACTTTAAAAGACAAAATGTGTGCTCACATGTTAAGCAAAAATAATTGCTCTTATTTCTGTGAAAAATGTTTCTCAGTACATAGTTTTCATAGCAAAAAGATACAAATAAACAGGTGAAATACAAATTAGTTATATTGGCACGTATGCTGTTGTCTGTATATATAGTGAATTGTACAAAAGAGTGGTATCTCATGTTTGTAAACTGTCATTTTATTTTTTACTTGTTTATATTTCTTGGAATTTATATTTACAATCTTTTTTGTTCTTTCAATAGCTTGTACTTTCCACTTCAGGTGACACCTGAATTAGTCTCCCAGCATTGAATTGAAATTTTAAGCAACAACTACAAGTTTTGTTCAGAATTTGCAAAACAAACCATTAATAACAAGTGGTGTAGTGTAGGTTGCTGTTCCTGCACTATTTGATGCTATACATGAATAGTTTCCTGTATGCCTAGCTTTCAGTTCACTAATCATAAGCAAACTAACTCTGTCTGCAAGTTTCATTGTCGTTATTCCACTTTCTTCTGGCTTTTCGTTGCCAGGATATCTCCATGAAATAGTAATAGGCAAATCACCATATGCAACAATGCATTGTAGTTGTGCAATTACACCACTGTTTAATGGCAGGTTACCAAATGAAAATGGTGTAATTGATGGCATCACTATAAACAATATAAAGCAAAGGCAATTATTTAGAAATTCACGGAGATCATGATGAGGTGCTATACGAATAAACAGTAAAAAGGTGAGTAGAACATTATCTAAAACAATATTTAAAAATGGGGCATATATCACTTTGATGTAAACAAAATTCCTGTTGTTTGCTCTGTGTAATTTGTGTGCAGAGGAATCAGAGGCTTTTAGAAGGAGATACAAAGAAAAAAAAAACATGGTTAAGTTATTATGCGTGAAATATTAGGTGGGAAACAGATCATGAGCTTCAAAACTTTTATCAGTACCCCGGAAAACACTTAGGGAAATGTAACTCCACAAAACTGTATTAAATACAAGCACACCATATGATATTATGTGATTTGAAACATTTTAAAAGGACAGGGACATTGTTAATAATTGTATCATTAATAATATTTTGGTAAGCCAATATGAAATTGCATAAGCAAGACAAAGGTATGTTTCTGCTTCTCATTATCACCAAATCAAATATCAAGTTATCATATTTGGAAACCATACCATTCACCTTCAAAGTGGCTGTGTGGTTAGAGCTGCCTGCTGCATTTCGTGCTGTGCAAGTATAGTTGCCACTATTACTCGCTGCCACAGAAACAATGACCAAAACACTGATACTATCACCAATCTTTGTTGTTGTGATTCCCATGTGGGAAGATAGATTACGTCCATGGAAACTCCATGTTAATTGCAAAGGGCGGTCACCTTTAGACACATGGCATGTCAATTGTGCATTGTCACCAGAATTGGCTTCTCCATCAAACGAAAACGGGATGATGTAGGGTGGGACTGTTTAAGACAATACAAGTTCACCAACAAATTAGAAGTGAGAATAAACTAAACCATTGCACCTGTCACATAGAGAGCAGCTATAAAGTATGCAGCACAGAAATTCAAAATAAATCACATTGAAGTTTGTTTAGAAAAATACTATTTGATTAACACAAATTGTGTCATTTGTTTTCTTCATAACGTTAAAAATGTGAAAATTAATATAAAATTATTTGTGGTTGGTTTATTGACACTCGTCACTTACTTTTTCATATATTTATGAAAGACTAGTTTCAAAGGCCCTGGCCTCCATTTTCAATCTCTTCCCAATCTCTTCCCATCTCATTTTCAATCTCTTTATCAGTTGGGAAGAGATTGAAAATGGAGGCCAGGGCCTTTGAAACTAGTCTTTCATAAATATATGAAAAAGTAAGTGACGAGTGTCAATAAACCAACCACAAATAATTTTATATTAATTTTGACGTCACTGTTACTAAATTCCTCCAAACACACATCAACACATGTGAAAATTATTTTACAAATCTACTAATGGATGAAGAATTTTGATCTATTTTAATGTTAGGGTATGAACCACACAATCACTATAAGCTTTGCACACAAGTAAAAAGGTATGCTGCAAATTGCACAAAAATATAATCTGTACCATTAAAGAGCAGCTGGTTAGTGAGAAATTTGGATGGGGGAGAATTGTCACAAATAAATATACATAAAAGTATTTAAATTTTACTGTCTTAATTTTTAGAAAAAGTTAATGTAAATTAATGAATTTATTTTAATTTGTTTTTAACTGATGCTTATAGTATTTTATTAGAGGTAGTTTTTCACTTAACAAACTATAATTTTGATTATTTTATTAATATGGACTTTAAAGCTCAGAGTGACTTTAAGGTTTCATAATTGGTCATGAGAAGTTTATGGTTTCATTCTGAGTGAAGGAAATAAAAGTAAATTAAAATAGGCTACATATTATTTTGCTATGTAAACACTTCAAAAATATGTAGTCAGCAGATGGATACCATTAACTTCCAAATGTGCTGTAAAATTTGTAGTTCCCGCAGGATTAGTAGCTGTGCATGTATATGCTCCTCTATGTCCTGGTCCAACTGAATTTATTGTTAATATATTAGCTTTATCGCCAAACATAGCAGTACGAATGCCGACAGCATGAGAAGACACATCTTCCCCATGAAAATGCCATTCAATACGCAAAGGTTTATCACCCTTGGAAACATAGCAGTTCAACTGAACACTATCCCCTGCATTGGCAGGGCCATCAAATTGGAATGGACTAATGTATGGGGCAACTGGAATATGGAAACCAATGTCTCACAAACCAAACAATACACAGCTATCAGCAATTTTTTTTTTTTAAATCTGATGAGCAAAATGCACTGAAACATATCACATACAAAGTATATCCATAAACTCACTTCTTAATTGGAGAAAACCTTCAAAGCCTGGGTGCCTCATATATTAGACCTGAATGAAAGTGTATTACCATTAAAAGCATAAAACACTGCATCTGCTACCAGCATAGCAATATACTAATTCCCTCCCTTTGTTTATGTAGCTAAGCTGTCTGTCAAATGGCAAATTCAATTGATCTTTCCTTAAAATCATTGATGTAAAAGGGATTATCAAAATAGTAAGCTTTAGTACAAATCATCACTCCAGGGAAGCAAATATTTAATAATGACTTACCTTTGTTCTTTTGCTAATAAACAAAAAATAAATCCTGCTATACCCTGAAATACAATTTCCCTTCTTATACACATCTATCAATACAAATAACAGTCACTTGAGATCCTTATAAATGACAATAATTAACATCTTATATTACTTTTGTACCAATGTGAAATATTTCAAGTTAAATATACACAATGAAATGAACTGAAAACCTTGTGATCTAATTACACTTTCATATGCATTTCAAAGATTACAATATTTGCAAGCAAACTTTATGCTAATATTTAATTATCAAAAACCATAAGTAATTTTTTTTAACTATTCTTTTGTAAGTATACGTGCATGTGTATAAGTGAGAAAGGGAGAGGAAGTGAGGAAAGGATGATTTTAACACCCTTGTAAATGGATAGGTCATAAAAGACAGTGAATGAATAAAGTATGTGGAATCCTCAAATGAGCCTCAATCCATAGGGCTAAATTACCGGATATTTAATAATTTTTTGCTTCACTGTGGTGTTCCAATACAGTTAAATTTTGATATACCGGATATTTATTTGTCTTTTGAAGTTAAGCAAAAACTCAAGGAAAAACTGTATCCAGATTATTCATCCTAATTGAGATTCAAACTCAGGACCTCTTGAAAGTGTGGCAGCTATGCTAAACCAATGAGGTGGGCTTAATTGGTTACTAATTTACTTATAAATAATACAATGGTGTCTTTATATAGCATATTTAAAACTGCTCATTAGTATGAAAAATTGTAAAACAGAGCATTTTGCCCCTATGCCGGAAGCTGTGTAAATAACTTTCAATTTTAGGTGAATCAATATCAAAGGTATTAGGTTAATCTTTTTTTTAACAGGTTTTAACTTTCACCTCATGGTATCACACCCTTTTTATTATTTGTTCATAGAACAACTCTTCTTTCCAATCATTAAATCAGTAAATGCTCAAGAAAGGTATAAAACATTTCTTGACAACTGAAGGATAGTAAGTAAGTAAGTAAGTAAGTAAGTAAGTAAGTAAGTAAGTAAGTAAGTAAGTAAGTTTTATTCACCGTAAGAACATACAATATTCATGGCTTCGTCAAATTTGTGCCCGTAGGAATAATACAATTCTTTTGAGCAATAACATTATGAATACAATAGTAATTAATAATGCACTAGTAATTAAACAATACAATAGTAGTTAAATAATACAATAGTAATTGACAGAATAATAATACAATAGTAATTAAGAATAATGCAACTTAGGTCACACAATTTTTAATGTATTACACTTCCAAAAACTAGACTGTAATAGACATAACTTTTACCAAAAAAAAAAAAAACAATATTTACTTTATTATTCAATTCTACTTCTCAAAAACTCATCTATTGTCTGTGGCATTATTTTTATTAGGATATTTTTTACAGCTTTTCTGAGGGAAGAAGATATGAGGGATATGAGGGAAGAAGAGAAATATCATGAAAAATTGAGATAGGAACATCACTAGTTACTTGAAATTAAAATTCTTAAAAAGCATTTATTGGACACACAATGAAGTTATGAAGTTAGCCAATCAATTAGTATATATACAGGTATATCACTGTTAATGAAAATATTGAAATAATTTTCCAATTAAGAAGATGAGTTGATAAAATAAAAGCTGCTAACTAATTATTCAAGTGGTTATAAGTATATTGTATGTATGGCTATGAAGATGGAATAAACAAATTTTAACAGAACTTGCTGTAAAATATTTTCCCTATATCCTTTCTTCCTCTACACCCTTCAGTTATAAAACAAATGATAGTAAAAGTTTTTTCAATGCTACTTACATCAAATGAATAGATAATTTATTTGCACAACTCAAAATATTCCACAAATTTTCTATTATGCTTTAAAAGTATACAGCTTTGAAAAAAACTGAGTTGCATCAACATGATGTCTAGCCACTATTTTTTATTTCTATAGCTGTTTACAAACTTTTGAATGCATTCCAGATGCATTTTGTTCTCCCAGAGGTTGCTTCTTTTATTTGGCTTCTATGCTTTAGTATTTATAAAACTCCTTTCTGTGATAAAATACTGTCTTCCAAATAAGAATGCAATTGCCTATTTGACCAAACTTCAAGAAACTGTAGTTTAACATGCAGAAATTAAAAGAAGAGCATGTATAGGGTAGTTGAATTATAATTGAAGCCACTCATGGCCTCCCTCTACTGTGCAAGACAGCCGACAGTAACCAGGGAACTTATGCCAGCAGAGGAAGACTAGAATCTTACCTTATAACAGATGTTGGAAATGTTGACCTTCAGCTCTCAGACAGATGGCATATCTCTTATAAATATTCTCGCTTACTCTCTGAAGCTCAGCAGCACGTATTCTTGTGATTTCTTCCAAAGTGGTTTCCTTAAATTCCTGTAGTTTAAGAGGTTTGGAATGATACATTTTGTTTTTTAAAGAACCCCATAAATAAAAGTCACAACTCGTTACATCAGGCAAATGAGGGTGTCACATAACACTAATTATTCTGTCATCAAATACCTCTCTTACTGCATTTAATGATTCAGCAGCCACATATGCTGTTGCAGATTCTTGCTGGAACAATCCATCTTCTTCTGTCAAGCGATTGAAAAATTCTCTAAGAATTAACCTCTGATATCTCTCTGCATTTACTGCTTCTTCAAAGAATATGGACCCTATTATTCTTCTAGCAGTTATCACATACCACACTCCAATTATCTGGTTATATCCAGTAGCATTCAGTAGCACAGGTTTTTCTGAAGCCCAGTATTGACTTGTGAATATTCAAATATCCAGTTAAATGAAACCAAGATTCATCAGTGAAATACAAAAGCTGTGGGTCAATGAAACCCCTTCATTCACCTCGGATTGGAAAAACCTGTTGCAATAATTCAAACATTTAGTGAAATCATTTGGCTTTAATGCTTGCATAAGTGTGTAGCGATAGGGCTTCACTTTCAACAGACGTATTTCATTCCAAACCTCACACACTACAGGAACTTAGGGAAAACATTGTGCAATAAATCGCAAGAATATCTGCTGCCGAGTTTCAGAGAGTGAGCAAGAATATTTACACGAGATATGCTGCCTGTCTGAGAGCAGAAGGTCAACATTTCTAGCATCTATTATAAGGTAGGGATTCTAGTCTGCCTCTGCCAGCCTAAGTTTCCTGGGACCGCTGGCCATCTCACACAGTAGAGATGGTGTATGCCTATTTGCTGCAAATACAGATTTCTTTGGTTCTTCATTGTTGAATGTTTCTATTTACATAAATTCTTATTACCAATTTTTAATTAGATTAAACTCTTTTCATACAGCTGTTAGTATATTGTCGCGGCAACGCGCATAAAAGGTGCGGCGCAAATAGATAACAGATGGATAGTGTTTCACGGAGATAAAGAGCTTGCATAAGCAGATAAACATAGCGCCAGAGATAAAAGACTTGCCGACACAGATATAGTTACATTCTAGAACATTCGTGTTTTATCTGGTGACATGTTAGAGAACATTCTATATCAGTCTGGAATTTATGAATGGGTGTATAAAAAGAAGCCATGGCTAGTGATTGAGTCAGTCGTAAACAGAAGTGTTGTTACGAGAGCTGATGTAGTAAACAAATGTAATCAGAATGCTATTTGTGTGATCATCGAACTTGGTAGATTGTGATTGTGTATGTGTCGTAATTCTGTTACGTAAGGATTGAACAGAGTGTATTCCTACGGAAATAAAGAGCATTTTGAATTTCTGCAAATTGGACTTTTAATTCTACGAACCCAAAAAGTCACAATATTTTCTATTGCATACCTACTTTTTAGCACTTACTGAACTTAATGAGTGGACATTTACAGTATATTGATGCTTAGTGTCAAAGAACCTTTTCTTGACACTAATGTCAAATGCACTGAATGTTAATAATACATAAAACAGATCAATTGTTTAAGTTAATATATAGAAATTCATCATTTCTTTACACTAGCCGTGTATAGGCTAAGGTATTGGATAGACAGAGTCACACTGAAAAATTCAATGCCATGGCCAGGATTTGAACCACGGGTCTCCTGGTTTCTGTCCAGTCGCTCTTAACCTTGGAGCTAAAATTGCTGACATTAAATTTTAATGCCACGACGGCACGTTGGCCATGGTAGCTCAATGCATTAGAGCGACTGGACGAAAACCAGGAGATTCATGGTTCAAATCCTGGCTATGTCATTGACTTTTTCAGTTTGACTTGGAACAATTGTTGTTCAATTGATGGGATATAATTTGAATTTATTTCCAGCATACAGAACTCAATAGATTAAAAAAAAAATGGTACCTATTTAACAGTTAACAGATTTGAAAATAAGAAAGCAATGCTCTGGCATTAATGACATTTTAGAAGTTTATCACACGCATCTCATAGAATAAAGGGTAACTTATTATACTGTTTTATTCTGGAGTAATTATATTGTAATACATTTTAAATGTATGAGAATGCTACAACAGAAAAGTACAAGTAAGCTATTCAGATTGTTTCCAACATTTGAAACACATTCTTTACAGATATTTTTCTGATATTTCGATAAATTTCAAGGAAGTCAGTTCATTTCATATCTTGATACCTTTGTTCATCAGGTTCTTACTCAAATATCTTCTTCCCTTTCACAATAAAAAGGAAGATTTCATATTTCAACATTTAGCTTGCTAAGATATATAATTTTAACATATTGAAATGGATTATCAACCACAAATTTAGACATATTAAGTAATAATATTACTAGAACAAGAGAAGTTAAGCAAACTTCTTTAACAATCTGTGTGTTTAAGACAGCCAACTAATGGCTGATATAGCTAACACTCAGTATGCACATTTATCAACAATGTGTATTGCACAAGGTATTATCAACAAATGGGAAAAAACAATTATTTAGTAAAACTCTCCTCCTAATATACTCACCTTGTTTAGTTGAAATTATTGCTTCAAGCATTACTCTGAAACAAAAGTCCTTGTGCAATACAACAAACAAAATCTACTACTGCTTTTGAAATGGGAGCATCATTTAAATCATAATTACACCAATGACAGTATAATTAATGAGTGGTAATTTCACATTTTCGTATACAAATCGTATTAAAAGAAAGACCATAAACAGTCTCTGCTTATTACAATATTTTGGAATTGAGCTTACAGTGCATGAACAAACATAAAACTGAACATCAAAAGTGTTCTTTCTGTAGGTTTATCAAAGGTTCTATTGTTATTTTAAGTCTTTTGCAACCCACCCCCCATTAAATCTATAAACAATTATAAATAATCATATTTACAAGTTCATATTATACATTTTCAAACTCCAAAACACTGTCTTATCTTGCTGAACGTTTGAAAAAAAAAAAAAAAATTACAATATCTCAGAAATATAACAAAAGGTATTTCTGAAGGAGGCGGAGGTGCTGGTGATTAAGTAAAACTAAAGTCTTCTTTCAGCAGATTATCTACTATTAAATTTTCAATGTGATAAAAGAGAGAGATCTTTATGAACCTTTGCTTTCTCATGAATGAAAGCAAGACACAGAAAATGACAGGACATATTATTTATAATCTTGATGTGTTATTGTGTGAATATAAACATAAACTCTAACAGCAATTTTTGATTTGGGTTACTGTATTTCATCTTCCCCAAAGATTACGAACAAAATGGCGCAAAAAGTTAAATGATACTTTCAAAATGGGATAGCAACAAAGAAAGTAAGCATAAAAGTGATTTAACATTCTTACACCTTTATAAAATTGAAATTTATTGTCACTTTTTCATTAAGTATAGCGTTGTGCAGGAAACATATTTTTCTCCAAGTTAAAGGAATTAAATTCTTAGGAGATACCTTGGAGTCTGTGTGTGGTGGTAAAGAATATATAAAAATTTCTTTAATACTTCAATGCCAATTACAAATTCTGCAGATAATTTCTTATGACTGTTCAAATTTGTATTAAGCTGCATTAATAACAGTTTTGCCCATGCAAGAAAAGCCCAAACTTTGTAAAACATGTCAAAAAATACTTTACTTCAAAAAGCTTCCCATTTCAAATTGTAATATACTGTAGTTTGCTATAACACCAATGAAAGGAACTTTTAGAAATATTCTTTTCTTAAATAATTTTTTTAGGCACAGTTTTAATTCTTTGCAGCATGAGTACTATTTCAATTTGGGAGATTAGGCTAATAATACTTCCAAAGAAAAGGCAAGCTTCAAATTCATTAAGTACTGTTTTGGTGGATATATGTCCTTAAACCCTCTGATCCCAATTTTTGTCACAAATCCAGTGAATCTTGATGGAAACCCTTAGCTTGCTTGTTTAAAAATGTACGAATGTTATATATTTCACAGTAGCTGCAAGAATTGTATATTTATAAATTAATTTGTTCAGAAAGTCTACAGCTAAACATTTCAACATAGTATTTGAAGCAAAAGGTTAGAAACAGTGATGTATATAACAATTGAAGTAATGAGTTGGTATTCAAACACAACATCACTTAAAATATCCTTACTTGAACAATTGTTTCGGAGACCGGCTCGTCCCCATCATCAGCAACTATCCAACTGGTTGGATCCGTGGTTTCTTGAAGTGAGCAGATGTCACCTCAAACAACCAGCTCACTTCAAGAAACCACGGATCCAACCAGTTGGATAGTTGCTGATGATGGGGACGAGCCGGTCTCCGAAACAATTGTTCAAGTAAGGATATTTTAAGTGATGTTGTGTTTGAATACCAACTCATTACTTCAATTTCAACATAGTATTATTTGACCGTGAACAAAATACTGCTTGTATGTGCACATTACATAGTTACAGAAAAAGTGTTCCAGTATTTTAGCTGGCAATCTCTTTTGATCTTCTACCAGCCAGTTTCTTTTATATTCTTCTGGAAAGAATTGTCTTATATTACTATTTTATTTCAAAATACAATATGTAAGAAATGTAGCACAGAAATGTTTAAATAATGCTTATTTCAAGAAGAAATTCTTCTTAGTACAGTGAAAGAAGGTTTAATATAATTATGCTATGCTTGTGCAGTAATTGAACATAATCATATCCCATATACCCATTAATATTCATATTTTTAAAACTACAATTATTAGGCAATAACTGTTGCTATGCCTTTAAATCCTGAATGAATGCAATACATTTCTTCCAATAATAATATTTTCCACCACTCTTTTGATTGTAAAGAAGTTATAATAAAAAGTTTTCTGTGCTATATGGCAATGCTCTAAAAGATTATTAATTACTCAAAGAATCATGAGAGCTGAACAGAATTGATAACAATTTTGTTTGTTTTAATCACACACAGTGAAGCAAACTTTAATGAACTTTCATGGTGTCACAGGAATAGCCTTAAATGCTTCACTCACCTAATTTTCCTTTCTCTACCACATACCTTACGTAGAGAAAGTATTGTACACATTTCATTCAAATATTTTATGTCAAGATTTCACAAAAAATACATTGTTTTGAGACACCTGAATCTCCAAAAAAGCTTCTTTCAGAAATAGGCCTGTGCATGTGTCTTTCTGCCTGTCAAAATGCATGTCTATGAACAGCAAAACCCAAAAAATGAAAAGTTTCATAAGTACCAAACTATTCAGGTTCAGTAACTTCCAAAGATGCAACACAATGATTTTCAAGAAAATTCTACTCCACCCAAAACAACCCTTGGTATGACATTTTTTTTTTTTTTTTGTACAAAAATGACTCAATTTTTATCAAAACACCGCATTTTTAAGATATTTACATGACAAATAAAATGTATATCTTTAATTTTCTAGGAATAGCCTGTGCAGTCCTCTTCACTCAGAAGAAATTTTGTATAACTATAAGAAGACAAAAATCATATATAGGCTGAAGCTTCCACAGCTGGCATCTTGAAGATAAATGTTACGTCCTAGGCTTATGGGCGATGGTCTAAAAGTTCATTCTTCAAGAACTTGGAACTTGGATCATAAACCCAGATAGAAAAAACATCTACATAAAAATGTAGACCTATTCAAAACAAACAATTTATTTCATCTTTTTCTGGGCTAAAGCTATTTCCAATACGTCCACTTTTACATTGAAATTTTCACACTTTGTCAATCTCTTCAGTTATTTCTTGAAATATCATGGAAAAAGTATGTAATTTCAAGACCAGCATATACCCACTAGCTGTTAAAACACGTATGCTCTTATGTGCAATTGGAGGAATTTAGTAACAGTGACACCAAAATTAATTGAAAAAAAAAAGAGCATTTGTAGTCAGTTTTTAAGACTTTGTTACTTACATTGTTATATTACTGAGAGACTAGTTTTGGAAGCCGTTGCATCCATTTTCAAGCTCGAAAGTCACACTATTCTTTGTTGTCGTCTGCTCTCTTCTCCCTGCTGGTGAAACTCTACTTTGTGACTTACATTTTTATATTATTCAGGGACTATTTTGGAAGCCGCTGCATCCATTTTCTATGTTGAAGAGAAAAGAGAGCAGATGACAACAACAGATGATAGTTGGACCTTCGAGGTTGAAAATGGACTCAACTGCTTCTTAAAATAGTTCCTCAATAATAAAGTGTTAAAAATCAAATGCAAATAGTTTTTTTCAATGTACACTGTTTCTTCTCTCCTCCTTTTTCCTACAATGAAGTATGTAATGAAACTAATTCTGTTAAGTTTATTTTGATTAACAAAGTATATAGTAAGACAAGTATTAGTCTGTAGAAAGAAGAATAGTCAACTATATAAAAATAAAACCAAAGAGAGCAGAAAATGTCATGTGAATGTAGCACCAGATTTTTTTAATGTATGATATGTATGCATTATGAGATCGTCTGCTTGTTTAGGCAATGATACATTTTCTGCATAAACAAAAGTGAGTGAAGCATTTAACAGTATTCAAATCAACTCCAAGTATAATAAAATCATTTTTGTTCCTGTACCTTATATCTATACCTTTGCTTAAGAAGTTTAAATAAACTTCTTTAATCTTGTGTAAAATTTAATAGCACATAACCTATATAAATATATAAAACATAAGTAAATGGATAACAGCAGCAATGAGAATTGTTCATGCATTTCCATTCTATTACCAATCCAGAATAATCACTGCTGGTTCAGAGTTGTTCACAGATCCTACATCTATGGTAAGTTGTACCACAATTGCATTTTGTTCACAGTCAAATAACAGCTTCAGTAAGGTAATTTTACATTTTCTTCATGTAATAGGTGGTACAAAAAGTTTTACTTACCCATAACTTGAACTTCAAGTGTTCCACGAGCACTATAGCCTTGAGCATTGCGAGCTACACAAGTATATGTTGCTTGATCAGAAAGTCGTTCAACATTTTCAATTATTAGTGTTCCATTAGGAAAAACCTTCTGCTTCCTGTTGATTGGCAAAACACGTCCATCTGCATCAAACAAATGTTACTTTAAATAAATTCTCATAGGCAATAGAGACCTGAGATAATAATATTTATCAGTAATTAACACCATGTACACACATATGTTATGGCTTCTTCTGACAGAGAAGACAAGAACTGGGCAAATTTTCATGACAGTAAGACTGTAATTCCATTCTTAACCATGCCTCTTTTAATCTTCATTCCTTGTTAGTTCTCTTCTACTTTCTATCTTGTATCTGTTTTAGCTATTTGCCCAATGTTTGTCTGACCCTGTTTATTATTTACCTCTTATTTCAACTTCTTATTACTATCATATTACATAGCTGGGTTTTTCTTAACCTCACTTTTCTGAGATTTCACAATTATAGTTCTCCCTTCCCTGATTACCATTATAAGATTTTATTAGCAGCTTTTATTAACTATTAACCATTCTTCCTACCAGAGAATAAAAAATGGGTAAATCACAACGCATCTATGTTAGTTTGAAAGGATTCATACAGAAAATGGAACAACTAAGAAATAAACTAGATTACCCATCCAAAACAGAACCTTTCATATCCCTTAACAACACATTGAACGTCATTGAACTAGAATGCAACTTTGACTTAATTGCAGATTTAAAAAAAAAAAAAAATCCATCTGTAGAAGCTGAAGTATATGCTCTGAAACCATATATGTAAGATATCCAGATGATGAACGGACTCACATCTACACAGACTAGTGTGAAAGAACATTAAAATATCCCCTATAAAATAGGGCCATCTGACTCTACCTATCCAAACCTTGCGTTAAACAGTTGAACAATTGGAAATTAGACCATTATTAGATTAATTGATAGAAATTAAATGCTCAGTGGTAGCTCAGTGGTTAACAGCAACCAGATGAAAACCAGGAGATCAGAGGTTCAAATCCCGCCTAAGGCATTGATTTTTCAGTCTGACTCTACCTATCCAAGTTCAAAGATCAATTAAAACATTTCAACAAACAGTTATGACAAATATCTTACGTCCTTTGAAACACCTAATTGGAAGGTTCTTAACAATAAACTTAAAACAATTCCAGATCAACCTACAAAATCATCTGTTTCAATTATTAAATTTTAGATGAGTCGCGTTTTTTACACATCTGCTTCACTTTCGTACCTAGGTACGAAAGTGAAGCAGATGTGTAAAAAACGCGACTCATCTAAAATTTAATAATTTTTCGCTTCACTGTGGTGTTCCAATACAGTTGAATCTCGATATATCTGTTTCAATGTTCAGATTAATCACAGGCTTGATTGTCTGAGTGGATGTTTGCTCAGTTTGGATTAATGACTTTCCGAGTGACCGCTTTTTATGTGGAAAGGGCGATTTAATGAACATTGATAATGTAACTATATCTGAAATTCACAAAATAAGATGTTCTAATCTCAAAATATTGGAAGCAAGAAGAATGATTTTATTATAAAATTCTGAGTATTACGCACACGCACGCATGCACGCACACACACATACACACACAAAACATACATTTATTCAGAAAGAATTTAATCTCCTTTTTTTGTCCTTCCATTTATACCCTTTAACTGCAGTGGCCATATTGGCGGCCATTCACTTTTGGAATATATCGCCTATTGGCGACTGTGTTAACTCATATATGTTGGGTTGCAGGTAATTTGGATTTTTTAATCATTAGATCATGCACACATTTGCACTTTCATTCATACTTCCAGACTCTGGGGAAGATGGGCAAGCATCTTGGTTGGAGAAAAATCCCTACCTTCAGCCATGAATTAAACATCAGCAGAAATTATAATTTAACTAACCAACTAACTAACTTTAGATATAGATGCACTGCATCATTACTTCATTCAATGAGGACATGCTATTTTACACTACTTGACGACTTACCTCGTTCCCATACAATGCTTTCAATTGGATATCCTGCTACAGGGCAAGTGACAATAAGTGTTTCTCCTGCTACAATTGCTTTTTTTTCCATTGCACGAATAAATGGCAACCCATATACATTCAGTTTTGCAGCATGTTCAGCTGAACCAACTTTGGATGATGCAATGCACTTGTACAGACCACCATCATTGGTATGAATTGCTGATATATTGAGGTGAGATACAACATCCCCATTAACTGTCACATACTGTCCTACCTGCAAACTGAAAAAGATTATCTTTCACTTAAATTCAATGCAGTTTGATTTATGCTATCTCTGAACTAAGCTAAATGTTTAAAATTTGGCCTACTTTCCAATAATGAAGGGAGTGTAATTCAGTGATAATTTGATAAATATGAACATAAATTTTAGAAAACCCACCATGATTGTTTAAATCTGTTACTTCAGATATATTCTGTCATTTTTTCTTGTTGATTAATTGTGTACATTGGAATGCTATAATTTCTTCTCTTTACTGATTATCAACAACAATGCAATGTTCCAAGAGCAAACTGATGAACATATTACGGTTCTAAATGAACAGTGAACAAACAATTGTTCATCAAGGTTAAAAATATACAAAATGTATAAAAGCTCAGAAACCCCCAAGCAAAATGTAAAGACATAGGTAAACATCTAGTAGTAGCAGTAGAGAAATAAAAATTGGGGTAGGGAAAAAATAAAAAGAATAAAAGATGTAACAAATTAAGAATTGAGAGAAACAGAATAGTTATGAACAAAAGCATTATTAAAAGTGAAGCTAATTTCAGTTTAAAAGAATTATTAAGTCATAGTTTATTAAAACTTAAAACTTTATTCACCCCAATCTTATCCTAAGCTAATTGACAACCGGAACAGTCCTGAAAATGTTCCTGTTTTTAATAGTATGTAAGTGAGGTTTTATACTTCAAAGAACAAAAAGCCGTACTCCACATAACAGAAGAAAATGGATACAGTAAAAGTCTGGTATTTATGAAAATTAAAAAGGCTAAGCAACCACATTCACTAAAGAAAAATAGAGTAATGGCATATTCAATGCATTCACATAGCACCTAAAAACATTTAATGAATTCAAAAAGATCTTTAAGGAACAAAGTATCATCTTGGCACCTACTAATAGATACTCAGTTTTAAAACTGCTAAATTCAAAAACAAAAGATGAAATCCCATCTGGAATATGCCAAGTTGTAAGAATTGTGAAAAATGCTACGTAAGTCAAACTAAAAGAAACACAAAAACCAGAGGTAAAGAGCACCTTAGAAACATCAAAATGAAACAAGAAGATAAGTCAGCAGTATCATTTCATTTTCGGAATGAAAATGATGACATTGATCCAAATCCAAAATTATTAAAAGGAGTGATAAACCAAAATAGTGACAATATGGGAGAATATTTTAGTTAATTGATGGAAATTAATCATTTCTTCACACTAGCCATATATAGGCTAAGGTTTTTGATAGAGTCAACATGAAAAATTCAATGCCACGGCCGGGATTTGAACCACGGATCTCCTGGTTGTCCAGTCGCTCTAGCCCATTGAGCTACCATCGCCGACTTGCTGTCATGGCAATAAATTCTCCATTTGACTCGTATATTTCCCCGGTAGACCAGTAGGGACTCTTGCATTTGAGATACACTGTGTGTGGCGATGTACTTAATGTCACGGCAAGTTGGCCATGGTAGCTCAATGGGTTAGAGTGACTGGACGGAAACAAGGAGATCCGTGGTTAAAATCTCGGTCATGGCATTGATTTTCATTTTGACTCTATCAAAAACCTTAGCCTATATATGGCTAGTGTGAATAAATAATTAATTTCCATCAATTAACTAAAATAAAAGAGTTAAATGATGAAGCTTGGGATTCAAGTACTTACGATAGTAAGTCGCCACACATGGTGTATCTTGGATGCGAGAGTCCCTAGTGGTCTACCGGGGAAATATACGAGTCAAATGGAGAATTTAATGTCATGATGGCAAGTTGGCCATGGTAGCTCAATGGGTTAGAGTGACTGGATGGAAACCAGGAGATCCGTGGTTCAAATTCCGGCTGTGGCATTGAAATTGTCATGTTGACTCTTTCTATGGGAGAACATTTTCATATGGAAAACTAAGGTCCGAGTAATGAAATTAAAAATTCTACCAGTAGATAATTTGACAAAGAAGTTCATAGTTCTTTTTTTGGTGCAATTTATGTTAAGTCATATTGGACGATGAATGAATTGGGTGAAATGATGCTCAAATGAGTCAGGGGTCCATGGAGCTTAGAGTTACTGACATTCGTCTATCAGGATAAGGGAAAACCCCGGAAAAACCTTATCCAGGTAACAAACCTTATCTCGGGACCTCTTGAACGTGAGGCAGACTCGCTACTATCTATACTACCGAGGAGGGCAAGAGGTTCATTGTTCCACCGCCAGGAGAAGAGAGCAGATGATACAGACATTAGTTGGAAAGAGGTTGAAGATGGAAGTGATGGCTTTTGAAACTAGTCCCTCAATAACATAAAAAGGTAAGTGACAAAGTGTCAAAAACACTGACTACAAATAGTTTTTCCAATGAAGTTTTAAGTATTAATAAAGTATGACTTACTCAATAAATATTTTAATACAGAGAATTGTTTGGTATATGTAATATCTGCTTGCTGCTGATGTGTATGTATGTATGTATGTATGTGTGTTTCTTTTATAATTTAAATGATTGCTTGTTATACAACTTTTCAATATAATTAGGCATACATTTTTCTGTTGCAAACTACAAAGGTCAAATGCACTTTTTATAAAATAACCTCTGCAAAACAGCTAGTATGTCAATATTTACTGAAACTAGACTAAAGTACGAAAAAATCTGATACTACAATAAAAATAAAACATTTTATTTTGGTTGGTCTTTCATACCCAACTAGGACCTTTGAATTAATTAGCATATTGTACTTTATTTTGAGTTTAGTGAAGGCTACTTAGATATTTTTCATGCTCTAGTATAAAACTGCTCACACTTTGATTAATTAATGTTTTTCAAAAACTGAACTATAATAATCCACAATGTATGCTGAATATGAAGCTAAAAACAGTTAAATACATTAAAATATGAATATAGCAGTTTACATTTTGACTTATTTAATCTTGCAGAAATCAGAAAATAACTACAGTGGATAAAGATAAAACTATATAAGAAGGGGAGGTAACAATGGAGCCTTAAATCAAAATGCTACCATGCTTCATAATCTTGAAAAAGAGAATATGTGAGGACAGTAATCTTAGGTGTTGCAAAATGTTAAATATACATTCACATTTTTTTTTCTTATGTGAGAAGCTTTAAAAAGCAGCATACTTGTTTTAAAAATACAATTATTAAACATTTTTATCTTACAGCAAACATCTAAACCCTAGTGATACTACAGTACACTTAACCATTGCAATTGTGCACATTCAAAGCAATATAGATTGGGAATCAGGCACCTGAGATCTTTCCAGATCTCCCAGCTTATTTCTTCAATTTCCAACTTTCTTACCGATCACTATTAGAAAGTTTCTTGCCATCTAGTTCCCATGTTATTTCTGGTGTAGGGTTTCCAGATGCTATGCACTTAAGAAAAACAGATGGTCCAGGCTGCAGTGTTTCTTCTTTAAATGCTTGTCGAATCTGTGGAGGCTCAACTGAAATTCCAAAATAACAGAGATTAGTTAAATGCAGTAGCATATGTTCTCCTATAAATAAATTGTTGCTTGAAGAAACACAATGGTTGAAAATATTAACAATGTTTTGTATTTTATACTTAAAGATACTTTAATAAATGATAACATGTTATATTTAGTGCCATTTACACAATTAAAACAACTGTGTTTACCATGAAATTTACATCCCTGTGATTAATAATATTTTTGCTTTTAAATGTAACTACTTCCTATTGAAATGTTTTTATGTTTTAGCTTTCCTTAGTAATATTGGTGATTCTCTGTGACTGGACTAGAGGGGGTTGTGTTTTTGTTACCTATATTTACCAGCATGTAACAAATTGCAGTTAAAATGTGGTTTCATTAATCCCATCCATAATGTTTCTACATTAAAAAATTGTGGATTCTGATATAAGTTTAGACTCTATACATTTTATTCAACTTCCATGAAAATTTTGAAGTGAAACTTTTATTCCTTTATAAACCATTTGATATTAAACTGACAAAGGAGGAGAATGGACGTGTGGTAAAGTTGTTCTTGATGTGTGTTTGGAGGAATTTAGTAACAGTGACGTCAAAATTAATATGATATATTAATATATCATAATATATTAATATAATATATTAAAGTTGTTCTTGTTCTCGAGGAAGTGAGGAAAAAGGAACTAAGTGACATGGCAACTGCAAAGGAGACAGGAGAAGTTCCAACAAATAATGGTTTGGCAGTGAGATTTAAATAAGAATAGAGGAAGTGGGATAAAGAGATTAAAACTAAGAGTTGGAGAGGATAAAAATAAAGATGGAAAAAATGGAAAGAATGATGGAAAGTATGGAAGACTTTATGATAAGATACAACTTAATAATTTCTGGAGCAGAAGAGCAAAAAGGAATTAGAGCATTCCAAGAGATACAGGAATTATTAATGAAGAAATTACGGATGAATAGTAGAGGCTCCGAACTGCAGGATACATTTAGAACTGGGAAACTGATTGACAAAAGAAATATACTGGTGAAATTCAGCAATATGGAATTGGTAACAGAAGTATTAAAACAAGCAAAAAAGCTAAGAGGAACATCTATCTGTATTAATCAGGATTTATCTTACATACACAGAGAACAAAGAAGGAGGCTAATTGAAGAAAGAAGTAAGGCAAGGAAACAAGTTTTTAATGCACTTATATGAAACTGAAAACTGTGGATTGATGGGCAAGTGGCTGAGCAGAGAAGTGGCATAAGCAACATTCAAGATGCAGAGCATATGAATGTGGTTGATGCAGCACACTCAAACAAGCTGACTTCAATATCTGGTGTAAATGTCCAGAAAATATATGAAGTAAATAGAGGTGCATTGATGGAGGGGAAGTGATGAACACTGTAAATGAAAGAGAAGAGGGTTAATCTCAGAAATGGCGGTCGGCAGAATGAAGAAGAAAATAAGAAATGAAATTGCATTACATCGAGTACCGAAACAAATGTGGGAATGGAATTGATCAAGAAAAAGAATGAAACAAGTGTGGGGAAAAGCAGACTGAAACAAGAGTTAGACAGAAGATATCAAAATGTAGGGGCGTATCAGTAAGGCAAAAATATGACTATTATGGGTATTGCGCAGAAATGGGTTCGTGAGCGGTATAGAAAAAGTTATGAGCAAATGTGATATGGCCATACCAATTGCAGAAAGGGAAGAGAGATTAGGAGGTTGTGAGAAGTTGAAGAGAGGATTTGAGACTGTATGATGAAGTGATAGGCTAACTGGAAGAAGATTGAAAAAAGCTGCTAGTGAAGTTAAAAAATTAGTAATATGGAAAATGCAAATGGGGTGATGTGCAAGTGAGAAATATTGTAAAGTGAGGTTAAGTGAAAGACAGTGAAACAATAGTAATATGAAGCTGAAATAAGTGGTAATAATTTAAAGGGATAGACAAAAATTTGGCAAAAACGAAAAACTGGCACAGGATAGAAAAGTAAATGAAAAGCAATGACTATTAAAAGGGGTAAACATGTGTAAAGTAAGTAATCTTAGCATTCAGATGGACTGTGCAAACTCAACTAGATGGACTGTGCAAACTCAACTTTTTTATCTTGTTAAATCAATCAGCTGTATCATTATTGGAGCTTCCTATACACTCTGAGCTAGGCAGGGCAAAAGAGTATACAAACATCACAGGAGTGTATGCAGATGATGGAATCACCTTAAAACAAATGTTTCAAAACTTGTTCCTGTTTTCAATCATCCTATTTATTTGAAGCTTTTAAGAATAAATATAGAATTATTTAAAATTGTAATGGTAATTTCAGTGCTAATATAATTTGTTGTTAATTTACAATTTTTAAATAAAAACCAGAGTTACTTTGCTAAGTGTGAAATCATTCTGATACATATTTTAGTTTTACACTTAACAATGGAATTAAAAATATGATAGCATCCATAATTATTAGGGTTGTTCAAAATCTGTTCCCCTTGCCCTGGCCTTAGCATACATATTGCTCTACAACCACTTTACTTTTTTATTTCAGAATCTCAAAAGCTGTTTCTCCTTCAGAATGGAAGACCTTACTTGACCATATGTTAGGGCATAACTAACATATTATGTTGAATCTAGGTTCCTTTGCTTAAATTGTTCCTCTAAGTAAAGTAGAAGGATTGTATTGCTGATTTTCAGCATTCCTATGTTTCAATATTTAATTATTCCTTTCTAATTTAAGAAATGTAATCAAGCAATAAAACTCCCTATTTTATTAATATTGTAGTGCTAAATCCTATATATCTTACACAAAATAGTTTTTCAATGTTAAGACTTAAATAAACTATTAAGCACAGATACTTTCTAAAAGATTCGGTTCATCCTATTGGAAAACACTTACACCTTCCACCAAGTTTTAATTCTGCACTTGCTTGTGCACTTTCTTGATCATTTCGAATGAAGCACTGATACATTCCCTTGTCTTCTTTCTTCACCGAGTCTATTCGCAAGACAGATTCCTCATGGTTGAGAGATTTTCCGTCTTTCAGCCAGCTGATTGTTTTAATAGGATTTCCCTCAAAATTACAGGTGAAAACAGCAGGTCGTCCAAAATCTACAGTCTGTGTTGTTGGCTCAATATTTGCTGCAAGTGGAGCTGTAATAAATAAATAATCCAATAAATACCATACACTCATAAATTAGCTTCAGCTTCATTCTTTTGAGACATTTATAATGAAAAACATACAACTTATCACAGTTTATCAATTGTCCATAGATAATATTACTAGCTTTAACAAGATCTAAATGAGAAAAATATATATTCATCTATTTTTTTGGAAATGATTGTAAAAAGAACAAAATAAAAGATAAATGACAGTAAAATAAATTTACTAAATTTAAGTTAAATAGCTCAGCTTTTTATAACACACTGTATAAAATCAATGAGAAAGTTTTTAAAGATGAATTTCTTTTATCGGAAACACAAAAATGCTTCCGCATAAACCTTTTTTTTTTCAACATGAAAATAAGAGAGGCATTTGTCACATATATAAAACATCCCAGCCCCTTTGCCCAACTGTATGGATTCTTAGAAACATGAGATGTCAGCAGTGGTACCAGAGTGAAAGCATGCCAGCACCTTTACAAAGTCTCCTTGGATTGCTGCAGTTGTCTGCCAGCCCTTTAGAACTATTATGATGAACAATAATGTCATTTAGATCAGATGGTCTATGCAGTAACAGTACAAACAAAACCCTTATGTGTGCTCACTGCACTTCTGGAAACTTCCTTACAAATAGGTGTTAGGGGCTACTACGTTTTCAGAACATTCCATATATGTTCTAGGGACTCCATAAGGGAAAATTAGCACAGCTAAAGTAATTGAGACACAATCAACAGAGAGTTAAGCAAGGTCTGAGAGATGGTCACAAATCAAGAGCAGCTGAACACCAAAGTGATGAGTATAGCTGTTTGGCAGCAAGTGGGTAACTTTTTTACAATGGTACCAGGATTGACATAGAACAGCATGGTGGAAAAGATGATAAAACAATTATTAGTTGTAATTAAGACCATTAAATCTGGATTGGGGACAATGGAGGAGAAAACAGAATCACATGACAGATTATTATAAAATAATTATAATCAGCAACACAAGGTCTAATTTTCATTATCATTTTAAGACCATATTTTAAAGCCCTATAACTATACAAATGGAAAAGATGGAAAGCGAAATGATGATAGTAAATATCATAATGAGAAAGATGGAGGAGAAAATGCAATTTACAGTGGAGGTAATGGAGAAAATGGAATCCAGAATGGAGAACATGCAGACCAGTATGTTCAAAATGAAGACAGAGCTATCTACCAAAATTCACAAACAACTGGAGATTGTGAAGAAAAGAAGCAGAAGAGTTTAGCAATAAGTTGGGAGACCTTGGACAATTGAAGGGCTTTGAGGAATAGCTTAAAGTCCTATGGAAGAAATACTAAACGGAAGATTGGAAGGTAAAGCCATCAGAACATGACACGCCTACATATGTCAAACCACCCGGATACAATGGAAGTCAACTTTCAAAGTCTTTCGTGACAATTCCTAATAATCGATGGTCAGCAGAGAGCAAAGCTGCAGAGCTAACAGAGAGCCTCAAGGGCCAGGCACAAGAGGTTTTGAATGCAATTTCAATGTCGACAGTTTCCAGAGACATCTGGAAGGCAGTAAAAGCCATTTTGAGAACCATGACTTGGCTGCATCCAATTGCTGTCAAATCATGTTAAGGCTGCAATAGGCAGGGAAGATGATATAGAAGTTCACCATGGCAACTGAACAGCTGGTAAACAAAGCTCTGGTGACTATCTCCTCATTAAATGCTCCAAGAAACTGCATACTCATTTGTCGATGGAGTGTGTGATGTCAAGATACAAAAGCAACTAATGCTCAGCGACTACAAGATCATGCACGAGTTACTAAGGACTGCACTGACAATGGAGGCAGCCAAGATAATAGCAAAAAATAATGAATGTCTGATGCAATGGAGACACAGAACCAACTTGTGGCAACAAGGAAGATTTTCAAGTTGTGTTTGTTGGTAGATGTAGCCACCCAGATAAGCCAGAAAAGGATTTTGCACAATAAAGTCGACAAGAAGGGAGAAAAGTAAGGAGGATCTGGGTGGCTATGCATACATTGGGGCCGTCTTCACTATCTGCTCAAGTGATGCTGTGTCTTGAAGAGAAGAGTGGGTGACAAGTCTTCTCACAGATGGCTGGGTAAACAGAAAGCTGTACCGGATATTACTGAACATAGGTGCAGCCACGACTGTATCACACCTGATGTGGCAAAAAGCTTGCCATCAAGGAAACCAATTAGGCCCTAAGAGCTTGGGTCACCTGGGTGACACCTTGCCTATGGAGGAGGTCCTTCTGGAGATGACCCATTGTTAGAAAGTAGGGGTTCTTCGTGAGTGTGTGTGAGAATGTTATACTACAAATGTATATCCTCAGGAGCCAACAGTGATAGTAGATGTTGGTAGGAGAGTCTTGAAACTTGGTCAAATTAGGTAATGTTCCGGAGCATTATGTAATGATCTTCCGGTTGATCCTTATGGAGGAGTTGTTGTACAAGCTAGTTGTGAAGACGAGTCTGTCAAGCTAACAGTCAAGAAAATGGGTTATTGAAGCCAAAATACCATTGAATGGATTATGCATTGCCAGTTATTATTGCCTTGTGGGGATGAAGTGCCTTTGAGGCTGCTAAATTCATGGAATACATTAGGACATCCAGGCTTAAGTGAAGTGAGGGGATGTGAGCTACCTGATATTGTATTGCATGCAACAGTTCCAAGGAGAAGATCTAGAGTCAGCTAGAAGACTTGCTGAAGAGGAAAGCCGAACATCTAACAGAGACTTAACTGGAGAGAGTTTGACATGTAACTTTGCAATACTAGTCTATCTTCAGCCAAAAGGAATGGTGATTACTGCTCCACCAAATGAGTACAAGAATACACAGGAGTTGCCCAACCTATCTTATAACCATCACGATATGTGCCTCTGGCAAAGCAAGTGCATGTACAGGATATCCTGGAGAGTATGAGATTTAGAAGGGTTATTGATGAGTCTGATAGCTCTTGTTGCTCTTCTGTAGTCCTGGTGATGAACAGCGAGTTATGCTTCTGCGTGGACTACAATAAGCTGAATCTGGTCACATGAGTGGATAGTTTCTCACACCTATGATTGAAGCCACATTGGATACTTTTATTGGTATCCAGTGGTTCTCAACAAGGGCTCAAAATCAGGATAGAGGCAAGTAGCCCAAGATCTGAGATTACATTCTTAGTAAGCCAAGGAATTGCAGTTTACAGTTATGTTTTTTTGGCCCCTGCTTCATATCAACCACCTTCCAGTACTTCATGGAGTCAGCAATAAGAGAATTGACTTAAGATGCCTGCATACTATATTTGGATGACATTGTTGTTGAGAACACCTTTGAAGAAGAACTCAAGAACTTGACCAAAATATTGCAGAAGCTGCAGAAAGCTAGCCGAAGATGATGCTAAGAAATACCAACTCTTTTGCAAGGAAGTTAACTACTTGAACCAACAGTATCACTTTCTAGGGTAGTACATGAAGCAGTTAAGTGCAGAGGTTCTACTCCCATTAGTCCTGGACCCGTAGGACCAAGGACCCGGGCCTCCTTCTACCCGGGAGCGATGGAAACTCCGGGGCTCTTTCCATAGGGCAATACCTGATTTCTTAAAAAGCCCCCCCGCTGAGCACAACGTCAAGACGGGATGGAAGTGGATATGCCACTTACGCGCGTCAACCCCGCAGGGAAGACTACCGATAACCTCGGTGGGGCCGAAGGTGATCTAGCACACCCTCTACTAACTCTGCAGGCTAGCACCCGGGACTATTCAGGCAACCCTCTACCCCCTCCGGGCGGCCGTAGCCTGGCTGGAAGTACCCATTTACCCGTGGGTTTCGGGAACACACTGCCCCCTCGAGTTCAACCCAATCCAAATAACTCCCATTCGGGAGGGGCTCGGCTGTTTGGCGCAAGGTTCCTCTAGTAACGTCAGAGGTACCACGATTGCTAAGGGTCCGCCGCGCCCGCACTTTGGCAGCTGAAGGGGACGGATCTCCTCCCCTATGGGAAGTACATGAAGCAGGAGAAAGGTCAGTTGGAGAGAGACTGGCCTTGCCCAAAAGATAAACAAAGCTGCACAGTTTGGATACTCTATGCAGTTTCCAATGCTGGTTCATCAGAGCACTCTAACACAAAGTCTCTCACTGCCTGTCAGAAGAAACAGCATTGCATGTGGACAAAAGAAGCTGAGAGCACTTAAATCAGCAATCTTCTATGACATGCTTGTGGGAAATAGCCTACTACAGCAAGACACTCTCCAAAGTGGAAAAGAACTACTGCATAGTACAAGGCATTGATAAGTGATAAAGGAAATTTCTCTTCAAAAATTTAAAGGCTGCACACGGTCACTCACTGTAATGCTGACAAACAGGAGAATGAAATTATTAATTTTTAGATGAGTCGTATTTATTATATATAGGAGAATGAAAGTTTGAGATGTATTTAACAGTCATCTATGTTAAGAAGCATGCTAAAATAAATAGCATTTTTTTCCTTCTTTTACAGGAAAGTAAAGTAATTTAGACTAATATCCTAATCTTGACTCATAGAGTGAATAAGAAATACAAGCAGTAGTGACTGGTAAACCGAACTTTTAAAATGTTATGTAACAAATTTGACCATTAGGTATTTAAACTTAGTTTGAATAATAACTCTTTTATGATTAAAAGCAATATATATATTAATCCTTAGGGTCATATATCTTATCTGCATGATCATATTCAATCACTTTTTTCTAGTCATACTTGCCTGCATATTTCTTACTTTCTCAGGTCCGAAATAACCTAACACTGATGAATAGCAAAATAATGAGTAATTGACTTTCCCAGCAACTTTACTTAATATTAAACTTTACATGAGTATCATTCCATCAATTAATATTTTTTGCATAAAAATGAATGACTGAAATGGCATACGTACATTTGTGACTTTTGGTGCCTAAGTTATCTGGTATTCACATTTTTATGTAAAGGAAAACTCCAGAGGAATTCTTACCCACTGGAATTGAAATCATTCAAAATTGCAGTTAAGTCACAAATACAAGGATATACTTTTTCAATTTTCTTCTTGTTCTTACCAGTAACAGTGAGTACCGTTTCCACGCTTTCACCTCCAACTGAGTTGTTCACTACACAAAGGTATTTTCCAGAATCTTCAACCTTGGCTTCTTTAATAATCAAAGTTCCGCTTACTTGCTTCACTCTGTCATCCAAAGTTACTGGCTGCTTGCGAGTTGTACCATCAATGAATTTATACCATCTGTAACAATGGAGAAAATGATTCATACAATGCAGTCATCCATAATTTCAATAGGAAATTAAATCACTATATTAATATTTGATAATTTTAAACATATCTTAATGCTAAAGTACTAGATAGCACTCTAATTCAAATAGAGCAATGTCTTTCAGTTGCATTAACTTTTGCAAGAATATCAGTTATATGATTATTTTGATTTTGAGGTAATACAAGAAAAGGAAACTAATAAAAATAAATTTTGAACTATATTCAGTAGAATCTAATTTAAGAAAGAAAAAGGAAAGATGGGGGAACAAAGAAATGTTCTGACAATTACAAACTTGTTCTTGGTATGCATTTCTTCTTGTAATGAAAGTCTTTTAGATAGTAAATAAAAAATTATAATAAAAAGCAATAAATTCAAAATATAGAAAGGAAATTATTATTTATCTCCATAGCAGCATTTCCTTAACTATAATGACCTTAATATAAACCACATATCTGCTACAGATTTTAAGATTTTGTTTTCACTCATCAATTTCAGAATGCTGGAAAGTATATGGCAATTAAAAGTTTTCATTTCTTCTAAACATTTATCCATTGAATTTCAAGAAAAAATTATATTTTAAATTAGAAAACTGTTAACCCTCAGGTGGTTTCCATAATTTTGATTTGTAGCTATAAGCTCAAACTGAAAAGTGTATACCCTTAAAAAAGCTAAAAGTATCATGAAAGAGAAAATAAATGTTGGGTGTAAATGTGTAATGTTGGATATTAGAGTTTCAAATATTAATAGGATTAAAAAAGGAATTAGTTTTACAATCTCAGAAACTATTTGTAGTTGGTTTATTAATACTCGTCACTTACTTTATTTATATTTATAGTTTCTGAGATTTATTTTGACGTCACTGTTACTAAATTCCTCCAAACATATATAGTTTTACAATGTTTGCTTTGTAATTTTTTTCCTACAAATTGCATTTTTCAGGGTAACTGTAACTAGGCAAAATATTGGATGTCTGAAATGCACATTAATGTGAAATTTTCAGTAACACAATATCATGTACTAATCAAATTTTAAATTTACTTATACTGCAACAAATGAATGAACAAATAATATGTGCAATAGTCACAAATTATCAAACAGGAAATAGTTTGATAAATTTCAAATCAAACTTTAATATCAAAATTAAATAGCACTTACAAATAGCAAAAAAAAAAAAAAAAATAGTTGTCAAACGGTTTATACAAATAAATAAATGGTAGAAAATGATTTTACTTAAATAATCAAGATTATCATTTCATTAATAAATCCAGCACTGTTCTTATTTTAAAGGACAACCCTTATCTTCTGGGACAATCCTAGTTTTACAAGTCATAAGACTAATTAATGTTTGTGAAAGTAATCTTGTTTTGTGTTGAAACAACTGTTGTTAATTGTTAACTATATACTGCAGCTCAGTGATTAATAAAAAAATGCTATTATGAAGAAGGATTACATATTCTTATTTTAAGTCAACGGCAAATGGAGTAGCTAGAGTGGAACATGGAAGACTCTGCAGAAGTGGGGTAATAATAGAAAGATGCTTAAAATACTGGTACAGCTGTATAAAAAAATATGATGATAATGTATTAAAGATCTGTCTATAACCACAGGAATTCAACATGTAAGGACAGCTGGTGGGCAGAGCTAGAGACAACGTTGGACAGAATAGGGATGGGGGATATCTGGCAGAAGGGAGAAAGAAATGTAAAAGAAATGATTAGGAACAGGGTAGAGCACACTGACAGACAAGTGACATGGAGAAACATGATAAGAAATCACTAAATGTATACCTGAAAATGAAGGGAGAATGGGGAAAGGAAATATATATACACTTATGTGATAGATATGAGAGGGAGGGTTTAGCTTGGTTAAGGACAGGAGCTATATTGAGAGGGGGTTCACCAAAGTAGTGAATTTTATTTGGAAAGAAAATAAGCATAGAGCATTATGTAGTGGAATGTAAAGAAATAGAAAACTGGAGGAAATTAATATGGGATAAGAAATGGGATAATAAAGGAGCTTACATTGCAACCATAAAAATGCTTATTATGAAAGGAGAGAAAAAATAAGGGAGGTGGGGGAGTATGCAGACAAAATCAAAGAGAAATGAATGAGACAGTTAAGGAAGTTAAGAGATAGAGAAACGGACACAACAGAATATTAGATCAAGGTTGCATAAGCACTAGAATAGAAGTAAAAAACCAGGGAACCATATCACTACTAGCCCGTAAATACAAGCAGCTAACAAGTTAGTGCTTAGAATAGAATTGGAAAATTATGATTGGAATTGTAAGAAAGAATTGTATGTTTAAGTACAAATACATTAACATATTCTCATTTAAGTATTTTATAACATTCACTACAGCATTTAACAGAACAAAGTTATTTCAAACCATCTTTCTTTTTGGTTGAAAAGAAGAGCATTTTTGAGAAATGCTTCTTTGAATGAATTTTTAGTCCACTGTTGTCAAACATTCATCTGTTCAAGAGGTTGCCTTCTCATAGATATCTGAAGTCTTTTGTAAAACAAAAAGGATACTCAAAGTATAAAAACTCAAAGAAGCATAGAGAAATTGAAGCTGTCGATTCACTTTTACTATAATGGATACTGCCTACTGAGGTGCATGTAATGTCAGCAAATATTATACACCTCAGGCAGTGGTCACTGAGGAGGCATTGTAAACTTTTGTCTCAATTTATTGGCAATGGCAGTTTGTGACACAATAATTGCTCATCACCTTGAGTGGAAATACAATCATATACAAATTCTCAGCAAACCACTTTTTAACTTCCGAAAACTAAGGGGAAGAGCACTTTATTGTTAAATCTAACTCCTTTTATACTTCTGTTAGAGTTAAACCCTTCAAAACAGCTCATATTTCAGTTTTTTCATTTCTTAGAAAATAATAACAGTTTGTCTACATGATCACCATAAATAAATATACTAAGCATCTAAACTTTACAGCACACTATTTAAAGGATCATAATTAACAACTATGATACTAATTTGACATCTTCATAAGATCTCTCAATATGACCAAGAACTTTTAGAATGTCCCATGTAATTATGTCCTACAGAAATGTTTATTTGTAAATTTTAAATTAACCTTGTTATGCCAAAGATGCTGTATTACTTCTAAGCATATCAGTAAGTTTTTCTGCTCTACCTTATAAATAAGACAACCATAATGTTTAGCCCATTTGTAAAATTATTTTAGAAACCACATAATTGTTTTTTCTTTTCTTCCTTTAATTTATGTCCTCCCATGTTAAGTCATATCAGGCAATGAATGAAATGAATGAAATGATGCTCAAACGAGTCCAGGGTACAAAGAGCTTAGAGTTACCTGACATTCATGTTTCATTCCTGAAAGATGAACCTCAGGAAACCCCTGGAAGAAATCTTGTCCAGATAACTCACTATGACCAAGATTTGAACTCTGGACCACTTGATTGTCCAAAATTAGGCAAATGCCACAATTGTTCTTGCAATGTATAGTCTTGTATAGTATTTATTTCATCCATAGAAGCATGATACATATGTTATAAGACACATCAATTTAAAATACAATCTGCTATACATTATCTGGTCACAATTTTTTGTAAAAGTTGATACTACTGATATTGGTCCGTAATTCTCAATCTTATCTTTGTTACCCTTCTTGTAGATAGGTTTCACTTTTGCTTCTTTTAGCCACTCAGGAAATAGTCACTTGTTAGTAAAAGATTAGCTAATACCACGGCAGTTCTAATAGAAACACTGCATATTTTTTAACAATATAATTTGAATATCCATCAATTTCTGCTGACTTTGTTTTTTAATTCTTTATTTACTGTTTTCATTTTCTCAGACATTACTGGTATTATAAAGAGAGTATTTTCAACATAGATAGAGTCAACATGAAAAATTCAATGCCATGGCTGGGATTTGAACTACAAATCTCCTGGTTTCCGTCCAGTTGCTCTAACCCATTGAGCTACCATGGCCAACATGCCGTCATGACTTTAAATTCTCCATTTGACTCATCTATTTCCCCAGTAAACCACTAGGGGCTCTCGCATTTGAGATACACTGTTCGTGGCGACTTACTATCGTAAGTACTTGAGTCCCAGGCTTCATCATTTAACTTCATCATTTAAATAATAAGAGTTAAATGATGAAACCTGGGACTCAAGTACTTACGATAGTAAGTCGCCACGAACAGTGTATCTCGAATGTAAGAAGTGGTTTACCGGGGAAATATATGAGTCAAATGGAGAATTTAAAGTCATCACGGCACATTGGCCATGGTAGCTCAATGGGTTAGAGCGACTGGACGGAAACCAGCAGATCTGTGGTTCAAATCCCGGCCATGGCATTGAATTTTTCATGTTGACTCTATCTATCAAAAACCTTAGCCGATATATGGCTAGTGTGGAGAAATGATTAATTTCCATCAATTAACTTAAATTTTGATCTCATCAATTAATTCTTTTTATCAACTTTTCAGCAACACTTGTGTAAAAGCTGTTCAATAATTCAGAAATACCTTAAGGATTTCTTAAGTTTTCACCACAGCTTTTGATAAAGAGTTATTTATTAAATTTATCTCAGTTTTAATTTCATCCCTGTTTATTTCCCACAGTGTCTTAGTTTAATGCTCTTTTGATTTTGCTATCATAATGTAACCTTTTCATATCGTTGATTTCCGTATTATATATTTTTTTATACTTCAGGGAGTACATCTTAAATGCCTGTGATACTTTAAATTCTCTACTGTATTTACTCAAGAACGTTTTTCTAATGATTTACATATCCCAGTTCAGACTGATTTAATATTGTTTTATTTATCTATCTGAATTTTAATTATTGATACAGTTTGTTCAAAGTAAAAACTAAATATGTCTAAAAACTTATTCACTGCTTCAATTAGAGTTTGAACATACTACTATTCCACTGAGGAATATATGGATGGTGAACTATGATCTATGAGTGTATCTTAGTGTATAATTTTAGAAAATGGATATACTGTATACACTTGATATAGCTTTGCTTTATATATAGGTACTTAGTAAATATTGTAGTTTTAGTTTCTAGTTTTTTAGCCTTAAACTTAAAATCTTGATGAGTCAGTAACTTATGAGCATTGTTCAACTATGTAAATGTAATGTGACAAAAGTATGTTTCTTTACCTAGTAAAACATTTAGATAATTCAGATTTGCATAATTTGAAGTCTTACTCTTTTATAAATTTAGTGTGCTCTTTAACTAAGAATAATGCTAACCCAAATTTATGAATTTCATACATCCACTTCCCTGCCTGATCAATTACAGTACATTTAAGGTTAGTGACTCTAGTCAGTATGCTAATAGTTGTAAAACAGCAGAAGAAATATTATGACAAGTATTCAGCAAAAACAAACAAGCAGAGTTAATTTGTTGAAGTTTTTACCATTAATTTTGCTGAAAAAACTTTACCCTCTGTTTCTGCTAACACCTAATGACAATACAGACAATGGTCTGCAAAAGACATCTTCACAATAGGTAAGCGAAGGAAAAAGTATGTAAGGCTGTCTCCCAAAATTAATATAAAATTCACTATTTAGTTTGTGCTTGATAGTAGAACAACGAAGAATTAAATGTATTACCACGTTATATATATATATATATTTTTTTGGGGGGGGGGGGGGGGGGTAAGTTTACATCCTCCAATGTTAAGTCATATCGGATGGTGAATGAACGGGTGAAATGATGCTCAAATGCATCCAGGGTCCATATAGTTTGGTGTTACCTGATATTCGTCCTTCAGGATAAGGGAAAACCCGGGAAAAAATCTTATCCAGGTATAATACAAATAAAATATTTAGTTAAATTAATTGGGAGTCGATTAATAACACAAAACAACACTCACTTTTAA
This sequence comes from Mantis religiosa, assembly GCA_030765055.1. Classification (NCBI taxonomy): domain Eukaryota; kingdom Metazoa; phylum Arthropoda; class Insecta; order Mantodea; family Mantidae; genus Mantis; species Mantis religiosa. The sequence continues at coordinate 185,689,468 of CM060951.1, forward strand.
ATTTTCCCGGAACCGGTTTCTGAGGCCTTCCCTCTATCTTCAGCCGGACATCGACCTGTTCTCATTGGTGTAGCTGGCAATATTTTGTCATCGGTCTCCTCTGGTGGTGGTTCGAGGAACTTACTGAACAAATCTTTCTGGGGGATGTCGAAATTGAATACTTTGTTCCTATTTTTTGAAATATAGGAACAAAGTATTCAATTTCGGCATCCCCCAGAAAGATTTGTTCAGTAAGTTCCTCGAACCGCCACCAGAGGAGACCGATGACAAAATACTGCCAGCTACACCAATGAGAACAAGTCGATGTCCGGCTGAAGATAGAGGGAAGGCCTCAGAAACCGGTTCCGGGAAAATTTAAAAGTGAGTGTTGTTTTGTGTTATTAATCGACTCCCAATTAATTTAATTTATACAACAACACTGTTTTCAACACTTCCATGAAAGGATTTATAAAATATTTAGTGATTAATTTTCCACTAATCTTAAGAAGCCCTGACCGAGATTCGAACTCGGGACCTCTTGAACATGAGGCAGACATTCTACCATCCACGCTACCGAGGCGGGCACCACGTTATATCATTTATTGATTTAAAAACCAAACACGGAAAATATTCCAGCAGAAATCGTGATAGTGACCTACAGTTCCAAATAAACTTAAGAGTGAGGAGGCTGTTTGGCATGATATGCTCTCTTTAATCAGCTTTTTTTTCAGCCTTGCATACTTGAAAAGGGCGCTGCCCCTTCTGCTACTACCACCATTGTCTCTCACAACCAACCCCGACCACCAAAACCATCCCAATATTTTGCTTAATAACATTGACAAATGCTGTAGTGTTCATTTACAATCATAATTAGGGAAACTGTTCAACTTTTTATTTATTTTTTATTTTATTTATTTTGCTGTATCCATTAAGTTTCCTATATCCAACTATGTTGCTCTCCCCTGGCATCATGAATTTGTCCTTTGTTTATCTGATTAAATCATCTGATAGATGCATTACTTCAAGAGGGGCAACAGTGAAGATAAATGTGGGAATGAGAAGCCAGGATATGTAAAACAAATACATAAGTAAGCCAAACCAGGATACTAGGAATGGCAGACAAACGCACTGGCCAAAAGATTGGCCAGTATCTGACTTTGTTCAGATTGGTATACAATTCTAATAGAAAAGTTTTATGTTAATAAAAAATCTTTATAGTGAGAGAGATGGAGAGAGAGATCCTTTATCAGCCATAAAGGATGCTGATAACCCCTGCTGTTTGAGCGCCCTTATATACACATCAGCCATAAAGGATTAAAATATCCAGACTCACTTCCTGCTCTTTTGGATTCCAAAAAATGTAAGTTAGTAAGTACTTCAAAATTTTATATGTTGCCAGTACAGTGGTTTTAAAGTATACTAATATGCTGGTAGAAATAAAAAATTAATCAGTTTTTATTACTTTAAAAGCATTTATGAATTAAAGATGCCAATGGTGCAAGAGGGCCTTAGGAATTCCATTAAGAGATGCTTTTTTTATTAGATAATAGATCAGAATTATTTTTTGCAGAAAAAAGTTGCTCATTTTTATTCAAATTGTTTTACAGATCTTCAAAGTATTCTTCCTCAGACATAATACAACAGTTCCAGGATTCTGTTCACTGTTCGAAACACTTTCTCTTGAATAGTCTGCTGAGTACACTCCTTCCTGAAGATGATAATGGGCAAGGAAGTCTGACCCAATGATTGGAATAGTGACATCAGCAGACAAATTTCCAAGAGAAATCTCATCTGAGTCCAAGGTCCAGCTTTAAACTCAAGACCCATATGTCAGATGTTGCAGCTGTTGGTTGCGACGAGTTCATATCTATGTCTTGTATCTGTTGCTATAGCAGCATTCATCTATATTATGCAGTTGTATGCAGTGCTGCCCTCACGTTGGGTGGTGTCAGTACAGTATGGGCTCCCATCACAGTTATATGGTTTAGCTCATCATCACTATGAACATGACAACCTAAAGCTCCTTTTTCAATGAGGGAAATGAAGTCAAAAACTGCTAGATTTGGTGAATAAGGTGATGTGGCATCACCTCAATGCCTCTTCCATGATTGTTTCTTGAGTCTTATCTTGGTGAAAGTTCTATCCCATTTGAGCCAGGTGTGGCCTTTTCTAGGCAATTTTCCTCCTTAAAGGGCTCCTCAAAAATTCATAATAGTAATCAACAGAAGCATGTACTACTTATCCATCATGTGATCACATACAATGCCTTATTTGCTCAATGGTCTTCACATACATAAATAGTTGTGTTGACATTGATGTCAGTCTTCAAAGTTGAGGGTCTTATGGAGCATACCCTCTCCAAAGTGTTTATGCCACTTGGAAACCTGTTTTTAGCATGGTTAGCTCCCTATACCCTATTTCCAGGGTTTATAATGGGAGTTTTATCAAAAAGATCATAAAATCTAATTGATGCATGCTTCCTGCAACTTAAAGATTTATGTTGGGTGCAGTCAATATGCTCTTTTACTTCACTTGCTTTCCTATCAATAACTATTAAAAGGAAGAAACATGGACCAAGATGTAAATGTATTGAAGGGCTGCCATTGTTAGCAAAAGGGCCAGGGACCAGCTCAGTGGTAGCCCAAGATGTATTTGCTTTAGTACTTAATAAATCATATCATACCTGCTTTCTACAGCTAGGACAGCAAAGATGAGTGATGCACACAGAATTTTATCACTCAAAATTAGCCCTTACTAATACTCCCAACACCAAAACTCCAGCTTGGATGCATATTATACTAAACACAGTGCCATTTGGTAATACCATGGCACTATGATAGATTGTTGAGCTAATGAGCATTGCAAATGATAACGAGAATGGCATATTAATACTAACTCTTGACAGAAACTTTATGTGTTGGCACATGTAGCTTCTGAGTTCTCCACTCATTACCTATATGGTTAAATACATGATACAAATTTTTTTACATTAAAAGGAAAACACAAAGAAAGAAAGAATGAACAAAGAAAAAAGAAAAAGAGAGAACGAAAGAAAAGGAAAGAAAGAAAGAAAGGGAAAGAGGGAGAAAAGAAAAGGAAAGAAAGAAAACACATACATAACAAAATATAAATACGATTTTGGGTCATGGTTTTGTTTTGATTTATATGAATGTCGGTCTTACCTATAAACTGGAACGGGAAAACCCTGCCCTGGGCATAAAGCCACTACTCTAGAACCTTGAATAACTTCTTTAACATCAATTGTTTTACTTGTGACTCTTGGCCGTACTGCTCCATTTGGCTCTGAAAACATAACCGCTCCTATGTCCCACTTCTTTGTATGTAATAGGTTGCCCAAATGTTGGATATGTTTCTTTGAAAATGCTTTTGTGCCTGGAGGCACATTTACTTTGGGAAAAGATGCTAAGATTCATCAATAAACAGGCAATATTATCCTGTAACAGCTTTGAGCTAGTACTTGCCTAATATTTGGTACTGGATAGCCCTGGCTCAAGCATAGTATGGTCCCAGCTCTACCCTGATCCAAAGTTTTCTCTTGTAGCCTACCACCAGTAACCTTTGGACCAACACTACTTGTGGGTTCTTGAACAAAAGCAATGCAAAAATGTATTTAAATAAGCTTATGGGTAGTTTAATAACTTATTTGAGATAGTACACCACAACCTAAATAGCTGGGGTTCATTTATTCTCACAGAAACTGTAAGTGAAATTCAACATGGAACAATCTCTCATTTCAATTAAAATTAATGCATCATTGTGTCTATGTAAGAGAAAACTAACTGCTAATGGCTTGAATTTGAGGTATCTATATAATAAAATCAAGATGCTTATGACCAATGTTTTCCCTTGAAGTTTATCAATACTTTTAATGGATTCACAAAAATTATCAACTGGAAAGAAAAAATCAGATCAGATTTTTTTCACCGTCAATAATAGAAACTATATATAACACGAGCTTACATAATGATACTCTGAGGGAAAAGGCAACATACCAAACATGTGCTTTAGCAGCTGAGAAAATATGTTAATTTGTAATATAAAAGAAACTGTAATACCATAAAGAAATAAGAGAAATATTAATTAAAACTTCACGGGTGATCAGCCGTGTCAAATTTACTAATGTTGAGCTTTCAGCCATTGCAAGCTCCATGACCTTCTTCAGGAACTAAAGCAATCCAGATTAAACTCCATCCATGGAGTTTTAATAGAGGTTTGGGACTTCAATTGAGTACAGCTTGGGCTCCAGTCATAAAATATACTTACAATAGAAATCCTGACTAGATGACCAGTCGCACAGAAAACACAAGACAGGAGAACCCCAATCCAGATGACATACCATGCAGAAAACTATAAAACCATGCGAGGTTATCTTTCCTGTGAACCAACCAGACTAATGGTAGACTGCTATGCAGTGGGGTGACACATACCCTACCCAAATGTGGAAGGCTATATATAGGGTGACAGTCGCCAATCTTTTCATTCAGTTCCTGAAGAAGTCCATGGAGTTTGCAATAAGTGAAAGCTCAAAATTAGTAAATTTGATACAGCTGAACACCCATGAAGTTTTAATTAATAACGCTTGCTGTGAAAATTTTAAGTCTTACAATAAAAAAAAAAAATTATTCACATAAACACAACATTTAAATATTCAAACCAGCACTTTCAGTTTTGCTTATGAAAAAAATATTTCTTCTGAGTGAAGTAAACATGTATTAAAGTTTTAATTTCTGGTTTATATACTTTACCAAAATGAATGCTAAATTCTGAATGGTTTGCAACCCTAAATACTGTATATATATATCCAAGATGTGTATTATTTCCTCACAGCTTAAATGTGTATTATTTCCTCACAGTTTAAAGAAAACACTTGTGTATGTGCAGTTCAGATGAATAAAGGAAAGCTAAAACTATCCTAGCCAGACCCTTTGGATCCTTTTAGATGGATATGGCTATACAATGGTTCTCTAAACTGATATTCATTTTTAATTCCCTAATTGTTTTATACCTCTAATGATGTTTTTTACTTACACGCTATACCAAATATAACAAAGTATAATTACATGTTCATAAGCTTATATAAATGCTTGCCTTTCTTTATATAAAAATAATTATTAAGGCTACATAATTTCTAGTCAACATGAAAAATTCAATGCCATGGCCGGGATTTGAACCACGGATCTCCTGGTTTCTTTCCAATCGCTCTAACCCATTGAGCTACCATGGCCAACGTGTCGTCCTGACATTAAATTCTCCATTTGACTCATATATTTTCCCGGTAGACCACTAGGGGCTCTCACATCCGAGATAAACCGTTTGTGGTGGCTTACTATCGTAAGTACTTGAGTCCCAGGCTTCATCATTTAACTGTTAATATTTTAGTTAATTGATTGGAAATTAATTATTTCTTCATACTAGCCGTATATAGGCTGTCTTTGATAGATAGAGTCAACATGAAAAATTCAATGCTATGGCCGGGATATGAACCACGGATCTCCTGGTTTCCGTTCAATCGCTCTAACCCATTGAGCTACCATGGTTAACATGCTGTCAAATGGGACTCAAGTACTTATGATAGTAAGTCGCCACTAACAGTGTATCTCGGATGCGAGAGCCCCTATTGGTCTACCGGGCAAATATATGGAGAAGGAACATTATGTGAAGAATTTAATGTCAGGACAGCACGTTGGCCTTGGTAGCTCAATGGGTTAGAGTGACTGGACAGAAACCAGGAGATCCGTGGTTCAAATCCCGGCCATGGCATTGAATTTTTCATGTTGACTCTATCAATGATTATTAGGTTTATTATTCTACTATGAGGGATTATTGGTAATTTATATTCTGCATGAGGTTGAATCAATGATAATTGTGACACATTTATTTTTCCAATCTCAGCAGTGTAATCTCAATGTGGGTCTCAAACCTTACGTGGTTCTGTATGAATGTTTCCAGTAATATGGGTGCAAGGTCCTGAATTGACACTTCATCTTTAACTATGAATGGCAATTAAAAGAAGAAAATCTATGATCAGTGACTTCTGTGTAATACAATTAAATGTGTAGTCTTTTCCAACATTTCATACTAGTAGGTGAAACGTGAATTCAGAATACATGCCGGAGGTGAAGGTGCAAACCAAAGAGTGGATGAGCGCATCAAAAAAGGAAAACTGGTTCCTTCTGCAGTAAAAGTCACGGCTAAGGTTTTCTGGGATTCTCATGGAATTATGCTCATACACACCTCCATAGAATTATGCTTCATTATTGCACCAACTGAAGTACATTATTGTGGCTAAATGTTCATATTTTGCAAAATGCAAGTGTTTTTCATTATAATAATGCATCTTTCCTTACATTTTGAATTCTTGCAGCAAAACTACATGAACTTTGCTTGCAAGTGATTTCACATCCATTGAATATGCCCAATTTGTTCTCAACATTAGTTTTTATTGTTATACCTGAAGAAATAGCTGGGTGTATAAAGATTCAAATTAAGTCATTCGATTGAAGATGCTTGTTTAACATACATGGAAAAACTTATTTTACTGAGGGTGTTAAAAGGGTAGATAGTCATTAAACTAAATGATTATTTATAAGGCAACAATGTAAGGGAACAAAAAGTCTCTTAAAACTTGTTTTTTTATGTTCTTTGGTAAAGGATACAGGTATAATGAATTTGTATTAAAATTATATAGCTAGCACAATATCTTACAGGCAAAAATGTATCTGTAATAAATGGTGGAAACTGTACTGAAACAGATCACACAAAACAAATAAAACAATAAAAGTCTTTGTCAGACTGAGAACTTGTATAATGCTTCTTGTAGCTAGCAGCATCTGAGGCTCTTGTGGCACTATTATGTTAAATGAAATTCTTCCGTATCTCTGTCCTAGTTTCTCATTCCTTCTCTTTCCTCTTTCTCTCCTATACTTGTTCTCTCACCTTCTTTGGCCTCCGCTTTTTCTTTCCTCTCTATGCAGCTTATATGCCATATGTTTTGACAAATGTTTTGCTCAGAAAAGGACATCATGACCTTACCAGAACTGGTGTGCAAGGCCTTTGATTTCTTTGGAGATGGTGAAGTCGTATATTTCCACTGCTTGCTCTGATGCTTGCTTTCCGGTTCAAATGGTGGCACCATGTTTCTTCACCAGTGACAATATGCGAGAGGAAGCTGTATTCCTCCTCATGCTTGCATTGCAGATGAATTACAGACAGCGCCATTCAAGTAATGCACTGTTCAATGGTCAGTTGCAATGCGTTGTTGCCCGTCTCGGTAGCGTAGATGGTAGGGTGTCTGCCTCATGTTCAAGAGGTCCCGAGTTTGAATCTCGGTTATGGTGAGTTACCTGGATAAGGTTTTTTCCGGGGTTTCTCCTTATCCTTCAAGACGAATGTCGGGTAACTCTAAGCTCCATGGACCCTGGACTCTTTTGAGCATCATTTCATCCAATTCATTCAGCGTCCGATATGACTTAACGTTGGAGGATGTAAATTACAACAACAAAAAACTCATTGTTGTTCCTGTTTACTTGCTTTCATGTTCAGTAGTGGACAATACTTGTGAGTCCACCTTCTCTTCAGCATGAAAACACACTGTTGCTATGCAACATCAAACGTTACGCCCACTGCAGTTGCTCTACCAATAGATTGTACCACCATATATGCAATTACGTGGTGCCACCTTACATGTAATGCAAAGTTAGATGCACTGACCAGGTTTCATTTGAATGCCCCTAATAATAAAGGTTACACTTGGGCCTGAATCTCCTAATAATCATAATGCAAATACTACATATGTAGGAAGAAAAAACCCTTTGATATTACTTATTTGAGTAACTTCACTTTATTTCCATTGGAAGGACAGAGATATCAAGACTGTTTTTTTGTTGCTTGTTTTGTTAATGCGCTGTCAGTTGCCAGGGTCATATCAGCATCTTCGATGTGCAGTTCTTTCAGATGCCAATAAATCTACTGCCCTGGTTATGTTGCTTTTAAGCACATTTAAAAACAATTTGTCTGGGATGTGTAAGAACCTGCAACTTTGAGATCAATAGGGCAGTGCCTAAATGAACTGATCCATTCAGGCCAACAAGGCCACTATGACAGAATGTATGAAACACATATATAAAGAAGGAAAAACATATTCACTCAGAAATAACCAGATAAAAAATACCTAATCCATAAATAAGAAGATTACTTAATATTGATATTTGCAAGTTATATGCTATGCCCTCAATCTTTTGAATACACAGATTATGATGATTATGATTCTTTATATCTGCCAATTATGTTCTCATTTCATGTCCAGGATTTCCCTTCTCCCATCAGTAATGTCAAAACAGCTATGGAAATAAAGTTTATAATTTTTTGCATTGCAGTTATTCTTATGAAATGATGCTTCTAAAACCTGGAATGCTTTCACAAGTGGAGGTGGTTCAAAAATATGAAATGCCTATTTTCTTACACATAATAATACATGAGGATATTTGATCTGTCATTATGAATATTAAGATGCCTTTTGAGTTTTCACTTCCAAAGAATGAAGAGAGGTTTTTATACAAGGAGAGGTAATTTATACAACAACACTGTTTTCAACACTTCCATGAAAGGATTTATGAAGAGAGGCATTAACATAAAAAGAACCTTTTTGATTATTTCACATAATTTTTGTATAAAAAGAAAACCAAAGGATAGTATGATAGTATAAAAATGTCATTTGAATTTTAAGTTTCTACCTGTGCAATGATCACTTTGATAAGTGTTGTCAGTCCTTTTATAAGCGTAGCTTCAAGTGGTCTCAGAGTAAAAGTTTATCTTACTAAATAACTATCACCTACCTTTATCATGCTTTAGACTACTAACTTCTTACTAAAGATGTTGAACATGTTTATTGAATGCTTACCTTCTACTAGGAACTGGATAGCCCTGGCTTAAGCAAAGCACAGTACCTGATTTACCCAATTTCATTATTTTAGACTGAAGCCTATCACCAGACAGTGAAGGTGCCACACTGTTTGTGGGCTCTTCATTCCATAAAAAGGGAAAGAACAATTTGAATGTTATACAGAACAAAACTAATAGCCTGAAAGCTGGGATAGGCAGATATTTACATAACTTCTATAACAGATGCAGTTATCTTTTGCATGCAAAATACAAAAGAACAAGATCACACTGCACACAAAACGAAGCTTTTTAACTGCTATAATAAATGAAGTAAAAGTAGCAACATAATTAAAGATACATGCAGCTGATAGAAAATTTTCCCATTCTTACATTACTTAATATGAGACAAATATTTTTGACTTGAATGCATTTATGACATTCTGATTCAATTTAGTCTATCTACTAAATAATAGTGTTGTTAGTGCAACTAAGAAAAATGTGTTATTTCTTGTCGATGAATACTAATTAAATTCTCAAACCTTAATTCACGAAACTGACAACTGCATGTTGACTCACATGGAATCTTAGTTGCAAACTTCTATATTCCAATATATCGAGATTTAACTGTATTGGAACACCACAGTGAAGCGAAAAATTATTAAATTATAGATGAGTCGTATTTTTTACACATCTGCTTCACTTTCGTACCTATTTTGAGGACATGTTTCGCAAATCATCGCTTGCATCTACGGCTCTTGTGCGACTGAAGTTAGATCCAGTGGTGTGGGTAATTCTGGGGTTGTTGCTGTCATCTGTTGATTTAGTGATGAACTTAAATGTGGGATTCTCTTCTAGCGGGATTTCAAAGTTCATTAGTTGGTTTTTATGTTTTTCTATGTATATCCTCTCCCATATGACGAGTTCACTATGTTTTTGTACGTATTTTAGTAATTCTGTGTTATCTTCAATTTCATGATTTTCAGACCAGAAATGAGCTGCTATTGCGGACTTATCAATATTTTTGTATCTTAAGTGCCTGAAGTGTTCTTTCTTTCTAGTGCCTATGTTTCTTTTTGTCCTCCCTATGTAAAAAATACATATGTAAAAAATGCGACTCATCTATAATTTAATAATTATTCTATGTTCCAGTTTCTCTGTTTTAGTACATAAAACTGTTGAGTAGAAATCGAAGGAAATGCATATAAGCTTTCTGATGAATATTGCAGGATATTTCTCACTTCACTTGTTGGTTAGAAAGGGAAAGTCAACTTTGAAAAAGTTGTGATTTTAAGAGGTTGCAAATTGCAGTGGAGGGATATTCAGGTTATAAAGATTTATGCCCAAATTCACTGATGTTTACTAAAATGATTTTTTTCATAATATATAAAATGTGTCAATTGCATTTGATTAAAGGCATATTATATACGCAAATGATGACTTAGAATGCAACTAATCTTTCCACTTGTTTACAGTTGGTTTTATCGTTAGATCTCAAAACTTTTTGATTACAAACAGATGCAAATTCAGACTCTCATTCACTATTTTATATTCAAGGGAGAAAAGAAAATAATTCTAGTTAAACAAAAACACTATGAAGCCATGAATCAAACTCATTAAGTCTGTGTTTAAGGCTCAGTAACCTAACTGCTACACCAAAGGGTCATTCTGTTGAATGTTGTCTCTGCAAACAAAATCTATATTATGATAGTAATCAGGTATCAAGGAAAGTTAGAAAAACAAGCTTTTGTGCGACTAGTTGGAATGTATAACAGATTAAGCAGATCAATTCTACTATTATTCAGCGCCCATAATCATGAAACATTTTGTTCATTTTATTTACCACAGATAAGTTCACATTAATGCTTTTGGCCATTTCAGTGTGTAAAAATATTATCAGAACTGAATTTTAGAAAATATGATTGAGTGCATTGGTTTTGGTTATTATTATAACAGTAGGGAATTAATGGTGTTTAATGCCTTATTTTACTACATGCGGCACTGCAAGTGGTGACACTGATGATACATGAGATGAAGACGGAGCACTAGTGGAATGAGATGGTGGGGGAAACCGGAGATCCCAGAGAAAATCCACCCTAGCGCCGTGTTGTCCACCACAAATCTCACTTTGCAGTCACCTGGGATCGAACCCATGCTGCCTTGGTGAGAGTAGAGCAGTCTTACCACTTAGCCATGGCATGGCTACAAGGGAATTAGTAAGTTCATATTTAAATGAACTGTTTCAAATGACTGTAATATTTACTCAACTATTGTAGGATGAACAAATGACACAAATTAAGAACAGTATACTTTCTAAAGTGCAAAGATCCAGAACTTAAACAGACGTCATAAAAAATGTTCGCCTTCAGAATGAGTAAATATTAAGACAACAAATATAATTCTGAATACCAAATATTCAGTTATAAGAAATTAAATGCTATTTATTGCTAGAAAATAAGACTCTTTAACACAGAGGGATGCAAATTGTTCTTTTACATCACTATATCAACATATGACAAAATTCTGCAACGTAAATGGATAAATAAAGGTTTTTAGATATAGGTATTAGTTTGTTTTACAATTCATAATATTTATCTTTGGCATAAACTTTTGGAATTATCATACAGGCCTTGCTCTGCTATACTATTCTACAAAAGCATCACTTTGATAAGCAGCATTAGAATTGTACCCTACAGGGTATAAAATATATGTACACATGTTATCACTAATAATTACATATTAAAATATCAATTGGAATGCAATGCCAACATTCCAGATGTTTACTCCTTAATCAGTTACAACAATGCTTATTCAGACACATTTCATGTTTACAGAATTACTTTACAAAATTCCATGTCTCAAAGAGAAAATATGAAATACAAATCTATCTTAATCAATAAAATTTGATTGCAGTTAACTTTTCTAAATTAACTTTTCTCTTTTCCTTTTTTCTTTTTCCTTTATAAGTACCCGATCCATCTTTTCTGAAAATAATTCACTGTCAACCTACTGTATAAGTAAAGTTTGTAATGTCATTGTAAATTTTACATAATGTGTAGTGACAGGCACTGCATCCCAGATTATTAATTTCACAGTGAAACTAATCTAAGCTATGCTTTTTAAGTTGTTAGAGAGAGAGAGAAAAAAAATATTTGACAAAAGTATTATGTTCAGTGAAGAAACTAAAATAATATAAAATTATGAGAAAAAGCAGAACATAAAAGAGAATCCCAGGACTTACCCGCTACCTGCTTTAGATAAGTAGAGCTGAAATCTTATCCCCCTTTCAAAATGGAAGGAACGGTTGCAGGGTAGCCTGGGATGTCACTCTTGAGCCAACCTCTATGTCTGCTTGGCTTCCTCATATGCACATAATGCCTTGTGCAATAATTGCATGGTTTACATTAACGGTTTTTGTTTTTTGTAAAGAAGGCTACAGCTGGCACCTAGCATTACATTAAAGGTGCACAAACTGCTTGCCTGTTGGTGACAATGGCTCTGGAAAATGCAGAGAAAAAATGATTTCTAAGGAATAAAATGTAACGCATTTGTTAAATGATAGCATTTGATATCACTTTCATAAGTTAAGTTCCTATTGTTGGGTAAATGGATTTCACTGGCATTATTATTTTTATTATTAATCTATTATTATTTGCAATATAATATGCTTTTACATCACTTCTGACTTAAAAATTCTGGAAGAGGATTTGGATTTTTCTCCTCTTTTCTTAATATTCAACAGTAAAAGCTTACAGGCAATACTTTTTTTTCAAGTTAACATGAAAAATTCATTTTAAACTTGATATTGTTAGGCGGCTGAAAAATTTTTCATATTACAGTCACTTCACCCAAAACAATTTATCAATAGAGGCAGACACATAGACAAAACAGAACTAGTGCATTGGTATAACTGCTTTTTCTGAAGAACATTATTTGAATTATTATTCTTACAGAATCGACAGCAATGGACTAAATATTCCTAACAATTTGTATAATAATGTATAAATGTGCTAAGACCAGCCTAAAAACATTGTATGAACTGAATTAAGTAAAAAAATAGATAAAAAAAGTAATAAGAAAAATTAAAAAAATTCATTAAGATGGAGAAATTGTACACACAAAGCACATTAAAATAATTTGTAAATGAGACAGCTTTAAACATTCTTTATGGTTAGTTTATCTACAAGAATTTTTGTTTGAAGCATCATCCTCTTTAGGAACAACTGTTTGGTTTGGAACAATCTATGAATTGGAAAGAAAAAGGGAAACTTGATACTCAGCTTTTTCTAAAAAGGAACCCTTTTCGAAGTATTATAAATAAAGAAACAGATAAATCAGTGTATCATTGCATTTTAGGTTAGTAGCCATTAGATCAGCAGAAAGACTAAGATAAACTTAACTGCTTTAATTGATAAATACAGCCATGTGTTTCAACACTTGTGAGAAGATCTACATTAGGGAATTCAATGATAACCCAATAATTTATGATATCCCAAAAGACAACACAACCCTCAAGTTCCTCAAGCCTTCACTAGCAACACAACAGAGTTCCCAAACAAAAGTTTAATCATTTCTGGCAGCCAACAGCAGATGATAACTAACATATCCTAATAACTTTTATTGATATGAAGCAGAAAGAATGTCATCTATTTGCAAAATGTCGAACTAAAAGTATAAGAAATAATTTTAGAAATATAAATTATGGTTTTAAAATTAAATTAGTTAAAGATATATTCATTATTTTGGAATATTTATCCACTTCATGCATCTGGTTCTCAAGAACATAGTTAATAAGTCTTAAAATCCATACATCCATGATATAAGATCACAAATATAACAAAAAGGAAGAAAGTTCATATTTAAGAATGGCATTAACAAAGAAAGAGAGCAATTTGAGATGAATTAAACCTTACTATGTAAGGTTACCTATCTATGTGTATAGCAATTTGAGATGAATTAAACCTTACTATGTAAGGTTACCTATCTATGTGTATATCTATACCTTACCTATCTATACAAAGAACGAAATAGATACAATGTGTAAATTAAGAGTATATGACATGAGGGAAATGGAAGGAGGGATATAAAGGAAGAGAGAATGAGAGAGAGAGAGAGGGGGGAGGGAGAGATCAACAAGAAGGATGAACATATGGCTCTAAACTGTTTTTCCTTTAGCAAAAGCACAGCAAATTTCATAACCTTCTTAATACTTCAAAGTGAATTCTTAATTCTGTAACTTCATTATGTTCCAAGTAAAATAACATAACTAAAGTGTTAAAAGTTAATTTTGAAGTACTTAATACAAATATAATTACATATTAATTTTTCATTTCAGATAAGTGATTCACTGAACACCCAGTAATAGTTTATTTCTGACCAGCAAGTTTTTGTTAAAACAAGAAGTTTATTTGCAGAAGGTTGCAAGATGATTTATCATTTTATTAAAAGAAAGGATGGACTCATGCTCCAAATTAGATTTTGTTCTTAGTATGAGATGCATACATATTTAATTTCACAATATAGTCTAAAAGGAAACTCTTCAAGAAAATATAAAAGTGAAAATAAGCTTTCAAATTGAAATATTCACAGAACCTATATATAATAAATATGATCAAAGAGGAAACACACGCATGATAAAGGGCTTACCATCATTAGAAAATTTAATCCCACATGTCTTTAAACAAAAGTATTTCAATTATTGCAATTTGTATTTGTCTTAAGCCAAAAAAGATTGGTTTTATATTTCAAAGGAACTAAAGGTAAACTGTTATCACTTCATGCTAAACAGTTTTGCACAATTCTAATGCTTCACTACAAATGGAAATTGTAATACAGACAGATAGACAGAGAATCCGTAAAAAAGGGAGTAAGATCTAGGTAGTGCAACTGATATCAACAATAATTAAAAGGTATAACACCTTTTCCTTAACTGCTGGCTTTACACGTTAATTAGGACCTACCAGAGGAGAATATATTACATATTGAATTAGCTGCAATAATTTGGGAATATCAGTACAAATTAAATAATTAATTACCACTTCATACAAGCATACTAACCATTAACTACAAAAAGCCATCCTCATCGCCAGCTGTCAAAGCTAAGAATCGCCTTACCTCATGTTTGGTGGAGGGAATGCTTGAGCATCACATAGCAATGCAGCACCATTCCCTTCTAAGCTTCTTTGCTTATTAAGACCATCACCTGTTATTTTTGGTGAGGTTCGGCCAGTAGGTTCTGCAAGTCAAGCTTCATGATAGGACTATTATTTGCAAAAAGATATAGTGTACTTGCCTGAATGTTGGTTGGTCCACCATTGAATAGTTCTGTTAGTTTCAAAGGTTGAACTGCTTATGGTGACAGTAACTAATATTTGATGACATATAATACAAATAATATGATATTTAATTTAAACTAAGTAAGTAATGATACTGTAGAAGGCAGAAACTTAAAATGTAACTCAGTAGATAGTAGGTTCAGGTCTCCTTCCAAGTAACCATGATCAAAACTATTTGTTTGATATTATCACATTAATCATATATAATTACATTTTCTGAAGAATGTCAAATGGTTTAATGCTAGCTAAACATTTATTGGCCAGTTGGTTAACTTCATTAACCTCATGGGCTACATTAGCGAGTATGCTTACCAATTAACTTTCCTAGAAAATGATTCTTATAGAGAATTTTCATATCTGTTACTTTTAGATATTTTCACTTTAAACTATAACTGTTTAGAAATTATTTGTGAAACTTATACCCCCAAAAAATAAATTGTAAATTGAATATTTCCATGAAATCGTGATACTGAACAATTTATAAGAAAAGTGTCATCTTTCTTATAAGATAAGTGAAGTTTTAAGTTACAAATTATTATATTTGTATACATCTGTTTGCTTCACTGTTAATAGCTTCATATTTTACTTATGTGCTTATTATCACATATAGGAATTCTTAAGCAGTTGTCACTCAAAACAAAAGCTACAAAACAACAGAGGTCAAGAGTCACTGACATATGTAAAAACTCATTTGAGTGTTGTCTGCCAAGCTAAAGATTATGTGAGGGTTGAGGAGTGGTTTGTTATTGCTGACCTCCCTGCCTATAGCTTAATGAGAGTTCAACCTTATTTACTTCAATCATTGCTTTAATGCTTAAGAAGTTCTATGTCTGCTTATTATTAATTGGAACTAGTTTTAGTTTATCTATTGCTTACCAAAGTTAAACTACTGCATTTAAATAAAATTTCAATACTATAATTTCTATAGAATTCATGTTTTGGGATCTCTTGAATAGAAAAATAATAAACACTGTTTTCAACACTTGCAAGAAAGGAATTAGAAAAATAATAATTCTGTAAAAACTGTGTGCATTCCCTGGTACATATATATTTAAAGGATGTTAGGTACAGCTGTTTTAGGAATTCTTCTCCCCTCAAATACCATGGAAAATGTTTTTTACAATCTTTTATTTTCTCAAAAATGGTCTTAGTGATTCATTATATCTTTAATTTTGCATAATAAATTGTGAAATCATTTTCATTCACAGAAACCTTATGAGATGAAATTTCCAATGTGTAAGGACTATGATACAATGAAGCACAAAATTAGAAGAAAACCTAAACTTCAAGTTCATCAAGATACCAACAGAGACGCACCTATTGCCTCCAATGAGTTCACCAAACCAACGTCCATTAGTCGACAACAGCTGATGATGTTAGGAAGATCCTAACGAAAGTATTCTAGGTAAATACTAGCAATAAGTGGAGCATTGAGATGAAATTTATTGTTCTGTATGACTTGGGATGTCCTGTTCCAAGGCATAGAGCATTGTGCTTTGGTTCCCTGTGCCCAGAATGTTGTTGGGATTGATCCCACATCTTGGATGCAGAATGTAAGTCCCAATTATAAGACCGGTGCCCATTCAGCAGCATGAGGAAATTGAGGAGCTATGCTAGGTAACGAACCCTGCTCTAGAAAGCCAACTTTCTGACTGGGTGTGCCAAGATGCTCACCGCATCTTCTCCCTGTATTGGTTGGATAATCACCCACCTCTAACTTGCATATGTGGGCATGAGGCTGGCAGTCAGGTCGGCAGGCTCAGGCCCACTTTGGGCTATTATGCCATGGGTTACGTTTATGACTGGGATAAAACCTGGGATAATTCCAAGCCATTTTTTAAGAGGTGAGTACAAACAAACACATACAAATAAATATTGTCGCATCTTTGACTTCAACAGTATCTTGAGCCACGATATGTGACGTCACCATGTGAAAAGTGAGTTCCAAGGTGCATAACCATTAGACTTCCTCTTAGTCAGCCAAACGTCAAGAAGTTAACATGTGTGTGGGAGATGAGAGCATTTTGTGTGAGTGGCATTCCTCCAGCTACTATGGGCCCAAGGTAATGTTTCTGTTTGCTGTATTTTTAAATTAATATATTTGGTTGAACATGGTTTAAATTCTATTTTGCTGAAATACCTAAAATCCTGACCTTCCTGCCAAGCATGTTTTGTTTATCCACGTGAGCTAAATTCCCCCATGTCCATCCTTGGCATAACCTGTTGTTAGCAATTCTGTATTTATGGACATTGTGGCCTAAAGACGTGAGAATATAAAAAAGTAAATAGTAGTCTTAGATTTGAGATTTCTTACATTCTTGAAAATTTTAATTGGCTATTCTTTTGTTTTGTAAATGCTTATGCAATAGCTAGATAATAGATAATATTGCTTTCCAATATTTGGAGACTAGATCTTCTTGATTTTGGAGAGTTTCACATACAGTTAGATGATCGATGTTCATTAAATCGTCTTTACCACATAAACAGCACTGTGGAGAAGTTGTTAATCCAACCTTGAATAAATGTCCATTCAAACAATCGTGGCCTGTGATTAATCTGAACATTGCTACTGAAGATTTTCGAGGTAGATCTGGTATTGTCTTTAGTTTGTTTTGGAGATCTTTACACTTAAGTTTTTCAGAGGAAACTAGATAGTTGTTATATAGTTTTGTGAAGATGTTTTTGATTAATCTTTTAACTGTTATAGGGGATATTTTGTTTCGTTGTTTGAGATATTTTGGAACCCTTCTTGGCCAACATGTCTGCTTGCTCATTGTCAGAAATTCCACAGTGAGATGGTATCCATTGGAAAAGTATACGTATATTTAAATTTTGAAGATGTTTAATCATATTATGAATTTCATTTATCTTTTCGGTTTTTGGGCTGTCATTTGAAATAATAGCCTGAATAGCTGCTTTAGAATCTGTTAAGAAAACTATGTTGGAAAGCTTGTTTGTCCAGATAAATAGATTTTGTAAGGAAGTATAAATTGCATCAATCTCTCCTTCAAAACTTGTTAAGTAAATTCCAACATGCTTATAGAAAGAAAAGAATTTACAGGTAGCTCCTGCTCCTGCTCCATCTTCTTGATTATAAAGAGAGGGAATTGTAAATTGTATTCTTAAGTATTTGTGTGTGTGTGTGTGTGTGTGTGTGTGTGTGTGTGTGTGTGTGTGTGTGTGTGTGTGTGTGTGTGTGTGTGTGTGTGTGTGTGTGTGTGTGTGTGTGTGTGTGTGTGTGTGTGTGTGTGTGTGTGTGTGTGTGTGTGTGTGTGTGTGTGTGTGTGTGTGTGTGTGTGTGTGTGCACGCGCGCGTGTGTGCGTGCGTGCGTGCGTGTGTGTGTGTGTGTGTGTGTGTGTGTGTAATGTGCTTATGTATATAATTTGTTTATATTTAAATTCTGGATGACGAAGTCTATTGTAATTGTTTGTAATTACCAAATGATGAATAAATAAATATTAAACATTATTAATTTTTAGATGAGTCGTATTTATTATCTGTATTAAACATTATATCTGTACTTTGACATTGAAAACAAATTATTGCTGTGTTTACTTGCTTTATCCCTAGTTCTTAATCTTTTCACTTTAAACATGTGCAAATTCACACTCTCATTCATAAATTTTGATTGCAAGGTGAATAGGAAGTAATAATAATTAAACAAAATTGGCTGCTTTATTCAGAAACTAAACTGTCCAAAAGTGGATTTAGGGGTCAATACATTAACCATTAAAACAAAGAGACATTTTGTTGAGTGTTATCTCACCAGACAAAATTTATATTACTGCAGTTATTACCTAAGTAATACCAGAGGCATTAACAGGAAGTAAAAGACAAGCTTTTATATTGATAATTTGGGAAGAATAGGTACAGAAGGCCATGTTACTATCACCTGCACATAGTACAGAAAAATTTTGTTTTACTTATTTATTATGATGATTCCACAGTAATGTCCTAAATGACTCAATCAACTTCATCCAGTATTTCATATTGGAAAGGGAAGTTAAAGGAAGGAGAGGGAGAGAGAATATCCCTATAAAATATCATGTAAAATATTAATATAAAGAGAAATATGATCTTTTATTGAGCTCTAGAGCAAGACAATTTATGTCCATAATGTAACAATTTTTAAATAATGTCTGTTGTTCAGTAACACTAATCAAGAGATTTAGTTGAGAATTATATCCATATACATCTTGCACTATCTTGCTAATGGTTCTTCAGATATTGTATCCTTCATAATTGGAACAGATGTGATCAAAACACTAGGAGAACCCAAATGTAAATTCTGAATTGAGATGGGAAAACTGGAGTCTTATCTTACAACCAAAATTCATGTAATGAATCAAGAAATAGAAGCTTGAACTGAAAATAACAAGTAGTTGCTTCCTGTCAAAATAATGACAAAAAAAAAAAAAGGGTAAGCAGTTGTTTGCAGTAATGCACAAGGAGCGCTCAAAAAGAAATGAGCTGAAGTCTGGAATGTGCAAACCGGTAATGTCATTGCATGTGTAATAAGAGTGGTTCTGACAAGAGTTCATGGGAAGAAATCTTCATTTAAAAAAAAAAGGAACAAAGTATTCAATTTCGACATCCACCAGAAAGATTTGTTCAGCAAGTTCCTTGAACTGCCACCAGAGGAGACCTATGACAAAGTATCGTCAACTACACCAATGGGAGCCAGTCGATGGCCGGTTGAGGATGGAGGCAAAGTCTCTGAAACATGTTCCGGAAAAATTTAAAAGTAAGTGTTGTTTAGTGTCATTAATCAACTCCCTTTAAATTTAATTTAAGAGTTCAGAAGTTCACTGCTATGGAGCACGGGTACAAGTCACCCTAGCAGAAGCATGTGTCAGTCATTCAATGTGGTCATATGTGTTGAACCAGTGACACATCAAAAGAAGAGTTAAGAGGTGTTTGTTTTCTGACAGAAGAAGGAGTAAGGGGAACAGATGTTCATTGCATCACAAGTGTCAAAACGTGACACAAGCACTTCAGGGAAGGATGGGTGCTATCACCTGATGATGCACCATCTGGAACACCACACTACATTATCGACAACATCGTCCAGCTGGTTGACAGACGCATTATCCAGGATTGCTGAATTACAATGAAAACCATAGCCACTGAGGTTGGATTGATTGTTGGAAGTGTTCACACCATTATGGCAGAAAGACTGCATTGGGCACTGGCACTCAATGGGTGCCCCACAATCTTCATCCACAACAGAAAGCATGTTGAATGGCTCACTGTCTTGACCATCTGCAGCAATATACCAGTGAAGGAAATGAGTTCTTGGCATGAGTGGGGGCTGGAGTTGAGGTTTGGTGTCATCACTTTAAACCAGAATCAAAACAACAAAGTATCCAGTGGAAGTATCCACCTAAAACATCCAAGATCATTCACACAAGTGTGGTATAGGTTATACTATTGTTCTTATTTAATCAAGATGGTCCCCTTCTGAAAGACTTCCTGCAGCATGGGGCAGCAGTAAATTCCCAGGTTTACTTACAAACCTTAACCACCCCTGTCATATGATCATATCAAAACGACTAGGACAGTTCATCTGTGGGGTCATTCTACTCCACAACAATGCAAGGCCTCATAGGCGAACACAATCATACTGCTCTTGCAGAAATTCAAAATGGGAGGTTCTTAATAGCCCTCACCATAATCCAGACCTCTCTCCCTGCAATTATACCATCTTTTGGTCCCCTAAAAGGGCTCTGAGGGGCAAACGATTCATCCTGGACGACATTAAGCAGAATGTGTGGAAGTGGTTCACAATATAGCCCTGGGAATTTTAAGAGACAGCCATTCATTGCCTTTTGTCACAATGGGACAGTAACTTTACAGCCAGGGCCAATGCTTCTGATGTAAGGTACAGGTTTCTGTTCCTAGGCCTCTAGCATGTTTCTTTTTGAATGCTCCTTATAAATAGTATTTTAATAGTTGTAAGTTTATAAATTAATTTACCTAAAAATTGGAACAGGATATCCAGGAACGTCACAAAGGACAACAGCTGTGTGAGAGCTTTTGACTTCAAGTAATAAACTTCCTTCAATTTTTCGTCCTGAGAATCGAGGTGGCATATTGTTTGTGGGCTCTGCAGAAATAGAATAATTATAATTTCCATTTGCACTTTTAAATGTAAGATTAAAGCTCTAATCCTCTCACCTCGAATGCTACTTGTCAGCAAGAACAGTAAAGTTATCTTCTGGACTTGTAGGCCATGGTCCAGTAGGATTGGAATATCCAACATTTCACCAAGGACTTGGCATCTTCAAGAGCCATGATCCGTGTTTGTAAGAGCTCATTTGTGCGAAACCTCAGGATATTCAAATCCTACTGGGCCACAGCCTATAAGTCTGGAAGATAACTTTACAGTTCTTCATGATGCCGGCTGTGAAAGCCTCAGAAAATACATCTACTTATCAGCATTTATTATCGTAACCCTTAAAGTTCTATGTCCAGAATAAAAGGCATGGATTTATAAATTAGTTTGCTCCAAAACAAATTAGAGCTGAAAAAACTTTTAGCAGCTATCTTTATATATATTGACAGTTTGATTAAATCAATGAATATTATGAGAACTATAAGTAAATAAAAAGTTATAATAAAATGTATGTTGTACTGTTTTGAATGAGCTATTTCACCACAATGTTAATAAAGTTCCATGAACACTCACATAGACCAGATAATACATTTTACATAGATCTAACTCATCCTTGATGATAGGCTTGCTGGCACTATAACATTCAAATGTAGCCCTATGATATCGTCTTGTATAGGTGACTAATGACAATAATGTCATTACTAGTCCCTCAAAGAATGAAAATGTAAGTGAAAGAGTGTTAAAAACTGACTACAAATAGTTTTTCAATTAAATAGTAAGTTGATTGCTTTGATTGGTCATACTTTCTCTGTGTAATTTGTCCTTTCTGTGCTTTAAATAATGTATTGAAGAGAATCACAACATGTGACTAGAGTGACCATAAGTCCTAAATTTCCAGGACAAGTCCTTAATTTTGAGCCTATATTCAGGAAAATAATGAAAGTGTTATACATTTTAAATTTTTTTATTATTTATTCATTTTCATAGTTTGTGGCTTAATGGATTATCTTCATAAAAAGTTATACAGGTTAACAGGTATTCCTTTGAGACTGTAATAACCAGGACTGTTTTTCAGCCGGAATGCACCGAAATGTAATCCAATAAACTTCTATAAACTCCAGTGAAATTTAAAATTGAAATTATCACCCATTTGAGTGCAAGAGTTTTAAGTCATCACCATTGATGCAGAAGTAATTCTTTAATACTGTGACGTAGACGGCGAACTCGCGTTGCCGATCGATAATGCAGACTGGCGGTGGTGGCGGGGGGGACGCAAGGGGTGGCACCTCCTCCTACCGCGCGAAGGTGCTCGAAGGCTCCAGAATGATTTCCCCCTCCATAATGGAAGAATCGGGAGATTTCGGGGCGATCGATACAAGCGAGGCGATGGTTAGTGGAGTGGAGGACGTCGCGGTGTGCGGACGTGTAGTGAGTTGAGTGAGTGACCGTGAGCCGGGCGGATGTGTAGTCGAGTTGAGCGGATGGGTAAAGACGAACTGGCAAGGTTGAATGGTGTAAATTAAATTGCAATTGCGTACGTGCATCGGAACGGTAACGGACAAACTGGTAAATCGTAATTGTGTATAGTAAACTGTAATTGGAATAAGGTGAAAACAAAGAACATTGTTAAGTTTGTGTAATTGGACTTTTTATTTCACGAACCCACAAAGTCACAATACACTGCATTTAGTGCGGCCATATTCTGTTCGTTAACCTAAAACTGCCTTACATCCATCTATTGCACCATTTCCATCCTTTAAAATTAGTAGGATCAGAGAGTGTAGGCTCAAGGGTAAAGCAAGCAGGCTGTGTAATATGCAGTCCTCTTCTGTGCATCTGCTTGATTATACTGTTATTTTCCGAGAGTAGAGTCTGACAGGTTAGCAGAAAAACTAAGAATAACAAGTCTGAAAGACCAATGTACAAAGGTTTGATAAATAAAATAACAAGTATAGATTTTGTTTTGGATCTGGCACTGATGTGTTATGCCATCCAGGAACTGTCAGAACTCAGTTTGGAACTTCAGGCATGTGATATTACACTCTTTACTACCCACAATAATATATTAAGGTAGATTAAAGTATTTGAAAGCAGAAAAGTGAATAGTGGACCATACTATCGTGAAGCTGTAACAGCAGTTCAAAACCTGAAGCTCAGAGAACTCAATTTGAAGAAGAGGTCATCAAATTGTTTCAATGTGAATGGCTTTCTTGATGCTAAACAGTTCTACAGCTGTCTCATATTCCTATTCATCTTTATTCATCCTTGATTTCTTGTAAAAGATAATGGAAACGTCAGGCACAATATAAAGAATAAAATTAACATAGTAACAGGCAAAAAATATACAAAAGAATATGTGATTACAAGAAATATATAATATAATAACTTAAAAAACAAAAGTGTATAAGAACATAATATATCATAGAGCAGAAGAGAAAACTAACTAAAAACTCTTGTACAGAATAAAAACATTCTTCAATTAAGAATTTTGTAAAGTAATAAGATAAGATAAGATCTTTATTAGCCGCAAGAATTACAACAATATATACATAAACATACAGAAGCATTTCAAGACCAGAAGACCACCATTTTATGTGAACTCAAGATTTAAAAATTCCTATATTGAATACGGCATATGGCTAAGAGTAGCACATTTAATTTAGTTTTAAAATGTTTCTTATCAAATGATTTTAAAGTATATAGTAATTTGTTATACAAACTAATTCCTATATGGTGATGCTGTTAAGGCTTTTATTGATCCTATATGAGGTTAAATGCAAGTTATTAGCTGCTCTTGTGTTATACATATGAAAATCTGAATTCTTTTTAAAGGAACTAATAGTTTGATGGACAAAGCATGCTGTCTCTAAAATGTATACAGATACAACGGGAAATATCTTAAATCCAGAAAAGTTGGCGTTGCTTGGAGTTTGCAGGAGTACCTTTTCCATTATTCTTATAATTTTCTTTTGAATCTTAAATACCTGAGATACTTTTGGAGATGAACCCCATACAAAGAATGGAAAATTGTCTTTTGTCTGAAGAAGGTACAATGTTGCCAGATTCAACAAAAGTGTGTGTGTGTGGTTTTTTTTTTTTTTTTTTTTTTTTTTCCCCGTTAAAGTCTCTGGCTGAAGATGTGAATAAAATGTTCAAGAAATCGCGATTCTAATCAATTTATAAGAAAATATTCATAATTTCTTAAAAGATAAGTGAATTTCTTGTTACAAATTATTATATTTGTATATATTTGTTGGTTTCACTGTTAATAGCTTCATATTTTGCATATTTATGTATTGAACTATTTAAAATATTACAAAATATTCATAAATGTGTGAGCTAATGCTGAAAACTGCGCTCCACAGCAGTTAAAGTTAACAGATTTTAAAAAAATAATTTTCATGTAAGTATAACATATATCAGATTACAGCTGTAACAATTTAAGAGATTTAAAAGGTGCTAATATCATCAGACTCTTGCATCAGGTTACCTCCTAAGCTGTTGTTTAATCCTTGCCAAGAAATGTACCTGAGATGCATTTTCTGATCTCTGATCTTCATTCTAGGTGTGTGTGTAAGTTTTATATATTTACTGATAATAAGTGCATAGCCAACATTATTTATAAATCAAACTGGTGAGATATAGCAGCTGAAAGTGGCTAACACTAATCTAAGATATTAAAAAATGAAAACTCAAAAAGAAAGGCTAAGCAGAAAACCTGCATGGGCATGGCATGAGTGGAGACAAAGAGAAAAATAATAAATAATACACAATACAGTTCAATTAACTTGAGGTGGCAGCTGAGTAAAGATGCGCACTAAAACAAATAGTCTGATACTAATCCTGAAAGGAGGCTGAGGATGATTTTATACGTGTGGAATATGAATAGCTCCACATTTATAAAATCATCCTCAGTCTCCTTTCAAGATTGGTAACAGACTAATACTTTAGTGCGCATCCTTACTCAGCTGCCACCTCAAGTTAATTAGAGTGTGCATATAATTGAATAAGGTACAAGTAAGATTCTACTAGAAAAAGTCTAAATAGCATAGAAATAGTTCTGAGTCGTAACTTTTAATTACATTTGAAATTAACAGCATAATTAATGTTTCTTTTCAAGAACTCACCGAAATATAGGAACGGGATACCCGACTACTTGACAAGAAAGAAAAGCAATTTCTCCGATTGAAGGTGTAACCATCTCACCTCCATAAAATTTCTTCCCTCCAGGTGATTTGGGAGCTATGTCATTTGTTGGTTCTGAAATTTTGAATTTTTGCATCATTCTATTGACTTACCGAAAAATTGGGACAGGGAACCCCACAACTTGACAGCTCATAAAGATAGGTTCAGCAGATGGGGAGAGTAAAATTTCACCACCTTCATACTTCTTTCCAGGAGATTTTGGGGCAATGTTACTTGTAGGTTCTGAAAAGTGGTTTTAGAGAAAAAAATGATTTGTGTACTAAAATTAAACATCTGCATTTTGGGGAATGTGATGTATGTAAAAAATTATTAAGACTTGCTATGCAATATTTTATTAAATATTCAAACCTGAACATATTTTCTAATAAGATTTTTGCTTATCTACTCATTTTCCTGATTAAACAATGAAATATTTTCTGCATTCTGTAACTCAAGGCAAATGTTTGTTAAAATTTTTTATCACAACTCTGTGTAAGATACAATTTATCAAGAAATACAATTTATGAAGAAGTTATTTTTCATTTTGACTTCACAGCCCATAGTTATAGACAATTACGAAAATATGAATCAAGCTATAACATTCATATTATGGTGAACTGAATAGAAGAATGCTGTCTTATTATGGAAGGGTTATTACAATTTGTATAAATGAATCTGTGTTGTGAACCATCAGATCAGAAAGTTACAGTGGCATTATTGCAGTTTCTATGTACAGAGAATCTGAGATAGCATTTTGAAAATGTAACTTTCCTCTAAACCATTCAAATTCATTGAAAATCTGGTCCCTAGCATCTTTAGATTCCAAGGAGCCTGGGTTCATCTCCGCACCAACATTGTTTATAGTACAACTATCACATTACCCATGATTTTCGAGTTTACATAATGTTCAGTTTACTTTCCCATTCCTTTTCATATTTAAAAAGAAGCCAATCTTCAAATGATATGTTGCTATGTTTTCATTTTTGCTTATATCATCTTTTCTTTCACTAAAAGCATTTCTTCCAAATACTATTTTCTCTCCAATTGTTAGGTTTGCCAATCAAGGTAGCAGATATGATGAAGCTATTGAATACCAAAAACTATAGATAGAGTCAACATGAAAAATTCAATGCCACGGCCAGAATTTGAACCACGGATCTCCTGGTTTCTGTCCAGTTGCTCTAACCTATTGAGCTACCATGGTCAACTTTCCGTCATGACATTAAACTCTCCATTCGACTCGTATTTTTCCCCGGTATACCACTAGGGGCTCTCGCATTCGAGATACACCATTTGTGGCGACTTACTATCGTAAGTACTTGAGTCCAGGCTTCATCATTTAACTCTTATTACTTTTAGATAATTGATGGAAATTAATCATTTCTTCATACTAGCCATATCTGATAGATAGAGTCAACATGAAAAATTCAATGCCACGGCCGGGACCTTCTGGTTTCCGTCCAGTCGCTCTAAACCATTGAGCTACCATGGCCAACTTGCCATCATGACATTAAACTCTCCATTCCATGGCTAACGGCTGGCATTGAATTTTTCATGTTGACTTTATCTATCAAAAACCTTAGCCTATATAGGGCTAGTATGAAGAAATTATTAATTTCCACCAATTAACTAAAAACCAAAAACTATGTTGAAAAGTTGAGTCAGACAAAAAATTCAGTGACATGGCCAAGGTTTGAACCATAGATCTTTGACTTTCTTTGATGCTCTTACAACTTGAGATGGCAAGGTGCTATATGTACTTTACACCTCACTTGATATATGTATGGCAAGGGCAAGTCCAGAGAACAGAGACAGAGAGAAAGCGAGAGAACCAAGATCCATTGTTAAAGCCTCAGCCACAGCAATGAATTTTTCAAATCTTATTAGCTTTTCAAACTTACTGCATACATATTGCTAGTGTAAAGACATAATTACAAAGGTCACTCCAAAAGTAACGCACACTATTTTTAAAAAATATTGTTTTCATTCTACATTTTTGAAATCTTTTCAGTATGTAAATACATCCTTCCCGGTTTGTGTTCAATTTATTTCAACTTATTCTTGTGAGTGGCGCTACAGCATGCCTTCAAGATGGCTGCTGCATTTGACATCCATTAGAAGCCAATTGCTGTCATAGAATTCCTGTGCTGTGTAAACAAGACTATGGGAAACATCCACAAGAGGTTAAAAAAGGTGTATGGAGATGCTGCTGTTGATCGCAATACAGTTGGTCAGTGGGCAAGCAGATTACTTGATGAAAGAGGGCACTGGAATATTCAGGATTCTCCTTGCAGCGGCTCCATCATTTATCACCAAAGACGAAGAGACAATCAATGGAGTAATATCACGCAAATTTGCCCAAGGAAAAAGAATTAAAAACTGCATTTTTACATCACTGGAGGAATTTAGTAACAGTGATGTCAAAATTAATTGAAAAAACTATTTGCAGCCAGTTTATTCACACTTCGTCATTTACATCTTTATATTATTGAGGGACTAGTTTCGGAAGCCATTGCTTCCACTTTCAACCTCTATCCAACTATTGCCTGTAGGATAGATGTTCAGTAGACAATAGTTGAATAGAGGTTGAAAATGGACACAACAGCTTCCGAAATTAGTTCCTCAATAATATAAAAATGTAAGTGACAAAGTGTCAAAAAATAGACTAAAATAGTTTTTCAATTAAAAACTGCTCCTTCAGTTGGAAAGATTATGGCTACCATGTTTTTTGATTCTGAAGGAGATTGTGGACATCAGGCCATTAAATCTGATGCATACATGGCGACTCTGAAGAAACTTCAAGCTTGACTGAGTCATGTTTGACCACATTGGGGAAAGCAGAATGTTTTGCTGTTGTACAACAATGCACGGCCACATGTCAGTCAAAAAAAAAAAAAAAAAAAACAAGTAAGTGATCACAAAACTTGGATGGACAACAATGAAACACCTGCCTTACATTACTGACCTGGCTTCCTGTGACTATCATCTCTTTGGGAAACTGAAAGAAGCGAAAGAAGCTGAACTGAAAGAAGTTAAAAGATGACTCTCTCAAGAAAGCTGCCAAACCTTGGCTCAAACATGCTGTTCCAGACTTTTACCATGCGGGTATACAGGCACTGGTTCCAAGATGGCATAAAGTAGTTGAGAAGGATGCGGATCATGAGGAGAAATAAAATGTTGTTCCTAAAGGATATATCCTCACACTGTAAAAATTTCAAATATGTAGAATGACACTTGTGTGCATTTCTTTTGGAGTGAACCTCATATAAAATACAAGAACTTATAAATCATTACTTCCATTACTAATTTTACCATTACTTCACTAAAAATCCTCTAATTCCTTCATTTTCTCCGTTAGCTACTAATTTCAATACATTTTTGGGCAGCATTCCTTAAAAATTTGAACATTCAAGTCATGGAAAGTTATGAATAAAAGCATTGTTTAAAGTGAAGTTATTAAAGACTTATTGAGTCATACTTTATTAAAACTTAAAACTCCACTCGTGCCACTATTAAAAACAGGAATATTTTCAGGAATGTCTTAGTCCCATCTTCAGCCTACACTAGGGAACACGTTTTTTGTACCTGAAACAAAATAGGCTAATTCTTATGCAAAATGACTCGCTGATTCCAAAAATGCCTCTGAAAATGCTGTATCACGTAATGTTTTTGCGATATTCTTATTCTTTTATATAAAATTACAGAAATTAGGTATGATACCAACTCATACTGACTTAATTTAAAATAATAGCCATTGACTCTTCTAAATACAGCTTAAAGGCAGTGTTGCTTCATAATGGCAATTTACTACCTTCAATACCTTTATTTCATGCCATAGGAAAGAAGGAGACATACGATTCCATGTCCATCATTTTAGATGCTATTAGTTATCAAAACCATGGCTGGGAAATTTTTAGTGACCTCAAGGTAGTTGCATTGCTAACGGGACTGCAGGGAGGTTTCACAAAATATTGCTGTTTTTTGTGCTTATGGGACAAGCATTTTACAGTGAAAGAATGGGGGAAAAGGGAAGACTATACCCCTGGAGCAAGCAATGTTAAGTATGTGCCTCCAGTAGACCCAAACAAAGTTCTTCTCCCCTCACTTCACATAAAGCTTGGGTTAATGAAGAATTTTGTTAAAGGTTTGGAAAAAAGTGGAAGTGCATTTGAGTATTTAAGAAGTATCTTTCCCAAAATAAGTGAATCTAAATTGAAGGAAGGTAAATTTGTCAGTCCTCAAATAAGACTACTTCTTAAAGACAGTGTTTTTGAATCAAAGCTTAAACGTGTTGAACTAGCAGCATGGAAATCATTTAAATCAGTGGTGGAAGGCTTCCTGGGTAATAACAAAGAAGAAAATTATGAAACTTTAGTCTCAGAACTATTAAGGAGCAGCAAAGAAATGGGTTGCCGTATGTCACTTAAAATCCACTTTTTGCACTCTCACCTTGATAGTTTCCCTACAAACCTAGGAGCTGTAAATGATGAGCAAGGTGAGCGTTTTCACCAGGACATTTCTGAGATGGAAAGACGTTACCAGGGTATCGCTGGGATTCAGCCATGTTCGGAGACTATTGTTGGTTCCTCAAACGGGAGAGTCAATACAAAAAAAATCAACAGTGAAACACTTCTGAGATAATTCAGGTATTGGTTTTCATCATTATCTTGTGTTTATTTATTTTAATAATAATTAATAATAATTATTATTATTTTCAATGTTATTTGACAATAAAATACCTATTATTTTCAATTAATCAAATATGAGTTATCACATCACATTTCTGTAAGTTTTCATAAAAAAATTATGAATACCTAAAAAACGTTACGTGATACAGCATTTTGAGGGGCATTTTTGGAATCAGCAGATCAGTTTACATAAGAATTTGCCTATTCTGTTTCGGGTATATAAAAATAATTTTATTTTGTTCCCCAGTGCTATTGGCCACTATCTTCATATAACAACTGATTGTGAAGATAGTAGTCAGTCGCCAATCAGTTGGGACTAGGATGGGACTAGGACAGCCCTGAAAACGTTCCTATTTTTAGTAGTACATGAGTGAAGTTTTTAGTTTTATAAAGTATGACTCAATAAGTATTTTAATATTCAAGTCATACATTTCTTGATACAGCCAAGTACTATGAAACCTATTTGCAGCTCAGAATTTTCAGAATTCTGAGTGAAATTTGTGTATGAGACAGTGGGAGGGGAGAGGGAGAATAGGATATTTGATTACTGCTGTGCAATCCTGGTTTCACTTCTTATTTGAATTTGCTTGCCACCTATCTGTTAACAGTTATAACCACTTCATGAATATATATATATTGATAAACTAACAACTGACATCAAACATCTACAATTTTCTGAAACATTTTAATGCTCTACATAGCTAATTTTAAATAATTTTTGTAAAACATTACACTTTTATTTTTCCTTCTTTGTAGTTAAATGATATTTAATAGCATTCAGTAAAAGTATCTTAAAAATGCATTACCTGAATAAAGGAATGGGAAACCCTTGCACCATGCAGGTCATAACTATTGTTTCATTAACAATTGATTTTGCTTTAACACCAGTAAACTGCCCGTCTTTCAGATTAGGTGCCACACTTGCTGAAGGTTCTGTAAAGTTATATTTCACAATACAGAAAAGAATATTTTATAAAAATACACTACCTGAAAGTTGGTAGAGGGAATGCCTGCACTGAGCATGTCAAAATTATTGTTGAGTGATAAGTATCTTGAATTTTGACCCCTGTTATACGCCCCTCTTTAACCTTTGGCATCACGCTTGTCTGGGGTTCTGTAAAATTATTATGATCATAAAAACTTATGTGAGATGTAGTGCCTGTTCTTCGTTTTAAAAAAAAAATCTATGTTAAAGTTAAGATTTTTAAATAAAAGCACTAGTGCAATTAATTAAAGAAGATCACACTATATTCTGTTTGAAAATTATTTTCTCATAGTTTGCTTACAAAGATTATATCTGAAATAATATAATGATCACAAGTTCCAAACTTTTAACTTCTAATCTGTTCCTAGGGATGTGTAAGCTGCGTAATTGAAATTTTTGCTATAGGTGCATATTAATTAAGATTTTTGCCAAGATCCATTGTTCCAATATTCAATATTTTCTTGGAAACAATGCAACAATCACTGCATTTTGTATACAGAAATAGCTCTATGAACAATATAAACATATTTATTTGAGATAAAGCTTTGTTGCTTCCAACTGATTAATATTAATGATTATATTTCTTTATAACATGCAAGTCACATTAGGTAAAGGGACATCTGAATTTTCTAAAGCAAAACCACAGACTAGTATAGTGTGATCCAAATAAACCTGAACCATTTCAATAGGCCATAACCTTTGAACCAATAATAGGACACACGTGCAACTTTGGGAGAATATAATACACAATTGGGAGATTACATTACACTATTTAAATCTCAGAGAAAATGTTGGAAGTGTCCTCCACCAGCACCTATACATGTTTGCACTTGTCTAACCATATTCTCTGAAGTTTTACGGAGATGATTTCGAATTGAGAGAAGGCTATTTCCAGCAAGATGGAGCAATGTGACATACATCTAATGACACCATGGAACTTGTAACCAGTTTCTTTGATAATCGAATAATCTCAAAAGGACTGTAGCCTCCCAGATCTCCTGTCCTAACCTAACTGGATTTTTTCTTGTGGGGGTATCTAAAAAATAGTGTACAAGAATAGGCCATGGACAATTGATGTTCTCAAGGAATCCATTTGAACCAAAATAAGTAACATTGTCAAGGATACTCTCCGTAAAACTTCAAAGAATATGATGAGACAAGTGCAAACATGTATAGATGCTAGTGGAGGACACTTCCAACATTTTCTCTGAGATGTAAATAGTGTAATGTAATCTCCCAATTGTGTATTATATTCTCCCAAAGTTGCACATGTGTCCTATTACTGGTTCAAAAATTATGGCTTATTGAAATGGTTCAGGTTTATATGAATCACACAATATAAAAGCTGCAGGACTGTATTGGGATGAGATGAATTTATTTGCAGAGCAAACGTAGTGCTTCTAATTGCTAGCAGTAGCTATGATTGTAAACTGATGCTAATCAGACATCTATCATCAAGAGTTTATACTTAAATAATTTGAAAAGTTAAAATAAAGCAAACATTAGGAATGATTAAGCAATCATTTCATAAAAATACAGCTATTAGTTTCTTTGGCTAAGTATTCTTCTGAAAATCACATAAGTTATGTCAAGCACTTAAAACTAATAATAATTAGGAATTATTTGTGTCTACTGTAGCACCAGAAATCTTTGATTATGCTTCTGCCTCTAAACTTTAGAATGATTTGATTGCATAACAAATATTCAATCCAGACCTTTTCAGGACAATATAATTACCATGTTTACCATGGAAAATGGAGAGCTTGATGTACGCAGCCTAATGTGCTTAAGTTACAGCATAAATCACCGTCATCATCATCATCATTGCCCGCCTCTAAAGCATAGGTGGTAGCATGTCTGCCCCAAATTTAAGAGATCCCAATTTCACATCTCAGTCAGAGTGATTTATCTGGATAAGGTTTTTTTAGGGCATTTTCTTATCCTAAAAGACAGATGTCAGGTAACTCTAAGCTCTATGGCCCCACTGAGCATCATTTCATCCATTTCATTCATCATGCGATATGACTTAATGTTGGAAGATGTTAAATTTTAAAAAAAATTGTCATTATCATCAGTCTGAGTGCTCAATTGGATAGGTGCAGGCCTACATATCCCAAGGTCAGCATTATTTGATACTGTGATGGCTTTTTATATATTTTAAAAGTTGACAGGCCCATATTAATAGATTTAATGGCATATACAAGAACTCCTACAGGATAAAATTCTGGGACACAGTGACACTGATATGATCCTGGCAATTGACACCATCATTATTGAATAAATATTTAAATTTTAGTTAATTGTTGGAAATTAATAATTTTTTTGCGCTAGCCATATATAGGCTAAGGTTTTTGATAGAGTCAACATGAAAAATTCAATGCCACAGCTGGGATTTGAACCACGGATCTCTGGTTTCTATCCAGTCGCTCTAACCCATTGAGCTACCATGGCCAACTTGCCGTCATGATATTAAATTCTCCATTTGACTCATATATTTCCCCGGTAGACCACTAGGGGCTCTCGCATTCGAGATACACCGTTTGTGGCAACTTACTATCGTAAGTACTTGAGTCTCAGGCTTCATCATTTAAGTCTTATTATTTTAGTTAATTAATGGAAAAATTAATCATTTCTTCACACTAGCCGAAGATTTGGCGAAGATTTTAATTTGATGCCTGATGTGAAGAAATGATTAATTTCCATCAACTAACTAAAATAATAAGAGTAAAATGATGAAGCCTGGGACTCAAGTACTTACGCTAGTAAGTTGCCACAAATGGTGTATCTCGAATGCGAGAGCCCCTAGTGGTCTACTGGGGAAATATATGAGTCAAATGGAGAATTTAATGTCAGGGCGGCACGTTGACCATGATAGCTCAATGGGTTAGAGCGACTGGATGGAAAACAGGAGATCCTTGGTTCAAATCCTGGCCGTGGCACTGAATTTTTCATGTTGACTCTATCTATCAAAAATATTTCAACATTTAATTTTTACAATTATTATTTAATGTATAATAATTGTTTCCCTCATTTCCAAATTCATGCTGTGCCACTATGAGTAATGCTATGTTCTAAAAGTGTTATATATTTTAGAACTGTATTCCTGTATTTAGAACTGTAGTCATTGAAAGTTACGGTACCTGAATATTGGCGAAGGATAACCTTGTGCTGTACAAAGAAGTGCAATTGTTTCTTGCATAGGCACATTCTTTTTTATGCTTCCCACTTCTTTATCCTTTACTTTGGGTGATATGCTCGTTTGTGGCTCTGCAAAGGACAGATATTGGCTTCCATTCTTTTATATGCATTTGATAAAAGATGTGATTCATGTAATTGTAACACCTCTTATATTTTGCATATGACTATTAAAAGGGACAAACACATGTAAAGTATGTAAATGAGTTGAAGGGTTGCCCTGTTAGCAAAATGGCCAGGGCCCAGCTCAGGGGTAGCCCAAGGTTTGTTTGTTTTAGTTCTCAATAAATCATATATATTTTGCATAAATAATTGTTCAATGAATGGTAAATTTCTTGAAACTTAAAAGTTCTTGAGTATCTCCATTTTAAAAGAAGATGACCCGTCTCAGTCCTTTTAATTGTACGCTTATTTCTGTGGTGCCTATCAACAATTTTCAAATGCATTATGCAGAAACAGGTAATTGATTATTATGGAAATAGGACATCATTTATAAGTATAGTTGTATGTAATTCACTGTTATACATATTAAATTTCAGTGCAATACAGCCAAGTCTTGCGTAATTAAAGGAGCATATAGCATAAAATAAACTCAAAATGCATTTTCCTTCTTTCTGCTGACAAAGACGCAAGCTGAACTGGCAGCTTTCAGCCACAGAAACAAAACACAAGACGTTTTCTTTCAGTGCTACAATGTTGGCACTGAACATGAGAAATTAATATAATTTTTGGTATGCGATGTATACTGTTGAGTACTGGTTTTGTTCTTCATTTCTCAGTCATGTTTAGTCAACCATGGAAAACAGAAAAAGTGCATGTTGTATGCTAGATCAGAAAGTAAAATTCATATGAGAGGTGAAACTTAACAGACCCAAAACCAAAACTACTGTAGACTTAGGAATTGCTAATATATTATGTGCAGTAATCAGTAACAGAAATGTTATATACAAATATAATAATTTGTAACTTAAAACTTCACTTATAAGAAATGATGTTACTTTTCTTATAAATTGAACAGGATCGCGATTTTGTGAAACTTCTTCCACATCATTTGGAAATGACACTTTTCACATGGTTCCAGCAGAATTGAGCTGCGGCTTTATTAATCAGTGGCAAGATGCTGAAAACAAGAGTGATAGATTTAGCTAAAATTACGAAGATGACGAGTTTTTTTATGGTTCGAGCTGATGTTGTGGATGATTTATTCATGAAATCACAATCTTGGTCAATTTGCAAGAAATATGGTCATCATTTCTTATAAGATAAGTGAAGTTTTATAAGTTACAACTTATTATATTTGTATATATCTTGCCATTTACTTACTACAAGCCATGGAGTTTTATTTCAGCTGCCTGAGAGCTAGTGTATTCCTCCACAAACACTGTTTCTTTAAATCTGGTATCTTAACTATTTGTTTTCAGCTCACAGAGTGTATGGAACAAGGAGAATTGTAAACTTCTTGAAGAAAATGATAATGAAACAGGCACATTTTATAAAGTTGAATGATAAGAACACTGAATGAGGAAAAAATAATAATGAATCTAACAGAAAGGGGTGAATGGTGAAGAACTCAACAAGCTAGCAGTGCAAGAGTTCTTTATTGTTAGAAACAAAGTCACATAATGGTATAAAAGTGACTGTGCTCAAACTTTCAGGATCAAAGAGGAGGTAAAGTATAGAAGTAAAATGTTTTTGTAAAATAATTGAACTTAATGTTGATGCTCTTCTAAAAGGTGTGGTGAAAATAATCACTTGTTACAATAATGGAACAAAATAGCATTCTCAAGAACTCAAATAACTAAAGTGCTGGTATAGCACCTTTACAAAAACATACTTAACTCTTTTTTTTTAGTTAATTGATGGAAATTAAATCATTTCTCCACACTAGCCATTTATAGGCTAAGGTTTTCTGATGGATAGGGTCAACATGAAAAATTCAATGCCATGGCCGGGATTTGAACCACAGATCTCCTGGTTTTCGTCCAGTCGCTCTAACCCATTGAGCTACCATGGCCAATGTGCCATCCTGACATTAAATTCTCCATTTGACTCGTATATTTCCCTGGTAAACCACTAGGGTCTATCGCATCGGGGAAATATATGAGTCAAATGGAGAATTTAATGTCAGGACGGCACGTTGACCATGGTAGCTCAATGGGTTAGAGCGACTGGACGGAAACCAGGAGATCCGTGGTTCAAATCCCGGCCATAGCATTGAATTTTTCATGTTGACTCTATCCATACTTAGCTCTTTTCTTAAATATATTGTCCAACTTCCCCTTATTTCTTCATGTTAAACTTTACAATGTGTGCTTCTCTCATATGACAGTATTAGACATGCCTGCCAGAAGGTTAAGCAAATTCATAATGTTAAGCTAACGTTGCATGATTTGTTTTAGCTACTTAAAGCTCTACATTTGAAACGTTAGTATCTGTCTTTATCCTAAAAGACAGAGGTCGGATAACTCCAAGCTCTATGGACCCATTGAGCATCACTTCATCGATTTCATTCACATGTGATATAACTTAATGTTGGAGGACATTAAATTTAAAAAAAAATCATCATTATCAGTCTGAGTGCTCAGTTGGATAGGTGATGGTCTACTGATTCCAAGGTCAGCATTATTTGTACCCATGATGGCTTTTTATATATTTTAAAAGTTACAGACACATATTAGTAGATTTACTGGCACATAAAAGAACTCCTGCAGGATAAAATTCTGGAACACAGCGACACTGATATGATACTGGCAATAGACACCACCATTATTAAACAAATGTTTAATTTATTACGATTATTATTAAAGTATAGTAACTGCTTCCCTTATTTACAAGTTCATGCTGTGCCACTATGAGTAATGCTATGTTCTAACACGGTTAGATGTCTTAGAACTGTATTCCTGAACTATAGTCATTGAAAATTACGGTACCTGAATATTGGTGAAGGATAACCTTGTGCTGTACAAAGAAGTGCAATTGTGTCTTGCATAGGCACATTCTTTTGTATGCTTCTCACTTCTTTATCCTTTACTTTAGGTGATATGCTCGTTTGCGGCTCTGCAAAGGACAGATATTGGCCTCCATACTTTTATATGCATTTAATAAAAGATGTGATTCACACAATTGTAACACCTCTTATATTTTGCATAAATAATTCATGAATGGTCAATTTCTAGAAATTTAAATGTTCTATATTATTCCCATTTTAAAAAACGTGACCATCTCATCCTGTTAATTATAGACCTCTTTCTATGGTGCCTATCAACAATTTTCGGGTTTATTAGGCAGAAACGGGAAATTGATTATTTGAAAATAAGACATTATTTATAAGTACAGTTGAACCTGCTTTATACGTAACCCAGTTCTAAGTAATTAGCATTTATACATAAATATTTGTAAGTCCCAGAAAACATGTAATTTAGAAACATGTTGACAGAACCTTATTTATAAGTAATGAATTTACATGTAATTGACTGTTATACATATTAAATTTCAGTGTAATACAACAGAGTCTTAAGTAATTAAATGGGCATATGGCATAAACTATCTTAAAAGAACTCGAAATACATTTTGCTTCTTGCTGCTGACAAAGACACAAGGTGAGCAGGCGGCTTTCACCCAGAAACATTAGACGAAGACATTTGCTTTCAGCGCATATTGATGAGAAGTGAATGTAATTTTTGGTATCTGGTGTTTACTGCTGAGTACTGGTTTCTCTTTTTCACTTCTCATTTGCTTTTAATCAGCCATAAAAAATGAAAAACTGAAATGTCATATGCTAGATCAGAAAGTAAAATTCATATGAAAGGTGGCACACATGGTTTCAGCAGAAATGAGCTGCAGCTGTACCAATCAGCGGTGATATGATGAAAGCAAAAGTGATAAATTTAGCTAAAATTAATGAAGATGACGGTTGATTGGTTGATTTTAAAGTTTCATCAGGATGGTTGCAAGGATTTAAAGACTGACATGGAATCACAGGGAAAACAGTTTGTGACGAACCGAAAGCTGTAGAGGACATCAAGGTGCAACAATGGAAAAAAAGGTTTTACCAGGAATCATAAGCAATTATCAGCTTTAAAATGTCTACAAGTGTAATGAAACTGGCCAATTCAATAATCTCACTCACAGCAAAACATTAGCTGGAAAGGGTATCTTATGCCATGGAGAGAAGAAAAGTAAAATTTGTGTAACAGTTGCTTTTGCTGCCAATGTTTGTGATAAGAAAATCCACGAAGATGGGGGGTTTTAAGGATGTGAAAACAAAAAATCTAGGGAATATGATTCCAATAGGAAGTCTTTAGTGACTATGACATTAATGGAACAAAGGTTAAAGAAACTGAAATTAGAATGAAAAAGAAACAGAAGAAGATCCTTCCTTTTATGTCCTGATTGCAGAGCATCCACTTCAAATAATTTTGGAAAATGTTTGGGTGGAATTTTTTCCTCCTACTGTACCACTCATCTACAGCCACTTGATTTGGGCATCATTGAAAATTTCAAAGTTCCTAGGGCGCTGATGACCCAGCAGTTGAGCGCCCTTAAAGACCATCATCATCATCGTCGTCGTCGTCGTCGTCGTCGTCGTCGTCATCATCATCATCATCATCATCATCATCATCATCAAAGTTCCTTATAGAAAAATGCTGGCTCAACATTTAAAAACACTTACTGATGCAGGAAATTAAAATCTTGCCCTTTACTTACTATGGGTCATAGAATTTCACTTTAGCTACCTGGAAGCCAGTGTAATCCTCCACAATAACTGTTTCTTTAAATCTGCTATGTTAACCCAAGATCCCTTGCATCACTTGTTGTCATATGATCACTCCTGTGTTAGATTTTTTTTCTAAAAAGATGAGTTTCTTAATAATGTCTTTATTTTAATATACCAGATGAGTCACCTGCCCCTATTTATTTTTGACTTTATGCAACATGCTAAGTGTTGAAAACAGTGTTGTTGTATAAATTAAATTAATTGGGAGTCGATTAATAACACAAAACACTCACTTTTAAATTTTCCCGGAACCGGTTTCTGAGGCCTTCCCTCTATCTTCAGCCGGACATCGACTTGTTCTCATTGGTGTAGCTGGCAATATTTTGTCATCGGTCTCCTCTGGTGGCGGTTCGAGGAACTTGCTGAACAAATCTTTCTGGGGGATGTCGAAATTGAATACTTTGTTCCTATTTTTTGAAATAAAGATTTGTTCCCATGTGGAAGGTTCTTCTTTTCCTGTTGTATGTTTTAGTAATTTTGGTTCTGGATTTATGTTGTGGTTTTTTTCCCAAAAATGTGTGGCAACTGCTGATTTTTCTAATTGTTTGTATTTTATGTTCCTAAAGTGTTCCTTTGCTCTTGTTTCTAAATTTCTTTTGGTTTTTCCAATATAAATTTGACTACAGTCACAGCATTCAATTTGATATATACCAGATATTTTGTTAGATGGAATGGCATCTTTGATGTTTGAGCAATTAGGTTTTTTAAGGAGTAATGGTTCACTGGAGCTAGTTGAATGTTTTGTTTTTTGAAGACTTTTTTGAATTTATCAAAGGCCCATGGATGGTAAGTGAATTTTTTGAAGATCATTTTAGTTTCTGTAGCTGAGAGGGTTGTGGTTTCCTTTAGTAGTTTCTTCTTTTTTGCTAAGTTCACTTTCTTGTCTACTAGTGATTTGGGAAAGTCATTTTTCTGTGCTATTTCAATAATTTTGTTGTATTCTATTTTGTATTCTTCTGCTGTGAGAGGGATGTTGACCAGTCTGTGTGCTAAACTATTAAAGATTGCCTGTTTGTGGGATCTTGGATTGTAGCCATTAGCTTTTATGTAGTTGTCTGTCTGTGTTGGTTTTCTGTAAATGCCAAAGTTTATTCTATTTTTATTTCTGATTATTTTTAGATCTAAAAATGGTAAATACTCGTCTTTTTCAACTTCTACAGTGAACTTGATGCTTTTTTCTTGAATATTTAAAAGTTTTAGTGCATCACTGATGTGTTTTTTTGGCACTATGGCAAATATGTCATCTACATATCTTTGCCAGAGTTTGAACATCCATGGGAAACCTTTAGTGATCCTTATTTCTAGTGCACTCATGTACAGATCGGCCAGGAAGGGTGATAAGGGGTTGCCCATTGCTAAACCAGAAGTTTGATGGAAATATTTTGTTTGAAACTGGAAGAAATTCTGTTCTATGCATAATTTGGTAAGTTCGATGTAATCTGAAATTTCAAGTGATGACATTCCAAGTGATTTGAGCCATTTTTCTATCAATGTTGGGAGTTGTTTAACTGGTATGCTGGGAAACAGTGATTTAACGTCAAATGAGACTAGTGTGTCTTCTTCATTTAGTTCAGTATCCTTAATGTGTTCTATAAGTTCATAGGTGTTTTTGATGCTTAGGCTATCGAATTTTGGAAATGAGTTGAATTTGTTTGTTAGCCACTTTGCAAGTTTGTATGTTGGTGAATTTATACTGCTAACTATAGGTCTCATTGTTGACAATATGGCGGATAAGGTAACCTATTTAAAATTTAAAACGCATGACGGATTCAATGAAAATTTTGGTAATAAGCAAGAAATAAAAACATTCTTAAAACTGCATGAAAAGAAGAGAAATCTTTTTGAAAACATAAAATTCATAAAACTATGTTTACGAAACAAAGTGACACCCCGATTTGTCTGTAGGATAGTAAAACCAGGCAACGGGAATCAACACAGAGCGGCTGAGAGAAAAGTTTTACAGCTAGAAATCAATAAACATTATAAACATTTGGAAGAAACGGAATTGAAACTTTATAAACTTCATTCAGTTTTAACGAAAACACTGGGAAACACGATGTGGGATAACTTGGAACAAAACTATTTGGCAATGCTAAGCAAGAAAATGAAAACAAAAACCGAAAAATTAAAGTACAAATTGACCAATTTGATGAACATTTCCTCACATCGAAACCATACCGAAAAAAAGTTAAAGAATAAGAGACACATCGGAAATAGAAACATGAGTCCTGCAGCAATTAGTCCACACGCTAAATGCAAAACGGCAACAAGTAGCGTAAACGAAAACACAAACACGCAAAACTTTGAAAACGTTGTAAATCTATCGAATCAAAATTTCTCCACAAAAGAATTAGGTCTTCTAAACAAAGGATTAAAAACTTGCGTAAGTTTTTCAAATGAAATTGAGGACTACATTGCAGATATAAACATTTTGGCACAGTGTCTACCAGTATCAAAACAAAATCCACTAAAAAGCCAATGTGAAAATATTTTGGAAGAAATAAAAACCAGATCCGTTCAGAAGAGCAAACAAAATATTATCCATTCATTGAAACAAAAAAACGTCATATACACCAAGGCAGACAAAGGTAACAAAATAGTCATAATGGATAAATCTGATTACCTTGAAAAAATGGAAGAAATGCTAACTAACAGTGAATATGAAACCATTAACAAAAATCCATTAACAGCTTGCATAAAATCATTTGAAAAAACAATAGCAAAATCAAGTATAATATCAAACAAATATGCAGTTAAACCAGATAACCCAACCTTACCTAGACTTTATGGCTTACCCAAAATACACAAACCATCCATAACAATGAGACCTATAGTTAGCAGTATAAATTCACCAACATACAAACTTGCAAAGTGGCTAACAAACAAATTCAACTCATTTCCAAAATTCGATAGCCTAAACATCAAAAACACCTATGAACTTATAGAACACATTAAGGATACTGAACTAAATGAAGAAGACACACTAGTCTCATTTGAAGTTAAATCACTGTTTCCCAGCATACCAGTTAAACAACTCCCAACATTGATAGAAAAATGGCTCAAATCACTTGGAATGTCATCACTTGAAATTTCAGA
Organism: Mantis religiosa; assembly: GCA_030765055.1. Lineage (NCBI taxonomy): Eukaryota > Metazoa > Arthropoda > Insecta > Mantodea > Mantidae > Mantis > Mantis religiosa. The sequence goes on from CM060951.1 coordinate 185,731,722, forward strand.
TTACATCGAACTTACCAAATTATGCATAGAACAGAATTTCTTCCAGTTTCAAACAAAATATTTCCATCAAACTTCTAGTTTAGCAATGGGCAACCCCTTATCACCCTTCCTGGCCTATCTGTACATGAGTGCACTAGAAATAAGGATCACTAAAGGTTTCCCATGGATGTTCAAACTCTGGCAAAGATATGTAGATGACATATTTGCCATAGTGCCAAAAAAACACATCAGTGATGCACTAAAACTTTTAAATATTCAAGAAAAAAGCATCAAGTTCACTGTAGAAGTTGAAAAAGACGAGTATTTACCATTTTTAGATCTAAAAATAATCAGAAATAAAAATAGAATAAACTTTGGCATTTACAGAAAACCAACACAGACAGACAACTACATAAAAGCTAATGGCTACAATCCAAGATCCCACAAACAGGCAATCTTTAATAGTTTAGCACACAGACTGGTCAACATCCCTCTCACAGCAGAAGAATACAAAATAGAATACAACAAAATTATTGAAATAGCACAGAAAAATGACTTTCCCAAATCACTAGTAGACAAGAAAGTGAACTTAGCAAAAAAGAAGAAACTACTAAAGGAAACCACAACCCTCTCAGCTACAGAAACTAAAATGATCTTCAAAAAATTCACTTACCATCCATGGGCCTTTGATAAATTCAAAAAAGTCTTCAAAAAACAAAACATTCAACTAGCTCCAGTGAACCATTACTCCTTAAAAAACCTAATTTGCTCAAACATCAAAGATGCCATTCCATCTAACAAAAAATCTGGTATATATCAAATTGAATGCTGTGACTGTAGTCAAATTTATATTGGAAAAACCAAAAGAAATTTAGAAACAAGAGCAAAGGAACACTTTAGGAACATAAAATACAAACAATTAGAAAAATCAGCAGTTGCCACACATTTTTGGAAAAAAACCACAACATAAATCCAGAACCAAAATTACTAAAACATACAACAGGAAAAGAAGAACCTTCCACATGGGAACAAATCTTTATTTCAAAAAATAGGAACAAAGTATTCAATTTCGACATCCCCCAGAAAGATTTGTTCAGCAAGTTCCTCGAACCGCCACCAGAGGAGACTGATGACAAAATATTGCCAGCTACACCAATGAGAACAAGTCGATGTCCGGCTGAAGATAGAGGGAAGGCCTCAGAAACCGGTTCCGGGAAAATTTAAAAGTGAGTGTTGTTTTGTGTTATTAATCGACTCCCAATTAATTTAATGCTAAGTGACATTTGTGACTTCTTGAATGCCTTCTAATGGATGATTTATAACTCAGTACATAAGTGTTGCATGGGACGGAAAGCAATCACTATATAAGTCAATTTCAAAAACATCATACCTAGATACAAAGAATTGCAGTAGTAATTTTAGACAAGCTTACAAACTTTTATTCATTAGCATACATTCACACACAGACACACACACTTTTAAACATGCCCTTGAAGGAACAACCTATCACATGCATCAGTTGACAATAACATTGCAACACAAAATGGCAGATCTACACAGTAAAATTAATCAGATTTAAATCTTCAGCCACCACGTGTTTTCGTTGTACAGCCAAGTCAAAAAATGCTAAGAATAGATTGTTTTCGCTTCTGTCACAAATTACGGCAGTTTTTAGCTATTACAGTAACTGTAATGGCAGATGCAGTTTTTTTTTTTTTACTTGTGTTAAAACTACCAAAATGAGCTCAAAACACTGTATGAAGCATGTAAAGATTCAAGATGGGTGTCTGAGGTCTGTGGTTACTTATTCATATAGGAACTTTCCCTTGCAAGGTAGTGTTGGCTAAATGGTATTATACAGATTATTTCATCACTCTGCCATTTTAAGTTGGGTTCAAATCAGCTCAAAAATTGTACTACCCTTTGTTTTACCTCTTGGGACCTATAATTTGATATAACATTTTATAACATTATAGGCATTTACAAATACAATGATAGTCATGTTTTCCACTGACAGATAATTATAAATTTATAGTTCATAGTATATATTTTATTACAGTCAGTGTTATCCTTGATCCATTCAACCAAGTTTCAAACATTTCACAAATGCAAAGTGAAACATAGGATTTAAGTATGAAACAAAAAGCATTAGATATAATTCATGGACATACTCCTAAAAAACTGAAAACCAACTACATAGCATGTTTTACAACACCAGATATAGTACAGAGTATAAGGGTCACAAAGTTAAACATGATCCCTAATAAAAGATAAAGATAGCCTGTAATTATCTTTTAAAGGGCAACAGCCTCTCCTACCTGCCAACAGGGTGAGTTTGGTGCAACTTATATGGTGAGCTAATCCCTGTAGATCCCTAATTATTGGATTACAAGAGAACCAATAGCAACAATAAATAAATTAGTAACTAAAATACAGACAATAAAGGCTAGGAGATGGGAAAAAAAAAGCTAAAACAATGTGACATTGTTTTGAACCTAGCCCTTGTATCACCATATTCCAGCAGCTAATCCACTCAGCTAGCTATCATAAATGCTATGTAGCTTTTATGAAACACATTCGTTTATCACCTTGCTAGTATTATATGCATGAAAAAATTATTTAAGCTTTTTGCAGCTTCTTGGTCCTCATTCAGGGTTGTGAGTATTAATGCTGGGTGCATATAATACCAAATAGAAGGGCAGAGCTACAATATCAACTTTGTGCTAAAAGGGTCAATGTTTTCACATTAGAGTGTGAACTGCGGGTTGCATAGATAAGAATAAATAGGGGCAGCTGACACACCTGGTATATCATTACAGTTTAAACAGCTGAGGTGCATGGGCAATACTGTAACTATATTTAAACTACAATGAGCCAAAGATATATCAATAAAATTATGTGCCAAAAGGAAAGTTAAATAAGGCTGACATTTCTTCACCATCTGTTTGAGGACAATCTCTCTAGTATGTGAGTAAACTGAGCCATTGTATCTAATTCATTATATGTATATACCACAATGCAAGCAATAACATTATCAGGAAAGATTAATTTCCAACAATCAAGAATTATTGTCTTTGCATTCTTGGCAACACCTTTTATACCTCAAACTGAGTTATAATATTCTGACGTGCAATTTTTGTTGGAAGAGCTTTGTTCTCGAACCATTTTGTTCCATCTTTACCCTCACACATTTCGCAGTTTCCTAGTTTTGGAGTTGCACTTGAGCTGCACCTTCAGAGTTACAGTCAGATTGTTCTGTAGCTTGTATCATGTTCCTCTTTTCAGATTGTGCATCATATTAGGAGTCTAAAATGTCTATGTGTGTATCATCTACTCTTTCTCAAATCACTTGAGAAACTGTTCTTCTATAGCCATGTTGATAAATGAAAAGAAAAATTATGAAAAAATCATAGAAATGTAATAATTTATGGTGCTGCACCTTACTTTCCTAATAGGCAAGACAGTAGATATCGAAAATATTCACAAATAAACACAACAGTGCTTCAGAATAAACTCATGTGTGTAGATAAAAATCAACAAAATCCTGCTATGTTAGCATTACTTGAACAGTTCTTGGTTTCATTTCAACTACTACCGAGAAAAGCAAATGCCAGTGCCTGATATACATGCTCTTCTGCCAGCTGCAGGACAGTGTTACACGATGACTCCGATGTTAGAAAAAATCTAACAATGCACATTGCTTTGAATAATACCGTCCTCAATAACTTTACTTTATATTTATACACTTAATTTCACTGGAATGGTGTTTAGAGATATCAGCTAAAGCATTGCTGAAAATTAAACAAATTACGAGCAATATATTGTCAGTTGTTAGATGAAATCTTTGTTTTATTTACTCTGAGCTGAACATTTGAAACTTGGGTTTATATGAATGTCACTGAAATTCTGCTGCAAGTATCTAATTCAAATCTTCAGTATAACAAATTACCTGAAAACAGGTTGAGGGTGCCCCTGCACAACACACAGTAGTGGAATTGTTGAATCTATAGCTATTGATTTCTTGTGCCCAGATATGTCTTTATCCTTAGCCTTAGGTGCAACACTTACTTGTGGCTCTGAAAGTGTCATACATGCACAAACAGTTGATTCTTTAAAGTATCTAACAAGGAAGGTATTTTTGAAAAAACGTCATGGATTTTATTTCAGTTTTTACTCTAACTGATAATATTACTGCACAATTAAAAAGACCCAAAGTTTCAAATTTTCTTTATTCTTCTGTGTTTGAATTTCAAGCAGTAAACATAGAAAGCAACAGTTAATCGACTCCCAATTAACTTAAGCAACAGAAGCTATGACATTTATACAGAAAAAGACTGAACAACTTTTTAAAAAAATGCAATATATATAAAAAAATTTAGAAATTTAGTTCTCATCACACTAGTACCTAGTAATAAATAAAACATTAGAAATCTCTGCAGACAAAAACATAGATCCACATGTCTAGAAAACAAATTGGGTAAGATAAGCTGTAGAGATACAAGATGAAAGAATACTTTAAAAATGCCAAAAGAGACATAATTCTGACATGATCATTGCAGAATTAAAAAATTAAAAACCATTAAAAATGGTGAATAGATGAACTAAGCTATGTATTTGGGAAAATATCTCCAAGAATGCACTAAAGGAAAAAAAAAATATCACTAGAGATCACTCAAATAAACTTCATGTATTGTAGTACAAGTTGCAAAAATCAAGAAGGAGCTGAGTTAGCAAATGATTGCCCATGAACAATTTCCGAACTGAATCACTTTGATACACAATTATCTGCTATTCTCATAGATCCTAAAGTCAGTTAAGATTGGTATCTGTTAATAAGATGAAATGAACCGAATTAAGAAACTTTATGTAAGTAGAAAACTTTATGGGAATTTAAATGGTTAAAATGTTTATTACTAATTATGTTTATTATCAGAGTGACAGACTACTGTAGTTACATATTTTATTCGATTTTGTTCACATTATTTTAATCTTAACAGTTATTCAAAGCACTTCTGATATTCTAAATCTTTCAAATGTAGGTAATCAAAATTGCAAAACAAAACAAACAAAAAAAAAAAAAAAAAACACTTCTAATTTGCAATTTTTATACAAATGCTCACCTGAATGTTGGTATGGGGTAACTCTGTACATTGCAAACAAGAAATACACTTCTCCCTTGTAAAATTATCAAACGAACACCAATGGAAAATATATTTTTTACTCTTGGAGCTACACTAGTTTGAGGTTCTGAAAGAAAATAGAAATTTCCAAAGCTAATTTACTGGAGTATAGAGCTGATTTAAGTTACAGAAAAAGAATTCTTAAATCATCATTTAATTTTATTTGCCGTCTGTTCATGACTGATGAAATTAGTTAAATGCTTCTAACCTTATTTGAAAAAATTTAATTAGTTGTCCTAACTATAGATGTTGTTTTTTCCCTATTCCATTTTCCTTTCACCATAGTATTCATGGACATTTATATGGGATGTGCTTTTAAAAACTATATATACGCTTTCTTTTACTTTTAGCCTTAACCAAATATAAAATCCAGAATGTGTCAGTGTCCTTAGAACAACTTCAGAGGAAACATTCTGTGCGTCCTCACCTGAAGAGAGGAATGGGGTTTGCCTGAGCATCACAGGGAAGGACTGCAGGATGATTCCAAGATCCTACTACAGCATCCAACTTTGACTTAGGAGGAAGACGTGGAGGGGTACTGCCAATTGGCTCTAAAATTAAAAACAAGGAGGTGTGGGGACACTTAACTTTAAAATGAAATGTTGCTGATATTTGAAATAAATGCAATAGCTCTCTCACAGTGTATGCTTCCTTGAATGTATTTAAAATGCACTACCTCACCTGAATGTAGGGACTGGCTGCCCTTGGGCTTCACAGAGAACCACCACCTCTGATCCCCCTTTCTTAGTAAGTATATCTGACTTTCCTCTTGGAGGCAATCTGGGAGGCTCACTGCCAATGGATTCTGATAAAAAATATATTTTCTAAACTCCTGGATATATCTACAGAGCTTAATTTCATTCCTTTCATAATGGTTCTGAATTAAAAGGCTTACAGAAACAGAATCTTCTTCAGTATTAATTTTCAAATAAGATTTTTAGTGATTGAAAATAAGCTCTGGTATTAGAAGTCTATGAAATAATCTTACCTGAATGTTGGAACAGGGGACCCTTGACCTTCACAAAACAAACCAAAGCTACGACCAATCCTCTGAATGACTATTGGTTTAGTAAGGGGAGGAAACTTGGGTGCCACTCCTCCAATGTGTTCTGCAGAATAAGACATGAACCAAAGACTGCTATTTCTTATTGCATTTTTACATTCTCTTTAAACATGAATACTGAACTTATTCTTGGAATTTTATCAGCCAACCAATGTTTTAAAGTAATACCAACGACTGCAAGGAGGGTGCAATACTTACTACAGCTTCTCCTACTATTCAGCTATTTTACCTTTGACTATTAAAAAACATTTAAAGTTTCTGCCCTGCATCTTTAAGCTCATAACAGACATGGTTTCTTGCTTTTTGCCATAGTATAGCCAGATTGCCACTGTTAGAAATAGATTACTAATACAGAAATTGTTTCTTTGGACATTAATCTTACCTGAAAACGGGAATTGGAAATGCCTGAGCCTCACAAAGAAACCCAAAACCCTTCCCTGCTTCAACATCAAAAGAGTTAGATTTTGATGTTTTTGGAAGCTTTGGTGAAGCCCTTCCTACCGGTTCTGCATGTAATGAAATAAAAATCCTAATTAACCTGTTTTATGTGCAGCTATTTGTTAAAACATTTTGCTTTACATATTGTTTTCTAAACTTTAATTGCAGAAAAAGAGCCTTTCTATTTAACATAAAAAGAATACAAAAACTCTTTTAGACACAAATTGAAGAGAAGCAGTACCACGGATTTATGAATGTCATGTAACATTCAATCAAAATTTTAAGCATACTTATTTTTCAATGATCCTAGAACCAAAAACTGAAAGCGGAACACAGTGAAGCATAAATGAACCTCATCAAATCGCAATGTGAGATGAATGAACACCTGATTTGCTTCACTAAAAAGCAATTCAGTGAGCCAATTCAAGTGTACATTCCATTTATATTGTGATTTACTAATATTATTTGTCATTAGTGCTGTAAAGACTTAATAGAATGTACACTTGATTTGCTTTACTAAAAAGCAGTTCAATGAACCAATTCAAGTATGCATTTTAGTTAATTGATGGAAATTAATCATTCCTCCACACTAGCCTTATATAGGCTAAGATATTTTATGGATAGAGTCAACATGAAAAATTCAATGCCATGGCCGGGATTTGAACCACGGATCTCCTGGTTTCCGTCCAGTCGCTCTTAACCTTTGAGCTACCATGGCCAACATGCCTTCCTGACATTAAATTCTCCAGTTGACTTGTATATTTCCCCGGTAGACCACTAGGGGCTCTCGCATCCGAGATACACCGTTTGTGGCGACTTATTGTTGTAAGTACTTAAGTCCCAGGCTTCATCATTTAACTCTTATTATTTTAGTTAATTGATGGAAATTAATCATTCCTCCACACTAGCCGTATATAGGCTAAGATATTTGATGGATAGAGTCAACATGAAAAATTCAATGCCATGGCCGGGATTTGAACCACGGATCTCCTGGTTTCCGTCCAGTCGCTCTTAACCTTTGAGCTACCATGGCCAACGTGCCTTCCTGACATTAAATTCTCCAGTTGACTTGTATATTTCCCCGGTAGACCACTAGGGGCTCTCGCATCCGAGATACACCGTTTGTGGCGACTTACTGTTGTAAGTACTTAAGTCCCAGGCTTCATCATTTAACTCTTATTATTTTAGTTAATTGATGGAAATTAATCATTCCTCCACACTAGCCGTATATAGGCTAAGATATTTGATGGATAGAGTCAACATGAAAAATTCAATGCCAGGAGATCCGTGGTTCAAATCCCGGCCATGGCATTGAATTTTTCATGTTGACTCTATCCATCAAGTATGCATTCCACTTATATCATGATTTGCTAATATTATTTGTCATTAGCACTATAAAGGCTTAATGGCAACTTCAACACTAATGGAAAACTATGTTCAGCTGTGCTGTATATAATAATTTCTTTAAGTACTCTTTGGAGTGGAGAATTCTGTTATATAGCTTACTAAAACTGGAACAGTTTAGTTTCTAAGATTAAACAGTTTTAACATTTATGGAAAGTTTTAATTATATAGGTGCTTAATGTTTATGCAGGTATCTGACAGAAAGGGTATGCAAGATTGTTCAAGTATGAAAGATAATCTGGTTTTGTCATTAGCTATATAAATAAAATTTAACTTTTAAAAATGTGTTTGTTTAAATGTGTAAAGCATATAGTTTCAGCTTCAAGCTGATTTGCAGTGAACTAAGCCTTACATAAATCTGTCCTTGCTAACCATAAATGCTCTTAATTTGGAGAATATGAAATGCTGCCTCTTTGTTTTCTTTCATTTTATTGTTTCTACTGAGCCCTTAAGAAGTACCATTCTTCAATACATTATTGTAATTGGTGAATAAGTATTACTTATCTGTTATATTGATAATTATAAATAATAAATTAGTTGATGAAGCAAACAATGAATTTGTAAAACTAGCCCTGTTTTGATTAATATTAATATCGAGGATTACTGAAGTTTAGTCAATAATTATAATAATTACAGTTTATAAAATTATATTTTCAGTAGTGTTATTTTTTTTTTCAAAGTTCCATTCTTATTCTATGCTATAAACCTTCAGACTATGTAATAACAACAGCTACTACTACTTTGCTAAAATTCAATTTCCCTATATTTAATACTCAGTTTACAGGAGCTGTACTTCTCCTAACAGAATTTGTTAATAATTAAAGGATGTTAAAATTTAATTGTTATTTTAAAATGATTTTTAATTATTATTTAATTTATATATTAAAATGTTAAGTTCCATCTAAAAATTAAAAATAAATGCTTCTATTATTAGAGCTTTGTTGAAATATGTGCACATACAGGCTATCATAATTGATAGCCCAAACTAATAAGACGACAAACAGCAAATGCAAATAGAAGCAAAAATACCCCAGCAAACACTGTACCACTAATGTCTACAATTCCAAAATGATCTGAGGGTTGTTTAAAAGAAATTGCTATTTGTTGCACAAATGAATCAAATCTTGAACACTTGTAAAGCTCTTTTAATGGGAGAAAGTGAACAGTACTTTTATAAGGGCAATCAATGATAATTCATTATTCCAAATTACACAACCAACTGTAGGCAAACTTTGATAGTGAATTATTAAATTTTAGATGAGTCGTATTTTTTACACATCTGCTTCACTTTCGTACCTATTTTGAGGACATGTTTTGCAAATCATCGTTTGCATCTACGGCTCTTATGCGACTGAAGCTTGATCCAGCGGTGTGGGTAATTCTGGGGTTGCTGCTGCCATCTGTTGATTTAGTGATGAACTTAAATGTGGGATTCTCTTCTGGCGGGATTTCAAAGTTCATTAGTTCATTAGTTCAGCAGCAACCCCAGAATTACCCACACCGCTGGATCAAGCTTCAGTCGCATAAGAGCCGTAGATGCAAACGATGATTTGCGAAACATGTCCTCAAAATAGGTACGAAAGTGAAGCAGATGTGTAAAAAAAACGACTCATCTAAAATTTAATAATTTTTCGCTTCACTGTGGTGTTCCAATACAGTTAAATCTCGATATATTTGATAGTGAACTTTCACTTAGAAGTGAAATATTCAATGCCACAGTCAGGATTTGAACCACAGATCTTTAGCTATACATGAAGCTGCTTTACCACTTAGTTACCATGGCAACATGCTGATACAACAATAAATAAATAAATGAACGAATGAATGGATAAATAAATAAATAACCTAAGGTTTAAATTCTGGCTGTGGCTTTGAATCTTTCAGTCTAGTACTTCTCATGTAGCATACACATAGCAGTGAAATGTCTTGATAAGGTAAGCAATGAGAGAAATTTGAACCAAATTAACAGAAATAATTTTAAAAAAAATCTACATTTTTAATTAATTTTGAACCTAATAATAAAATTTTTAAGTGGATATTAAAATCCCTATTTCAATAATAATAAATCTGCTAAATTCATGATCCATTATTTCAGAAAACTATTTATCAGACTGAAATGTTCACAAAAAGTAGAAACATGCCTTCTTAGTTCATTGATCTTCTTTTAAGTAACAAGTTTGTTTATATAGTTAGATATGATTATTTTCTTAACATTCATTCATTCATTCATTCATTCATTCATTCATTCATTCATTCATTCATTCATTCATTCATTCATTCATTCATTCAGTCTTTCACATCCAACATAGAGTGGGACTCAGAGCAACAGCATTAAAGAGTAAACATTATTAAAAGAAACTCAATTTTGATTACAATTTATTAGTTAAAATTTGTTTAAAATATAGTCAACCAAGTTATTAACACCAAAGTAGATCCATAGCAGTACAAAGAGGTTGTTTTTACCATACTAAAATTTAATTTTGCTCTCTTCATTAGCTTCTGAAAAAATGGATTTATATAAAAAAATGTTATTTATAGAAATTGTTATTTGAAGTAAATATGGTGAAAATAAACTTGCTTGTATCTGGAAAGAACGAAACTACATGACCACCATACAGAAGCTGCAATACCAATCCTTTAAAAAATGGGCTAAGTTTGCCTGTGTACTCCAAGCATGTAAGAATTAAAGCATTTTCTGTGAAGTACTGCAGAAACACCAATACAAAATAGTAGATGTACTGACTTTTACAAAAATTATATTTAAAATATAAGTACAATGTCTCTAATTATAAAACATGTCTTATATTAAGGAAGAAATCTAAGTTAGTAAGATATAAAAGAACTAAATATGCCAATTTTTGACAATTTTTTGCCATTTATACTTAAAGCCAGTCATGAAAGCTAGTAACCACACATTCTATTAACAGATTAACAATTCAGTGGAAGGCTCAAATGGAAAATGTAGTGTTTTGCAGTAGTGCAAAAACATATACTGCTGTAAGAAATCCTACTATTCCTATACTCTTAATGAGGAATCATTTCAAGTAACAAGGAAGAATTCTAAAATCAATGTCCTCATGAACACCATTCGTGCAGAAGAAACAGTAAATCACTGATACGAAATTATGTTGGTACTCATGTACATAAAGTAATTTTTAAATAATAATGTGCAAGAAGAAAAGCTTTCATAGAAATATATGAAAGCTTACTTGATTGAACAGCCATATGAGTTCGGAACAACATTATATACATTACTTTAATTAAAGCCTACAAAATACAAGGGTCATGCATGCAAAAATTTGGATTACACAATGTAAAATGTTACTTATTTGCAAGCCCATAATTTCATGCTTAACCCCTCTTTCTGTAATATATTTTGGAAAATATATATTTTTTTTAATTTTCTCAAAATTGTCCGTCCATCTGTCCCTGTTGACAAGTCATTCCCCTTCTATTTCTCAAAATAGTGAACTTTCCCTTTCTGCTGTTAGTTGTATAATCAGAGTATTTACTAATGAAATGATTTTGTATATTTTTATGAAAACATATTTGAACACTTCCAGAAAAGATTCTGCTGCAACTGTTGCTTTTGCTGGCTTGGTATGGTTCACAGAAACGTAATTGTCCTTCACCTATTAAAATGTTGAAATAATAATGACATTTCATATAATATACAGATTGTTACTGTTTCTAAAAGAAAACAATACAATGAAAAATGGCTTTTCTATTATTGCAAAAATGAAGTCAAGAAAATAGGTTATATCTTCCAGGCAAATCAGCAGATAAGGTATTCATGGACATTAAAATGTCAACACATTGTTTAACTTGTTTTTACTATACATTTACCTAATTTACTGGAACCATTATACTAGCAAATCACTCAAGTTCCCTAAATGTTGAATGAAAATTATTATTTACATGTGGGGACTTGGAAAATTTTATATAACTACAATTGCATAATTAAGTTATTCAATTCATCTTACAGCTATATTAGCCATAAAAACTTCCAGTATTATAAAACCACTAGGCAGTGATACATATTCACAAAATCATAATGGGACCCAGAAAGACATAACAAAATATATATATAATCGTATATATATTATGGTGCAACATACATAACAGAACTGAAAATATACCTACTTTTTCATGTTCTAGTTCTTCAATCATTCATTTTACAAAATGCTAGTATAGCAGTTCTTTTAAGCATTATAATGATTAAGCGAACATTCAAGTGTTCTTCTTTAACCAAGAGCAACACATTTTCTTTTACATCAAACTAAAGCAACTGAAGTCTATTTTTCATTCTATATTCAGCACCAATCAAGAAAGGGATTGACAGTTCCTAACCATATGGTGGAAGATGTTAAATGAATGGAAGAGGATGAATACATCATTAAGGATATCATAGCAACAAAAAGAAGGATCACTTAGATCTAACACATTTCCATAGCAACAGTAGATGTAAAAGCCTTGTTGGCAATACTGTAAAACATGATTAGTATGTGCCTACAAGCAACCTAGAGGTAATATTAACTGCATTCTAGCACTGTCACTGCAGTATAAATAATGCCTTCCTTCCTTTAGCTCCAGCTTGCAATGTCTGCATCAGTTAGTGATTACCTATGTCCTGACAAGTTTCTTTGTATGATTCTATTTATATGGTTAATTGCCTTGTATTTACATATGTTTAAGTCTGCATATCTAAGTGTGTGCTGTGATTTACGATTGCACTAATCTTTAAAAATATTTACTATGTCAAAAAGATAGTGACAAAGATAGTACAGCTAAAAAACCACCAGAGCATATTTGAATTTCAAATTAAACTATTTGGTAATGGTATCCCAATCAAAGGATTGCTGGTGTATTGCTGGAAAACTGGTCACAAATAGGTAGGCTTTCCTTGACCATTGCCATTTTAATCTGATTAAATTAATTTGGACGGATGTAAAGGGTTATGCTGGGCAAAATAACAAAGATTTCACTATCTTCAGTAATAAAGCCTACAAAAGGGGCAGTAATAACAGTGAAAACCAAAAACTGGGGGAAAAAAAAAACTATAATACATTTCTTTGTATTAACTCTTGTTAATACAAAGAGGTAATAAGTACAGCATGCAGAAAATGAAGGAGTTTTAAAAGAAAGGATATAACAGCTTGATTTTTCTGCGAGGAAATCTAGCAACAATGTCAGTGATGCAAAGGATTTGGATATTAGCAGCATTTTCCTGTTGCAATAAGCATCAATGTTTTACAGGTATGTCACTTCTTAATACAAATCTTAACAGTAATATATATTTGCACGTTCTATCTTGAAATAAAATAATATGATTTCATATTAGGTTTTAAAATTTGCATGTTGGGGAACAATTTGAAATAATTACTTCTCCTTTAAATCTTTAATTTGGTTTAATTACTTGATTCCAGCTTGCTGTTATGTGTTATGTTGTGATTACTTTTGAATTTATATAATAGATTAATAAAGAATTTAATTTTCTTTCCCTGGCTTGAATTTAATTGGTGAACATGAAACTTTATCTCTGGGCCGTGGTATGGGATTGATGTATTTTATTATTTTAAAGTTACTGAAATAATAATGCTGATGCTTTTCTTCAGATAAATATTTAATCCAAAACACAACTTATGAATTAATACAATAATCCACAAATATTTCCACACACATTGTCCTCATACAGATATTAAATCTTTCACCACAAACGTCTTTTTCTGGATGTAGAATCCCTTTCCTTTATAACCATTCTCTTTTTCTATGCATTAAATTCTCATTTCCAACTATATTTCTTGTTATATGTGTTTGGAGGAATTTAGTAACAGTGACGACAAAATTAATCGCACAAACTATTTGTAGTTGGTTTATTGATACTCGTCACTTACTTTGAAACTAGTCTCTCATTAATATAAAAAAGTAAGTGACGAGTATGAATAAACCAACCTCTTTTTGAATTACCACTACACTTTCAAACAATATACAAATTTTCTTTTTAACTTTTGCTACAAAATCTATGAACAACATCTGATTTGGGGCTAATCATGAATAACAGCTTCAATCTTTTGTATACATATTCATTAATTTACTATTGTCTTCATATACATACTTAAGTAATACAGTGTGATCATATAAACCTAGACCATTTCAATAGGTCATAACTTTTGAACCAATTATAGGACACATGTGCAACTTTGGGAAAATATAATACCAATGGGAGATTACATTACACTATTTACAACAAAGAAAATGTAGAAGTGTCCACCACCAGCATCTATACATGTTTGCACTTGTCTCAACATATTCTCTGAAGTTTTACGGAGATTATCCTTGCCAATGTTACTTATTTCGGTTCGAATAGATTCCTTGAGGACATCAAATGTCCGTGGCCTATTCTTTTAAACTCTATTTTTAGATACCCCACAAGAAAAAATCCGGTGAGATTAGGTCAGGGGATCTTTGAGATTATTCAATTATCAACAAAACTGGTTACAAGTTCCATGGTGTCATTAGATGTTTGGCACATTGCTCCATCTTGCTGGAAATAATCTTCTCTCAATTTGATATCATCTCCATAAAACTCAAAGAATATGGTGAGATGAGTGCAAACATGTATAGATGCTGGTGCATGACACTTCCAACATTGGGTGGTATGCATAAAAACTAAGCAATTGCTTTTGCTTCAAATCTGTAGCAAAATCTAGCTAATGCTTCGATATATATGCATAATACTATCCAGCAATTACTTTTGCCTTAGCAAAAGCTAGATCACATAGGCCAGGTTAAGCAAAAGCTATGAAGATTAGCAATTGCATAACACCTAGGAATTGCTTTTGCTTCATAGCAATTGCTATGAAAAACTGAAGTCTGCCTCAATGGTGACTTCGCTAGCTTAGCTAAAGGTTTATCGGAAGCAGAAACGGCTGCGTTTATGAATATTTGAGAAAGAAAGGTCTACAGACAAAGGAAGAACTCTGAAGTACGGGATTTCAAAAAGTTATATAGATTTAGCAGTGAAAATGTTAGTGGGAGAAATTCACGAAACGCCCGGCAAAGCTTTGAGTGGTGAGCAGAAAATGAGGACTTTTTTAAAGATACTTTGGAGACCCGGGTTTCCAGGTTGGAGTTGGAGAAGACATATGGGTATACACCAGAGTAGTGTCAAGAACTGTCACATACGTAGCAAGCAAAATAGTTGAGAAAACTCATTTTGGAATGTCGTTTCCTTCGGATCAAATGAGTATGCACGATGCTAAACTTCAGTAACTCTCCAGTGGTTGCCATAGGGTGCAATATCACTTTTTGCTCTCTGCAAAGTGTCAACCTCTTTCTTGTTTGGAGCTTCTTGTATAATTACTATTAAACAGATACTTTTTGTGTTGTCTTAATTTCTTTATTGTGTTGAAGTTAGATTGTGTTAAATACCTAATTGACCTATATTAATAACCAATATGGCTTCTTTATATCTACAAAAATGTTTTACATTTTAAATTCTTATTACTAGAAGATGATAAATGAACTTGTTCTCTATAAAGTAATGACATGTTCCTATGTTTTATGTAAAAAAAGATTTGAAATGAGTATTAATCTAAGTGCATTTATGATGAATGGCTTGTTTAATACTTAAGTTTTAAAAACAACATTTGGGAAGTTAGATGAACTTAAACTTTCAAATATCTGTGTTCTTAATGCTATAAGACAAAATAAAATATGACACAACAGCAGTAATACAAAAACAAACAAGAGAGAGAGAGACTACATAGATGTATTAGATATCTCTACCTGAAAGACGGGGCAGGGAAACCTTGTGCTTCACAGAATAGTACAAAGCTCTCTGTTTCATATGTTCTGAAAGATTCAGATGTCCTTGAGCCAGGAATTTTGGGAGGTGAACCCCCAGAAGGTTCTGTAGCAAAGGTGTAACTTTTTTAATTATACATGAACCAATTTTTTTCCACTCTTTTCGTTATGTCAGATATACATACTTAATCATAAATATAATCATAGATTTATAATACTTCTATAAACATAAAATGTGTAATTTGTAAGTCAAACTGTGAAGCTATTTACTGCACATTTTTAATGATAAATATTATAATATTTCCAAACAATTTTATAAATTCAGGCATATGAAGTGAATTAACTTTAAAGAGAGTCGATTAAAGTATCTACCAGTATCCATACAAAATTCAGTAAAAAGCCATTGTGAAAATATTTTGGAGGAAATAGAGAACAGATCCTTTCAGAAGAGAAAACATAATGCTATCCATTCTTTGAAACAGAAAAACGTTATTTACACAAAGGCAGACAAAGGCAACAAGATAGTCATAATGGAAAAATCAGATTATATTGAAAAAATGGAAAAAATGCTAACTGACAACGAATATGAAACCATTAACAAAAATCCTCTAAAAACTTGCATACAGTCATATGAAAAAACAATAGCAAAATCAAGCATAATACCAAACAAATATGCAGTTAAACCGGATAACCCAACCTTACCTAGACTTTATGGCTTACCCAAAATACACAAACCATCCATAACAATGAGACCTATAGTTAGCAGTATAAATTCACCAACATACAAACTTGCAAAGTGGCTAACAAACAAATTCAATTCATTTCCAAAATTCGACAGCCTAAGCATCAAAAACACCTATGAACTTATAGAACACATTAAGGATACTGAACTAAAAGAAGAGGACACACTAGTCTCATTTGATGTTAAATCACTGTTTCCCAGCATACCAGTTAATCAACTCCCACCGTTGATAGAAAAATGGCTTAAATCACTTGGAATGGCATCATCTGAAATTTCAGACTACATTGAACTAACCAAATTATGCATAGAACAGAATTTCTTCCAGTTTCAAACAAAATATTATCACCAAACTTCAGGGTTAGCAATGGGCAACCCACTATCACCCTTCCTGGCCGATCTGTACATGAGTGCATTAGAAATAAGGATCAACAAAGGTTTCCCTTGGATGTTCAAACTCTGGCAACGATATGTAGATGACATCTTTGCAATAGTACCAAAAAAACACATCAGTGATGCACTAAAACTTTTAAATATCCAAGAAAAAAGCATCAAATTCACTGTAGAAATAGAAAAAGACGAGCATTTACCATTTTTGGATCTAAAAATAATGAGGAATAAAAACAGACTAAACTTTGGCATTTACAGAAAACCAACACAGACAGACAACTACATAAAAGCTAATGGCTACAACCCAAGATCCCACAAACAGGCAATCTTCAATAGTTTAGCACACAGACTGGTAAACATCCCTCTCACAGCAGAAGAATACAAAACAGAATACAACAAAATAATTGAAATAGCACAAAAAAATAACTTTCCCAAATCATTAGTGGACAAAAAAGTGAGCTTAGCAAAAAAGAAGAAGCTTCTAAAGGAAACCACAACTCTCTCATCTACAGAAACTAATGTGATTTTCAAAAAATTCACTTACCATCCATGGGCCTATGATAAATTCAAAAAAGTCTTCAAAAAACAAAATATTCAACTAGCACCAGTCAACCATTTCTCCTTAAAAAACCTAATTTGCTCAAACATCAAAGATGCCATTCCATCAAACAAAAAATCTGGTATATATCAAATTGAATGCAATGACTGTAGTCAAATTTATATTGGAAAAACAAAAAGAAATTTAGAAACAAGAGCAAAGGAACACTTTAGAAACATAAAATATAAACAATTAGAAAAATCAGCAGTTGCCACACATTTTTGGGAAAAAAACCACAACATAAATCCAGAACCAAAACTACTGAAACATACATCAGGAAAACAAGAACTATCCACATGGGAACAAATCTTCATTTCAAAAAATAGGAACAAAGTATTCAATTTCGACATCCCCCAGAAGGATTTGTTCAGCAAGTTCCTTGAGCCGCCACCAGAGGAGACCTGTGACAAGGTATCGTCAGCTACACCAACGAGAATCAGTCGAGAGCCGGCCGATGATAGAGGCAAAGCCTCTGAAACTAGTTCCGGAAAAATTTAAAAGTAAGTGTTGTCTAGTGTCTTTAATCGACTCTCTTTAAAGTTAATTTATCATAACAACACTGTTTTCAACACTTCCAAGAAAGTAATATGAAGTGAACTTTATCAAGCAGCACATGCTTACTTTATCACTAAGAAATGTGAAATATATCAGAAAAAGTGTCAAATGCACTTCTGCTTTTGTTTATTAAAATTGTCACATAACTCATTTTCACTCAATAGTGAAAATATTTGCTGAAAACCTTGTTATTGAATAGAATATAACAAATTAAAAAGCCTAAATAGTAATTGTTCATCACTTTGAACCTATTTTTACCAATCAATAAAAATGTTAACTTCCTTGAAGTATATATATATTTAGTAATATTTGAAAATTTCTTGCTTAGACAAGGAATTGGTATTTGAAGCAAATTACAAGATTAGAAAGCCTATCACTTCCTTTAAAAGAGAAGGAAATTATTGTAACTGCTTTTAATTGGGCACATTGTATTGTCTCACCTCCAGGAGGTAAAAGGGGCTTGAACTTTGAATCTGGTCATGTAGTCAATGTGTTTGTTATAAAATAAGTAGGTATATGTGAATCACTCATGCTGCCAGATCTAATATGTGCGTTCAACTGCTTGATAGGTATTATGCATTTATTTGACAATACTGTGTGTTGTATATGACATTAGCATGCATAAACATTATGAGGATGGTAGAAAATTATGCATGATTGGAGGAATTTAGTAACAGTGACGTCAAAATTAATTGAAAAAAAGCTATTCATAGTTTTTAACACTTCATCACTTATGTTTTTATACTGTCGCGAACCCGTTATCTATGATAGCGCGGCTTGTGTACACAAAGAGCCGGAAATAAAGATAGCGGAGATAAAAGACTTACCGACACAGATAAGTGAGGTAAATGGACATTTCTAGTGACTTCTTAATTGATAGAGATTATTCAGTTTCTGGTTTGCTTTAGAACAGTCTAGAAATTATCAATGGAGGTATATAAAAGAGATTGTGACATGCCAGAGGAGTGGCAAACAGAGCAGTCAGTCCTGAACAGTAGTAAACACAGTAAGGACTCGTAAACAGAGAGACATAACAGGAGTGTTGTAAACAGATGTAATCAGAACGCTGTTTGTGTAGTCATCAACCTTGGTAGATTGTGTTGTGTATGTGACGTAATGTTGTTACGTGAGAATTGAACAGTGTATTTCTATGGAAATAAAGAACATTTGAAATATCTGCAACTCGGACTTTAAATTCTACGAACCCATAAAGTCACAATATTATTTAGGGACTAGTTTCGGAAGCCACTGCATCCATTACAACCACGAAGGTCCAACTATCATCTTATTATCATCTGCTCTCTTCTCTCTGGTGCTGTAACTATGAACTTTGTACTTTGATCCATGCTGTTAACCTCTGTTCTACTTTTCCTTGAGACTTGTGAGTCTTAATCATTTATGTGTGATTGGAGGAATTTAGTAACAGTGATGTCAAAATTAATTGAAAAAACTATTTGTAGTCAGTTTTTAACACTTTATAGTTCCACCACCAGAGAGATGAAAGCAGATGACAACAACAGACGATAGTTGAACCTTTGAGGTTGAAAATGGTGCAATGCCTTCTGAAACTAGTCCCTCAATAATATAAAAATGTAAGTGACAATGTGTTAAAAACTGACTACAAATAGTTTTTTCAATGGTAGAAAATGTTTAGGTAGCACATTCCTCTAGCTTCTTTCTTCCAATGGTCAGGCTCTATCTTTCACTCTCCTTACTCCTTGTAGGCATGCATATCCCCCTCTCTTTCTTTCACATAATGGTGTATTACGACAACAGCAGCACCATACCTAATCATTGAATGGAGGAACTTAATGTGATTTTTTTACTCATACTTTAGTTTTCAACCTAGAGGAAAGGGAGTGAATATCTAAATTTAAAATTGTTATTCCATTGTGTAAGGACTATAATACAATGAAGCACAAAATTAGTATAATTTTGAGTTGAACTAATACTCAATGCTCCACTTATTGCTAGTATTTACCTGGAAAATGTTTCGTTAGGATCTTCCTAACATCATCAGCTGTTGTCGACTCAACAGCTCAAATGAGTCGACAACAGCTGATGATGTTCGGAAGATCCTTATGAAATACGTTCCAGGTAAATACTAGCAATAAGTGGAGCATTGAGTATTAGTACGACTCAATATTATATTAAAATTGTTAACTGATCTTTGATACCTTATCCAAACTTTCTAAAATATAGAAAATAGAACACAATATTAAATATGAGTGGGAAAATAGATTTATGTGGAATAAGAACAAAGATGCCTTATATTCACCCAAGTATCCATTTAATAACAATGCAGTACTTTAATGTCAAAGCTAATAAAATTACCAAAGGAGCTAAGGAAAATAATATTAATGGAATGGATAAAAGGATAGCAATTCTTATTCTTTTATTAAAGAATCTGTGCAAATAGGGAAGCCATATTAGCAATAACTAATGCAATGGGGATTATTCAAACTGAGTGTGCTATATCTTCTTTAAACAAGGAATCTTCAGTAATTTTATTTACATTACAACAAATGCTAATAATGAGCTGCATGAGTTTGTGTGTATTTTTTGTTTATTTTATAAACTCTTTGAAATACAAAGTAACAGAAGGAATACAAACACATGAGCAAAAGAACAATTTTAAAGAGAACTGTTATATATCCGACTATGTAAGTTAAGTGCAAGATATAGGGTCTCATAGCAAATAAAAATAAACATATTAAACCAACCTATGACTTGGAATTGGATGTGCCTGAGCTTGGCAGAGCAATGATATGTCCAGGTTGAAAGGTTTCTGTAGCACTGTAACTTTGGATGTGGGAGGAACCATTGGGGCTGTGCTACTTACAGGTTCTATCACATAAACAAAAAATATCCATTTGATTTTAGATGAATACACCAAAAGTCATTTCATATGTACATATATAAAGGTTTTACTATGACTCAGTTTTGACTATTTCATATTTTCCATAAATGTTACACAAGGTAAAATCTCCTAGAGATGGTCAAAAAACATTACAGCCAATTTTTTCCTACAAAAAAAAATGCAGCATTAAAACCAAATGGCTACTAATTAATTCTATTATAATTAATCCAGGAATCTCTCTAGGATGAAAAGACAAACATTTTAAAAATTTTCTACACCTCAAACAATCCTCTGTATGGAAAAGTTTCCACTATATTTAATTTTCTCAAGAATGGCTTTAAAAATGTAAGAGATAGATAATTTCTACAGAAAAAAATGCTTTGTTAAAATATATCTTTGCAAATGTCTGGAAATGTGTAGCTCTGTTATTTTTCCATGTGATTCACTGCTTACAAAAATTAAATTTTAATATAAAAGCTGAGGAACGTTTCATTCTCTTTAACCAAATTTGTATTGTCTAGGTTAAAATTGTTTCTGGATAAACATTTGTGATTATTGTCAGAAGAAGAACTGAAATTACCTACTATATTTAAAGGATACCAAAGCTTGATACTACATAGAAAAACTTTATTAAATGTTAAACATATTATTATGTAGATAGAGTCAAACTGAAAAATTCAATGCCACAGCTGGGATTTGAACCAAGTGTGAGCAGTAACAATCATATTATAAATTTGATTATCACCAATTAAGGATCCTGGCTGACCTAATGCAGTTCGAATTAGAATTCTTAATGTATTTAATCTTTTAATGATCAATAATGGATCATAAAACTAACATATTAAATTTAAAGAAGAGTTTATTTTATCTTTTAAATATAACTTCCGATTATAACAAGAAAAGTTTTGTAGTAACATTCCTATATGCAAATGATCAAGTAATCATTCCTGATAATGAAGATATGCTAGAAAGAGCACTAATTTGAACTACATACAATAGTTCTTAATTACAATTTTAACATCTAGAATGATAAAACTAAATCCAAGGTATTTCAAGGAATTCATCCGTTAAGATGTAAACTTCTATTAGAAAATAACATGATTAAACAACTGAACACATTCAAATTTTTAGGATCTTCAGTATCATACATTAAAGAAGTAAATATTAGAACTAAAGTTGAAAGTTTCACAAGGAATTGGAACAATTAAAATAACTTTAAAAAATAAAGTAAAGATAGAATGATGAAATTTATAAAACCATGGCAGCCCCAGTAGCCCTATGCAGGAGCACAACTTGGAGAATGACAAAAAGAGATAAAAGCAAGTTACAGGCAAGGAAAATGAGATTTTTAAGAGCAGTTTTAGGAGTCACTAGAAGAAATAGCATAAAAAATGATATAGGAAACCAATGATGGATCTTTCATCTAAATGAAGAAATAGATCATAACAGACAAAAATGGCTAGAGCGCATAAAATGAATGAGGAATGCTACCCAAAGAAAATAATACACTACTTACCCAAAGGAAAACAAAGTATCAGAAGATCTAAAACTAAAGGATACTTAATCATTTGGAGTATGCACCAAGCCTCAGGAAAGGGTTAATGCTTAATGGAGAAGAAGAAAATATATATTTTTTTTACAAGTAGGCAGATCAGCTTATTTCCTATTGTATTTGTGACATTTACACTATTACAAATATAACAAGAAGCAAGCTGCTTTACTTGTGAAGAAATTGGCTGCATCATTTTTTGGTTCTCTCATATTTAAAGACACCTTAGCTAAGTAATTGTTAACTTTCATGAAAATTCATTATAAGCGATATGTAATTTCAGATATTCACTGAAATTAAATTGAATTAAAATGTTCTGACATTAATATTTATTAACCACATTAACTATTTAATCTGCATAAATTTCCTAGTGTTAATATTCAACAAACTTGTTCTCTGTAAGTGATTTTATAGGAACACATGCTAAATATTCATTTAAAGTTAACAGAGATATGGTATAACATTTTAGCTTCCTAAATGTTGCCTGAAAGTTTATATGGGTAAACAATTTCAAAAGCAATAATCATTCTGCTTTCTTGTGCACTAACATATTCAGTATGTTCACTATTATTATAAATTAATCATTGAATAATAAAGTTTTCTAGTAATTTTATGTATGAATGGGCTGTTGCGCATAATATAACCTCCAAAGTCTCTTAATAAATTTGTTTTACAAGGTGATAAGAAAGATTGATCATTTGTAATAAAGGAAGTTTATTCTATAATATTTAACTTTTAATGTAGTAGTATGAGAAGTACCTTAAAAGTTCAAAACTTGACAAAGAAAGCAAAAGTTAAAAAGAGAGCCCTCTTTTTCCTTTTACTTATTGTTCAACATATCACCTTGTAAAGCAATATAGCTAATTAGTCCAATGAATTTACAATTTTTTAATACCTTCAGGAAAATAAGATTTATCTAAATGTGAAAAAGAAATGTTTACTCAATTACAACACCATCAATTGCCACTTATTTAGGTTTGGAAATAAAAAGTAGTTACTGAAGCCAAATCTGTGAGTGTGCAGAATGTGGAAGAAAGGTGCAATACTGTAGCCACAATCACAAATGCGGATGAGGTATTATTGTGATGAATAATATTCCGTTTTGCAAGATGTGAACATATGCTTGAATACCATCTTCAATTGATCTTGTGCTGTATAGTAATATTTCCTGTGATGGTTTTGCCCTTCTGAAGGTAGTCTACAAGCACTATACCATGAAAATACAAGAAAAGAACATGACTTTTTCTGCAGATGGAACTGTTTTTGCTTTCACCAGTTGCCACTAACTATTTGGACTGCTCCTTTGTCTCTAGCATGTAGTGGATGAATCCATGCTTCATCCACTATTAAGAAACATTCACGAAAATTCACTGCATTACATATGCATACTTTCACTGTATCATTTCTTATGGTATAATACTATGGGGGAACTGCGAAAAAGCGATTACCATATTTAGATTACAAAAGAGAGCTATACGTACCATACTAAAGGTAAACAAAAGAACTAGTTGCAGAACACTTTTTCAAGAATTAAAAATATTGCCTCTACCTTGCTTGTATATCCAAGAAATAGTAACCTTTGTTAAATTAAATATCCATTTATACTCCACTAATACACAAACACATAATCATGATACTCGAAGAAAAGAGCAAATAAGTATAATCCCCCATAACACCAGTTTGTTTGGTAAAAGCTTTATATATACTGGACTTTGCCTTTATAACGGCCTACCTGAACACCTAAAGAGCATATCTGCACTTCCTAAATTTAAATACTATGTGAAAAAGTTCCTGTTAGAACATTGTTTTTATAGTATAGGTGAATTTTTTGAATATGTCAACTACAGATAAATTGTTATTATATTGTACATACAGTTTCTGAATTTTCATTTCTAAACTTGTGTTGTGTATATGTTTATTGTATAATTTTTAGTTATAAGTACTTGACGTGTCCTATATCATGTACTATGATCAAAAGGATGAATAAATACAAATACAAATATACAAATATAACAATTTGTAACTTAAAACTTCACTTATGTTATAAAAATGATGATAATTCTTATAAGTTCTCCAGATCGTGATTTCATGTAAACCTACATACATCTTCAGCTGGAAACAAAGTTGTCACCATCGTTACGAGATGTTGATATGTTCTTGTTAGTACTACCAAAATCTGAAAATAAAACAAATTTAAAAACAGAATCGACTGCCGGTATTTCAAAATTCATTACATGATGTTTGTTTTTTAAAATAAATACCTTTTCCCAAATGATTAAATCTATCGGACCATTTAAATTAAATTGAAGTTAAATTAATAAAACAATTAAATGGTCCAACAGATTTAATGGTTGGGGAAAATATATTTATTTTAAAAAACAAACATCATGTAATGAATTTTGAAATACCGGCAGTCGATTCTGTTTTTTAATTTGTTTTATTTTCAGATTTTGGCAGTACTAACAAGAACATATCAACATCTAGTGTTCGTAATGATGGCGATAGCTTTGTTTCCAGCTGAAGATAAGTTTACATGAAATCGCATTCCTGGAGAACTTATAATAATTTATCATCATTTTTTATAAGATAAGTGAAGTTTTAAGTTACAAATTGTTATATTTGTATATATTTGTTTGCTTCACTGTTAATAGCTTCATACTTTACATATTCACTGCATTACATTTGATCGTCTTAGCTCTTGGGAAATATTTACTATAATACATTTTTGGTTCACTGTTAACAAATGCAGCACCCAGCACGCAGAAGTATACACAAAGAGTTATATTAAAATGTGGTGGCCATGACGTATTGAGGTCTTTATTGCTAACTCATGTACTTTCAATTAGCAGTCACTGCTTAGAGTACTCTGAATTTTTGCCACAATCTTGTCAGTTGTAGCAGATTTGGGCTGCTTGAATGCTTATCACTTTTAATGGCTGTATAACCAAATTGAAATTTAGCAACCCATCTTTTAGCTGCCGATAACAAAGGGAAGAATACTTTAATATTGAATCTAATACCTTTTCTTTTTATGTTGGCATTCAACCCTTCAAACCTTTTATCACAACTCTTATTTCAGTTTTACCCATTTTATAGAAAATCTTACCACTCTTTTATCGTTATCTCATCATAAAGATGTAACTACACTGTAGTGTACCATTAAGGATGATACTAATAACTTTCATAGTAATTAGGTTATTTTACATCTGAAAGTCAAGCCCTTCTTATTTTTTAAAATTATTGTTTGCATTATTGACGATGCCATGAGTCTGGTTGACTCCTATGGCAGATATATAAAATAAAAATAAAAAAAGAAAAGAAATTCTCTTAAGACTAAAAGAGAAATATATTAAGCTCAATTAATTTTCCCTTCTCTCTACTCACTCCCAAAGAAGCGTGTAAGATAATGATGGTAAAATGCCAAATAAGAGTTACATTTATCAATTATGTTTACTTCATTTCTCACACTATCGATTCATTCTATTATAAGGCTAAATCACTATGGAAGAATTTGTAAATGTGACACAAATTTAAATGTTTAGCTCTATTTGTAATATAGTATTAAGTGAACACACACTTACATGCTCACACACTTACTCTTTTTCTCCCATTTCCTTTTTGCTTCTCACCTCCTCCTTCTCTCTCTCTCTCTCTCTCTCTCTCTCTCTCTCTCTCTCTCTCTCTCTCTCTCTCTCTCTCTCTCTCTCTCTCTCACTCACTCTCATCTCTCTCTCATACACATTCTCCCCCTCTTTACTGGTATCTCACCCTCTCTGCCTCTCTTTACCACCTTCTCATTTTCACCCTCTTTCACTCTCTCTACATCTCCAATCCCTCAACTAAACTATAACACCACTGATATTAAGTAGAATAAGCAACAAAATATATCTGTACAATATAAGAAATCACTAAGCATTTGCAAACAATGAGAAACAATTGAGATACCTTAGAAATGGATTCCATAGTTAGATAACGTTTTCCTACCTAGGTAATTTTATAAGACCAGGGATATGTCATACTTTCTAGACATCATATATCTAAATTAATATTATATTAATGAAAAATGTCAAGCATTTTGAAGAGTGAATCACAAGAAAATAAAAGAAGAAAAAAGAAAGAAGTTACAGAAAGGCATAATGAGATACAGAAAGTGTCTTAAGTCATGTACAAAATGTCTTCAAGTTTAAACATTTTTCTAAGGAAATTCCTTGTAGCTTTAAAAATGTCTGATTTATGTAATATAAATATTTCATATAGAAATGTATTTTTTATTTATTTATTAAATACTGAGTCACATTTTTATAGTCTAGCTATAATCCTAGCAAAATTATTTATAGTTAATCAGAACAAAATATTTTTGGATGTTAGCAATGTTTGTAAAGATAAATCAGTGATTCAACTTGCCAGTAAGACAGACTTGAAAAATTAAATGCCCCAGCTAAGACTTGAACCATTCCAATTCTCTTAAATCATCTAATATGATTAACTTGGGGGATGTAAATTAAAAAAAAAAAAATATCAAAAATGCTCTCCAACTTCAAATACCATGGTAAGATAGGTGCAAGCACAATGAACCTCCTCTGTTTCAAGTACACTACTAAGTTAGGTTATTATTAGACATATCAAACCTCAAAAAGACCTGCAAAACTGCAAATACTTTCAGTATTCATGTGTTCTACATAACCACTATTATGGTAATTTATATTTCTTAAGGTTCAAGAAATACAAACTAACACTAATAACAGAACAAAGCTAAAGGGTTCGATGGCCTATGATACTAAAGAAGGAGATCCACTGCTTATGCTCAATTCAAGGTTTCTTAGCTAGCTGACTATTTCACTGCCTTTACTAATTATAAATTTATATATTTTTGGAAATTAATTGTTCTTTCACACTGGCCATGTGTAGGCTAAAGTATGGAAATAGAGAGCCAGACTGAAAAATTCAATGCCATAGCCGGGATTTGAACCACGGATCTTCTGGTCTCCGTCCAGCCACTCAATCAATTATAGATGAGTAGTATTTATTACACATCAGCTTCACTTACGTACCTATATTGAGAACATGTTTCACGAACCATCATTCACATCATCGGCTCTAATGCAAACGATGGTTCGCAAAACATGTTCTCAATATAGGCACGTAAGTGAAGCTGATGTGTAATAAATATGACCCATCAATAATTTAATAATTATTTCGCTTCACTGTGGTGTTCCAATACAGTTAAATTTCGATATATTTCTAACATATTCCTTGTTATTGAATTTAATTTTCAAATACTTAGTACTTTCTCAAATGAAATTTTTTGTTTTGTTTCTTTTTATGTCTTGGTCATTCCAGAGAATAGATACTTGTATCCCCTTGTATCTACAAGGAAAAATGCAATAAGACAATTTCTGCAAATGCTTGTCTTCATTAACAAAAATTAAATAAAACAATATTATTTAATTGATGGAAATTTATCATTCCTCCATACTTGCCATGTATAGGCTAAGGTTTTGGATAGATAAAATCAACCTGAAAAATTCAATACCATGGCCGGGATTTGAGCCATGGATCTCCTGGTTTTCATCTGATTGCTCTTAACCTTTGAGCTACCATGCTTAACGTGCCATCATCAAATACTTACAATAGTAAGTCACCAAAAATGGTGTGTATCTTGAATACAAGGACCCCTAGTGGTTTAACAGGAAAACATACGAGTCAATTGGAGAATTTGATGTCATGACGGCACGTTGGCTATGGTGCCAAAAAGGTTAAGAATGACCAGACAGAAACCAGGAGATCTGTGATTCAAATCCCGGCCATGGCATTGAATTTTTCAGATTGACTATCTATCCAAAACAATATTAATTTGTAAGAATCATTTCATAAGAGCAAGAAGTGCAATACTTGTAAATGCAACAGATTAAAGTTCTACATCTTCATTTCTATAAATGCAATAACGTTTCAAAGAATAGATATATTTACATATTTCTTTTGTTTTTAATTCAAGGTAATTTAGATTTGCCTTGTTCCTAGAATTAAGAAAATAATAATTATGAAAAATAGTTAAATAATGATGTTTATCGTATAAAGACAGTTATCAATTAAATTTGACACTCCTTATTCTTAATAACTTTAAATAAAAGTGCTAGGGGAGTTTCCTCATATATTGTTTTAATTAGTGTCATGTTTTATTATAATGGTCATCAACATGATCATTATTATAATCATCTCACCATCCTGCAAGTATTATAACATGTGGCCTGTACAGTCTCAAAGAGGAATTTTTTTTCAGCATTTTTCAGTATGTGCCAATGATCTTTAGCCTTGAGGGCCATAACAAAGCATAGGTTTTAGAATTCTAGGAGATTGGGTTTCAAGCCAGCTTATTGATGCTTAGCCACTGATGTTTCAGGAGCATACATCTTTCACATCATAAGGATGAATGAATAAAGCTCTGAAAAACCCAATATATAATACCAACCCCCTCGGCAGTTGGTACGGACCTAGTGGAAAAGTAGAGTGATTCAGTTAGATTGGTGTGGGAGGACCTTGTAGAAAATGTGACCAGTTAATTGCATGTTCAATCTGTCTAAATGTGTGCTTCTTTATGTGGTTGATTTCCATTTTTAAGACCGGTCTCCAAGAGGAACTGAACTGAAATCCAGCATCATGTTCAGCATGCTCCTCTCAAGAGGAAATGGCCAAAGCCTCCTAAATTCTCCACTCTCAGTAACTGCTACATTTTGCCATGATGGTCATCACCTGAAAGTTGGCTCTATAGTCATTATCAAAGAAATGCTCTGCCAGGCAAGATGCTCTGTAATATCGATGGCTAATCATCAGTACCTGGCTTGAAGCCCGAGAGCATCTAGAATATAGGTATAGGGTAAAGCTGTGTACTTTTAAACATTATGAAACCATAAAACATTAGTATTATTGCACTTAAATATTTTTTTTCTAAAAAATAAAAGTGTTGTGGGCATGATCATCTTAAAGTCTTTAATTATAGAACTTTGTTTGCCCAGGTTATCATTACACTGTTATAAACTGTTTTAACTTCGGAACAGTCAATGTGAATTTCATTTAAGTTACAGCATAGGAACGCCATTATATTTTTGTTGATAAATTTTTCTTAAATGTAACAAAACATATTAAAAAGTTATTAAATTATAGATGAGTCATATTTATCACACATCAGCTTCACTTACATACCTATACAACTCATCTATAATTTAATAATTATTTTGCTTCACTGTGGTGTTCCAATACAGCTAAATTTTGATATATCAAAAAAGTGTTAATTTACTAACAAATATACAGTTAAAAACATCTGAAAGCCCCTTGGCTAGTATCAGTTTGATAACACTATTTTCTAAATCTCTCTCACCTGAATAAGGGCATGGGAAATGCTTGTGCCTCACACAAAAGACTGTATGTGTACCCAGATTTCACTTCAAATGAATCTGACTTGGCAGACTTTGGAAATTTTGGAGACACTCTTCCCACAGGTTCTAAAATGCAGATTCATATCAGCATCTTAGAATTATTAAAGATATAACATCCAAGGAATACCACTAAACTGAATGCCATCAGTATATTAGTTATAAAGTGAATTTAATCTAAACTACATCCCAAGCATGAACACAAACATAAAAGCAGGAGTAGAATATTTTGACTTATTCTCAATTAAGCTCATTTCTTTTATTTCAAACTGTACACAGTTTTATCAAGAAAAAACTTTGGAAGCCAGACATATATGTCAGAAAAATAGGCTGTAAATACATAGATGAAAATTGTGCATGTGATTAAGACCATATGGGCTGATAAAACTATATATATTTGGTGCAATACCTATTATTTAGTAGTTTAGCGGTTTAGTGAAGACTTAGAGACAAACTTTGAATCAAACTTTATCACTGATAGTGATAAATGGCTGGAAGGTCAAACCTAACTACCAGGGAGCTATTCAAGTGCAATGGCTGTTTATTAAACTATGATCTGTCAGTGGTAGAGACAAATTTCTGGGAAGTCAAACCTATCTCTGTAGAGGTATAGTTACGTAGATACCTATGACACTGTATGTATTCACTTAAAAATTGTTTGTTTTATTAAAATGTTGATAAAGGAGGACAAAGCTAAACTTTGTGTCATTTGGCAACAAATACAGATTTTGAACTATGATGAAGACTGTGAAACAATAATTTAATGGAATCACTTTAAAGTTCACTTTCAATTTTAGTTGTAAAATATATTCAAATTTGAGCTTAAGAATGCTAAAATTTATGAAAATACTTAATTTTTTCAATTTCCCCATACATACTGAAGTTATGTTTTGCTATTAATAATTTTTTTCAATACTATGTTAGCAAACCTGAGGTCCTGCGACTCTCCAATGTTACGAGAAACTTCTTATTACAAATTATGCTTTATAAGTTCTGATGGTTGACTGATAGCCCCTGTAAACTTTTTAAGCTGCCTTGTTTATTACTTTGAAAAGAATATGTGTAAATGGTCCTGTTTTTGTGAAAAGTTGACTCAGTGAGAATTCATGCAGTTATTTTAATGACTGTTTGGATAATATTTCTTAGAAAGTGAACTCAACAGTGCTATTTCAGAAGGTAAGCTCTGAGATAGTAGCACTAGGTTTTCTTCATCTGTGGACATTATAAAACAAAGAAATAGCTTCTCTTAGATTTCCAGTGAACCTTGAGGTAAAGGAGCTGCAAAATATGTGACTTCAGAACTCAATCCCGGAATCTCTCTGATCAGGAAACCTATGATCCTCAACCGGTTGCCTAGGGGCTTCTAAGTTTCATAGTTCTGTAGGCCCAATGTAGGCCCAACTTAAGGAAATACAGGAATTCATTAAAAAAATAGCAAGACAGGAAGCCCAGTGCACAAATGAAGATGCGTTGGTGAAACAGTTTCAAGAAGTACCCCATCTCTTATTGGTCTATTGTATATAATCTCATCCTTGGCATTTATCTGTTAAAAGATGTTTCGTAAACTGTTATACACTGCATTGTGAGTGAACCCTGTTTCCGATCTACTGCTTATGCTTTGATGATAAAACATAATGATATCCAGCTGTCAAGTTTGCTCTTGATCATGAGCTTTCGTTCTGCTGTGGCACAAACCTTGTGAATTTTGTGCAATATATGAGCAGTTACTTGGGTTTCATGGACACTACTCATTCTGAGTCAAAATTCATTCAAAATCTGACAGATATGGCATTAAAAGTATAATAATGATAACAGAACATTCTACACTGTGAAGGAAACAAAGGAAACAAACAAAAACTGGTAATGCAATATCTAAAGAAACTTTCAGTCTATCCATAGGATAAACAGAAACAATGCAATGAACCCAAAGTATAAACTTGAAAGAAGCGTAGGGACAGTGAAGCACAAATTAGTATAAAAGTGAATCGAGAATATATTGACACATTGCTTCACTCACACTGTTTATTCACAGGACATGTTTCAAGAGCTCTTGCTCCTATCCTCAGCTGATACTCGACTAGTGCAAGTTGTAGTGGTTTCTTCTTTCTCCGTATTGTCAATAGATGGCGTGATGTACTTGTCAAAGATGTCCGGTGGTGGAGTTTCAAAATTCATGACTCTATGACGATTTTTGTTGATGAAGATTTTTTTCCATACGGAAAGGTCTATGGGGTGATTAACGTATTTTATTAGAGATGTTTCCAAATTGATGTCATGTCTAGTATTCAAAAAATGAAAAGCCACTGCTGATTTTTCTGTTTCACCATTTTTAATGTTTCTCATATGTTCTTTAGTTCTGATGTTAATATTTCTTTTTGTTTTTCCTATATAAATTTTAGGGCAAGTTTCACATTTGATCTCATAGATTCCTGGTTTTTCTTTGGTAGTGATTGAATTTTTGGGAGAGCCTTTTAACAAATTTCTGATATTAAACCTATTTTGAGGTGCAAGAGTTATGTTGTGTTTTGAGAAGATTTTTTGGAATTTGTTATAGGCTGATGGGTGGAAGGTGAATTTTTTAAAAAGTTTTTTCTCTTTTTCTCCTGTAGGTTCTAGGGTGGTGGTTTCTTTTATTTTCTTAGCTTTGTTGAGTCTGTTAACAGTTTTGTCTACTAAATTTGGGTTGAAACCGTTGGATATAGCTACTAACATCAGAACTAAAGAACATATGAGAAACATTAAAAATGGTGAAACAGAAAAATCAGCAGTGGCTTTTCATTTTTTGAATACTAGACATGACATCAATTTGGAAACATCTCTAATAAAATACGTTAATCACCCCATAGACCTTTCCGTATGGGAAAAAATCTTCATCAACAAAAATCGTCATAGAGTCATGAATTTTGAAACTCCACCACCGGACATCTTTGACAAGTACATCACGCCATCTATTGACAATACGGAGAAAGAAGAAACCACTACAACTTGCACTAGTCGAGTATCAGCTGAGGATAGGAGCAAGAGCTCTTGAAACATGTCCTGTGAATAAACAGTGTGAGTGAAGCAATGTGTCAATATATTCTCGATTCACTTTTATACTAATGCAATGAACAATCAGTTTATTATCAGTTCAGCTGGTAGAAACATTGTTGAATGATTACAAACTGATAGTTGGAGAACTCTCATTACATAATGACCGAAAAATCCCTTTAGCATTTCTGTAAAATGAAAATAAAGAAGCTTTTTCTTCTGAATTTGCCTTATATGGAAAAATTATTTTGTGTCTTTAAGTCCTAAGGCATCCAAATCAATATTACTCCTCTCAACTATGTATTAAGCAAAAGGGATTAATCATAACATAAAGAAACTGAAATAATTTAATTTTATACCTCTATGAAAGGTGAAGTTGACACCTTCAAACACATGGTTTATTTCTACTTTCATTGTTGACATTAACTGTGTTATCTTAGCAAAGAAATCAGACAGAGGAGATAATGCAAAGGAATAGAAATACTTTATGCAACTGTATTCTCAATTAAGTTCTTGCAAATTGCTGAGCAAGAAGTTTCTGCACAGCCACCTATGATTTTTGAGTGCATGAGATGTACTTTAGTCACACAAAGTAAAACAAAGACATTGTGCAAGAAGAAGAAAATGTCAGTGTTTATTTATCACCACAAAGAAATCTTCATTTCAAAAATTGAATATTCAAATTTCAAAAGGTCTAAACAAATGAAATATGTGATGTTAGCATTACTAGTTCCAATTCACTTAAGTTAATTTAATAATAGATAAAAGCTCTTAGCTTATTTTTGTTTATTAAGTAATAAAGCTACTGTTAAAGATATATTTCTTAAACGAATAAAGATTTATACCAATATAACAATTTGTAACTTAAAACTTTACTTATCTTATAAGGAATGATGATACTTTCTTATAAATTAAACTTTGGTATTTATAGGAAGTCTACTCATATTGATAAATACATTTTAACCCTTAATCACATAAATTTGCAGTTTTCAATAGTTTGATTTATAGATTAATAAATATACCCCGAATAAAGATGAATTTAATAAAGAATATAAACATATTATTAATACTGCTTTAATTAATGGTTTTAATAAAGACTTTATAAAGAAAAAAATTGAAAAATTCAAATATAAAAAAACTGTTAATGATATTTCTACCCTTAGAAAAATAAAAGACGATTATAATTTAAAAAAAATTATTTACCATCCTTGGGTTAATAAACATTTTCAAATTTTTTTTAAACAGTTTTGTATAACTTAGTTCCTCAAAATAAATACAATATTAAAAATTTATTGCATTTCTCTAAAAAAAGATAAAATTCCTAAAAATAAAAAATCTGGTATTTATCAGTTTCATTGTTTCGTTGTGATAAAGTTTATATTGGAAAGACAAAATGTAATTTAGAAACCAGAACAAAAGAACATTTTCCTAACATTAAGTATAAACAGACTGATAAATTGGCCTTAGCAGATCATTTTTGGTCATTTAACCATGAAATAAATCCAGAAGTTAAATTATTAAAACAATTAAATGGTCCAATAGATTTAATGGTTTGGGAAAAGATATTTATTTTAAAAAACAAACAAACATGTAATGAATTTTGAAATACTGGCAGTCGATTCTGTTTTTAAATTTGTTTTATTTTCAGATTTTGGTAGTACTAACAAGAGCATTTTTACATCTAGCATTCATAAGGATGGCGACAGCTTTGTTGTTTCCAGCTGAAGATGTGTAAAAGTTTTACATGAAATCGCGATCCCAGACAATTTATAAGAAAAGTATCATCATTTCTTATAAGATAAGTGAAGTTTTAAGTTACAAATTGTTATATTTGTATATATTTGTTTGCTTCACTGTTAACAGCTTCATATTTTACGTATTGGATAAAGATTTGTTTGTAGAAAGATCCATTTTATTAGAGGTGCAAAAATGGTGTGGTTACCAATAACCCTATGTATGCTGTAATGTAGATTTTATGACAATCTGTCCAAAAGATTAAACGAATTTTTACTAATAAACAATAAAATTTGCTTCAATAAAGGGGAAAATGCATTTATTATGTTATTTTCTATAAACACACAGAATATGAATCTGAAGTTATAGCAAATCACCTGAATACTGGGGCAGGATATCCTTGTGCTTGACAGAAGAGAGCAACTGTAGTATTCATCTTCATACGAAATGATTCAGATGTTTCAGATCCAGGAAACTTTGGGGGAGAACCTCCTGATGGTTCTATGAGCAAGTGCAGATAAATAAAGTCTAAATTTTTTATTAAGTTAATTGGGAGTCGATTAATAACACAAAACAACACTCACTTTTAAAAGTGAGTGTTGTTTTGTGTTATTAATCGACTCCCAATTAACTTAATTTATACAACAACACTGTTTTCAACACTTCCATGAAAGGATTTCTAAATTTTTTACTTTAACAATAATTAATCTAAAGTTACTTCTTTCAAGCTTACCTGAATACTGGCACAGGGAATCCTTGTGCTTGACATAGGACTCCAAACCCTTGACCCATTGACCTCATAAAGGAATTAACCTTATCATCTGATGAAAATTTTGGTGATTTTGCCCCAACCGGTTCTAAAGGATATATTAAAACTAAGTATAAAACAAGGGGCATTATCTACAATTAATGGTTTTATTTTTGCACAATTTCTTAGTCCTTAGTGCAAGTGAAATGATTAGAGGTCAAAGTTCTTAATTTGGCCTACCTGAAAGCTGGAACAGGAAATCCCTGTGCTGGACATAAAAGGGTGAATCCTTGACCAGCAAATCTCACAAATGAACTACTTTTGTCATCAGTTGAGAAAGTTGGTGATTTGGCTCCAACTGGTTCTGCAGAGAATTATATCCAGTTAAAGGATTTAAGAAATTGTGCAATATTTAAAGTGATTTATTATGTAATAGATAAAACCTAAAAAATGTGTGCCAATGGAAGATTTATCTTAGAAAGATAAATTTAAATTTTGTACTTCATTGTCAAGAGTAATCTTTTAAGTTTCGGAACATAAGTTTAGGAGCCTGTTAAGTTAGCATATGCACTGATGCTATTACCAGTGTCATATGACCTTGTACAAAGAGAAAGTAGTGGGCGAAATGTAGTCATGGATGAAGAGTGAAGATTTGACAGTTCTAAATAACCTAATCCACATTTCAAATCATTCCATATAATATGCTTATTTCTACAGATGAAACATTTATTTTGACAGTTTGGTCCATGGGAATTTGAGATCAATCACAATATTCAATAATAACTCAAATGAGTCCAGAATTCAATTTTACTTTAACCTACATGATATTTTATAAGCTGAGGCTTTCACGGCCGGCGTCTTGAAGATGAATGTTGTCTTCCGGGCTTATGGGCCGTGGTCTAGAAGTTCTTGAAGGAACCGACGTTTTGCCAGGAGTCGACTCCTGACTTCTACAGCGGATGGATCAACCCTGAGGATGCTAGGCGCAGCTCCTGGCAAAACGTCGGTTCCTTCAAGAACTTCTAGACCACGGCCCATAAGCCCGGAAGACAACATTCATCTACATGATATTTTGTTTCCCATTTAAAAATTGAACCCATAAATTTTACTTACTAAATTGATCAGCAGAGAATCAGTAACAAATTTGTACAAAAGTGAATCGAGAAGATATTGACACATTGCTTCACTCACACTGTTTATTCACAGGACATGTTTCAAGAGCTCTTGCTCCTATCATCAGCTGATACTCGACTGCTTCTTCCAAGTTTATACTTTGAGTAACAAATTTATTAAAAATATACCTGCTTCCACATTCAAGGAAAATATCTTAAAAGGTTTCACACTATCCATTGTGATAATGTTTGTAATATAGAATTTATTTACTTGTGTCTATTCATTTGGAGGTTTTAGCTCCATAATATATTAAAAATTTTAAGTACTTTAACTTTGTTCAAAACCAAAGCAAAAATATTCATATACAAACTAAAAAAACAGAGGAAATAGAACGTATAAACTCTATAGACTTATCCAAATAGATTAAATTATTACAGAACTTTGATTTTAGCTTTTCTTAAATATGAATATTTTTTACATATATGTGCAAAATTTAACAAATGAAACTGATAGTTTACACTCTACATCTACCGAGAGCATGCACCATTTTAATGTTTTTCTGAGTACTAAATTGCAGCACTATTACAAAACAGTATCTTAAAAGTACTAAAATATTACGGCTCTAAGAAATCTCCAATGATGCTTTAGAAGCATAATTTGTCATATTACATAGCTCAGTTCATTAGTTCAGTCATGTTTGTAATCATCTAAACTCAACACTTGAGTATTCCATGATTCAAGTTTGAAATATGGGTACAGAAATATGCATAAATTAGTGCACATTCCATTCAGGTTTAACGATATTAAACCAATTCTAGCATCATTTGAAGGATCCATTAAGGATAGGCCAATTTATGAAAACTGAAAGAAGTTGTGTTCAACTGAATTGACTTTTACGACCACATTAACATAAAATAAATAGATGAGTAAGCTTTTGTAGCAATAGTTTATTAAGGAATTCTCCACTTTTCTTCACATTGTTGTTATGCATTTAATCTTATTTTTCCTCAATATTTTTCTCCTTTCTCCATATATTCATTTAATCTCAAGTTTAAAATCTTCATAAATTTTAGCCCTATTAAAAAATCGTTTGATTTTTCTACTATTAAATTCTCTATCCTTTTCTTTGTATAATTGTATTGCAGAATATGATGCCAAATACAGCACAATCCTACCACATTTACTACATCTCACTCCTTTTCTCTTCCAGAGAACACTTGAATTCATTACACCTGTTCTGGCCCATGCATGTCCTATTCTTGAATGTATTGTTCCTGCTCCCTTCATTTTTAAATATGTATAATCTACTAATGACCTTTTTTCATTAAAACTGCTTATAATTTCTTACTTTTCAATATCCTCCACTCTTGTTCTAATATCTTTCCAGAAACCCTTATGCCTGCCTTGATAGCACAGATGCCTGCTTCACTTTAAAGAGTTCAGAGTTCAAATCTTAGTGAGGAGGAGCTAACTGGATAAGGTTTTCTTTCCGGAGTTTTTTTTCCCTTATCCTGAAAGATGAATGTTGAGTAACTCTAAGCTCTATGGTTCTTGGGCTCATTTGAGTATCTGATAGGACTTATCATTGGAGGACGTAACTTTAAAAAAATGCTTTTATTGTTCCTTTCTGCCCAAGTTTCCGCATTCATATTCCTTCTAATGTTGTCATGCTATAAATTTATTTTTCCTGATTTTCTCCTGTATAACCATATAATTTTCCTCCAATAGATTTATTCTGAACTGTTAAAAGCAGTATGAAGTGGGGATTTTCCTGAAAATCATGCTGTATCTTTGAAAAACTTTGAACTTAAATACCAAGCTTGGCACTCATGTTCGCAGACATGCATACTGTCCATCCAATGCAAGAAGGCAATATATAGGAATGAGTAAAATAATTACTTTTGCTGTCTGCATGTTGTTTATTCCTGTTATCTGGATGTGATAAGGATGCTATGTTTATCTAAAATACACTGTGCTATAACATAACTCACCCATGCATAATTACTATCACTGCAGCTACTGAAACGAGCATTAGACCTGGCAGCATGGGTGACTCATACACTCTCACTCTTATTCATAGACTCATTTGGTAGTAAATACAGGGTGTATATAAATGAATATCAGGGTTTTAATTCTTTATAATATTTATTACATTCAGCTTACAGTTATAAATGATATGTCAAATGAAAAAGCAACTCAAACAGTTTTACCAAGAACCTTATAAATGTTCAATGTGACTTCCCTTTGTCACACAGCACACATAAAGTCTATAGCAGAGTTCTTCCAAAACGTTCATAAGTGTGTATTCAGTAATTGTAGCAACAGCTGCCTCAATCCAGTTTCTTAATTCAGGGAGGTCAGCTGGTAGCGGAGCACGATCCTTGAGGAAGCCCAAAGATAAAAATCGCATGGCATTAGGTCAGGAAAACTGGAGGCCATGCATAGCAAGCCCTGACATTGGGGCCCTTGTGGCCTATCCAGCGCTCGGGTACAGTGACGTTCAACCAATCGCGTACTTCGTTATGCCAGTGAGGTGACACACCATCTTGCTGGAAAATGAGGATCTCTGGCTCGTTTTCTTTCAACTGAGGGAAGAGCCATTGCTCTAGTGTATCAAGGTAAGAAGTGCCAGTTACAGTAGGTTCACTAAAAGAGAAAGGACCATAAACTTTTTGCCAGAATACGGCACAGAAAACATTCACTTTAGGGGAATCTCACTGCATTTGTACCATCTCGTGAGGATGTTCTGAGCCCCAGATGCACACATCATGAGTGTTAACATGTCCACTAAGGTGAAAGGTTGATTCATCACTGAAGACAACACGATCCATAAAATCGTCATTGTCATGAAACAAGTCCTTTGCAAAGTTGGCATGTAATCCATGGTCTGTCGGCTTAAGAGTCTGTAATAACTGTAAACGGTAAGGACGTAGCCGTAAGCGTTTTCTTACAACTTTCCAAACAGTCGACACAGGAACTTGTAATTCATGACTAGCCTTCCGGACTGATTTCTTTGGGCTACGAGTGAACGACTCTCTCACTCGCTCAACAGTCTCTTCACTTATTCTTGGGCATCCCATGCTCTTCCCTTTACAAAGGCAGCCGGTATCTTCAAACTGATGATACCATCTACAAATGTTATTATCACTAGGAGGATTACAACCAAACTTAATGCGGAACGCACGTTGCACAGTAACTACAGATTCGGTCTTTGCAAACTGCAAAACACAAAACGCTTTCTGTTCACTAGTCACCATCTTTGCTACTACCGCTGTCTAGCGGATTGAGGCAGAAACATTGCATGTACATGCGCACTGGTGCCAACAAACAAAACTGTTTGAGTTGCTTTTTCATTTGACATATCATTTATAACTCTAAGTTTAATGTAATAAATATTATAAAGAGTTAAAACCCTGATATTCATTCATATGCACCCTGTATATCCACTATACAAGCAGATAAACAGTTCAAGCCCTTCTCACTCCCCAGGCCCTGGGTGCCTTCTTGTGGTGGGATGACAGCATATTTACACAGACAGTTAAGAAGGTTTTGGTAAATAGCTATATCAAATTTTTGGGTGGAATACAATACTTCCTTGACTAAGACAAGTAGGCAGGAAAGGCTAAAGTATTAGTATTTAAAAATACAAACTAATAATATGAAATACCTTGAAAATGTTAATGCTACTTGACTTAATTTTTGTGCTTTAATAACATCTACATTTTTTGATAAACTATTGTGTAATCTTATGGTTTACCAATTATACAAAAGTAATTCAGAATGATGAGGGCTTCAGTTATTTGCAAAAATTTCAAAATGTATATTTTATTTGTGATGCAAACATCTTGATAAAAAATTTCTTAATAGTATTACAATAAAAGAGATTATTAAAATATTAAACATATGACATTCTAAACAAAACTGTTAGTCATTTTTGATAAAATTAAAAATAATGAAATTTTTTTTACATAAAATGTAGTTTGGATTGTGGGGATTTTCTTGACAATCTTTATGTTAAATCATTGGAAGACTAAGATTTAGTTTTAATTTACTTTACATTTTTGAAATATGCTCATTTGGGTGTGAGCATGCACTTTTCTAAAAATGGTTCTTAGGATTCAGAGCATTTAGAAGCATATGTTTTCAGTGACTCGTGATTGGAATGTAATACAGCCTTTATTTACAATAGGTAAATAATAAGAATAAGCATGAGAAGGTAATAATTCAAGATAGGTATCCAAAAGATTGAAGGTAATCTAATTTTTTTTATATGTACAATGTAATTATAGGACAAAGAAAGTATGGTTTACTGTTACACATAAAATATGTGAATGTAGTTATTGCCACTTTTTTCAATGAAAAACCACACAATATTAGGAATATCATTAGTAAACTGATTTTAATTTTAAAGAACAAATTAACTGAAAATAATTTTCCACTATTACATGTGGCAGGATATGTGATCTTTCAATTATTTCTTGGATTAATAAAACGTCTTAAGTTAAAAATATAAGAAATGCCATAACTTTAATCCAGTAAGCTTATAGCTCTCTTTATAACATATTCTGAAACTAAGTAAGAAATGCCATAGCTGAACCATGAATCATGGTTGAACCATGGATTTACCGGTCTCTGCCCAGTTGCTTTTAACCATTGAGCTACCATGGCCAACATGCCAGTATGAAATTAAATTCTCCAACTGACTGGTATTTTCCCAGTAAACCCCCATTAGAACCCTATTAGGGGTTATACAATGAGATACGCATCATTTGTGGTGACTTACTATGCCCTGGGAGATCTGTGGTTCAAATCTCGGCTATGGCATTGAATTTTTCAGTCTGACTCTGCTTACCCAAATCCACACAGTTGGTGTGGAAGAATAATTAATTTCCATCAATTAACCTAATAGTGGTAACCATAAAGCCCAGGATATATGTACTTATGGCATAGTAAGTTGTCAAGGTGTGTATCTCATTATATATGAGGACCCCTAGTGGTTTACCAGTAAAATACAAGTCAGTTGGAGAATTTTATGTTGTGCTGGCATGTTGACCATGGTAGCTCAATGATTAAGAGCAAGCGGATGGAAACTGGGAGATCCATTATTAAATTTTAGATGAGTCATATTTTTTACACATCTGCTTCACCTTCGTACCTATTTTGAGGACATGGGAGATCCATGGTTCAAATCCTGTCTATACCACTGAATTTTTCAGTCTGACTCTACCTACCCAATCTAAACCTACAATGGCTAGTGTGGAAGAATGATTCATTTCCATATATAAGGAGTGTCATCCTGTTCTCCAGGACATAAGTCCCATGAGGCACATATTTTAAAATTCTGAAGATTCATTTTAACCCTAACAAATTTTTCAGCATTTTACGGCTTCAGAATATTCAATAGGTAGTCAACCTTGGTCAATATTACCAACAGAAATCTCACAAAAGTGTTACTCAACTCAACAAATTTAGAGATTAAGAAGACAATAGGATCTGTTCCAACTCTTAAGGCAGACCCGATGGAAGTGATTCAAACTAATAGCATGAAAACCAACAGAAATCTCACAAAAGTGTTACTCAACTCAACAAATTTAGAGATAAATAAGACAATAGGATCTGTTTCAACTCTTAAGGCAGACCTGATGGAAGTGATTCAAACTAATAGCATGAAAACTAATAGTAACACCAATACAGTACTTACCTCTTAGTTATTGAAGGACATGTTTTGAAAGTGTGTTACTTCAGTACTTAGGAAATTATATATCTACTTTAATAAGGATCATATTTATTATATTTTTGAAACAAAAAGAAGTTGGGAAAATAAAAGGTTAAATAACCACAGTACTTAGTGCTTTGTTGTTTCACTCTGTCCAAATGTTGGACTTACCTGAATGCTGGAATTGGAAACCCTTGTGCAGGGCATAAAAGTCCAAAGCCCTCATTAGAAGCAATCACAAATGAACTACTTTTATCATTGGTTGAAAATTTAGGTGCTCTTGCCCCAACAGGATCTGCATTAAAATCAATAATTATTTGGAGGTTCGTCCAGTTTCCTTACCTAAAAGATGGGACAGGATAGCCCTGAGCAGGACATAGTAATCCAAATCCTTGGCTCTGGTATTTTACAAATGAACTACTTTTTGCCTCAATGGAGAACTTGGGTGCTTTTGATCCAACAGGCTCTGTTGAACATTTTAGAAATTATTTTATAACATATGTATGGAGATGTTTAAAAAATCTAATAACAGAGTTTACCACATTTATACCACTGAAATACTTTCAAACATTTTGAAATAACATATAAAGTTTTTAATTTTCCAGTTCTTTGAAAGGCCATCCCTTGAGAGATTGTAGCTAGCTGTTTTAGTTTGTAAGTGTGTTTTATACAGCATCCATTCAGAGCTTAAGCACTGGTAAACATGAGAACCACTGTCACCATCCTATAACCTTTTTTCACATAATCTTTTTTCCACAGAAACTTGCAGACAGAGAGGTATCCCTAGGGGTAAGATTATCAGCACATATATTGGCAGCTCAAGTTCTGATTGAGGCATTGAAGTTTTTCAAGTCTGATTCAGTTTTCCAAATTAGTGCCTACATACAGCTAGTGCAAAGGAACAGTGATAAGAAAATTAAGTATATATTGAAGCTGAATTTTTATGCCCATGCCAATGTAATTATGTAGATCATTTGTAGAATATTTGCAAAATGCAAAGTCAAAGTCATTTTACCTGATTAATAATAATCTCAAAATGTACATTATTGTACACATGTTTATTTTAAATTTTAACTGTGTTCATACTATACTTTTAATAAAATGCAATTACAAAGCTCAGCCATATTTAATGTCTGGATCACACAAAGCATCATTACCCCTGTAATGATGCAGTAACTAAAATTTGAGTAGCCTGGATGTTGCAGAGGATCAGTATTAAGGATTAGAAAATTAACCCCTAGAATCCCTGTTGTGAAGCCATTAACTAATTAATACAAAGTATAAAATTGAAAGAAGCGTAGAGACAGTGAAGCACAACTTAGCACAAAAGTGAATCGAGAAGATATTGACACACTGCTTCACTCACACTGTTTTTTCACAGGACATGTTTCAAGAGCTTTTGCTCTTATCATCAGCTGGAACTCGACTGGTGCAAATTGTAGTGGTTTCCTCCTTCTCCGTATTGTCGACAGATGTTATGATGTACTTGTCAAAGATGTCCGGTGGTGGAGTTTCAAAATTCATGAGTCTATGACGATTTTTATTAATGAAGATTTTTTCCCATAGAAAAATTAACAAAAATCGTCATAGAGTCATGAATTTTGAAACTCCGCCACCGGACATCTTTGACAAGTACATCATAACATCTATCGACAATACTGAGAAGGAGGAAACCACTACAATTTGCACCAGTCGAGTTCCAGCTGATGATAAGAGCAAAAGCTCTTGAAACATGTCCTGTGAAAAAACAGTGTGAGTGAAGCAGTGTGTCAATATCTTCTCGATTCACTTTTGTGCTAAATAATTAATACTTTAACATCTTTATGTCAACAAGTA
Source organism: Mantis religiosa (assembly GCA_030765055.1). Taxonomy (NCBI): domain Eukaryota; kingdom Metazoa; phylum Arthropoda; class Insecta; order Mantodea; family Mantidae; genus Mantis; species Mantis religiosa. The sequence goes on from CM060951.1 coordinate 185,775,890, forward strand.
TAAAGTATCAAAGAAATATTTGTACAGTTTTAGTAATTTGAATTTTATTACTTGATACAATATTTGTTTAATTTCTTTAGTTTTGCACTCTTTGAATCATTTTTTAAACAGTTAGTATTACTGACAGCTAAGAGGCCAATTGTTCCTTCACAAGACAAATCTGAAAAAGAGTTCTATACAAGCCAAGTCCTGGGGAAAGTTTAACTGCATAGTTGTCAATCACCAGCTAAGAGCAAAGAGCATTACTGAATTGCATCTGATTAAAGTTCAGAGAAGAAGTCACAGAATTTCTGACCTTATTAAAATTACTGTTGGAATTCTGAGAGGTTAAGTACAATGGAACAGAGGACTCTCGGGAGGCATCTGCCCCATCATTAATTTGGTACCAAAATGGTGCCTTTAAGATCCTATCATTTCGATACCCTTACATGGCCCCGTATCAATATTCACAGAATTCCTTTCACATAAAGCTCTATTCCTCATGCTACCTATCATGTTTTAGCTACAAAGACTGAAGATAATCACTCAGCAACAATTGTGTGTCGATACAATATGTTATAGAATGATGCTAAAGTGATATTGAAGTTATTAATCATAACTTCATAGCTCATCAACTGTTAAGGTATATTTAATAACGCTCACTGTGAAAGTTTTAAGTCTTACATGATGCTAGAATGATTAAAGATGCATTTCAGTATGCACTTTTCCAAAAGATCAAAATTTGATTTTTTCCCCACATAGTCACCTTTCCACTGTATACATTTGGATCAGTGAAACTTAATTCTTTATATCATTAGTATAAATTGACGTGTCCAACTCCAGTAAAATAAGAGTTTATGTGATACATTTTAGCATCTGAGATAAATTTGTACATTTGGCCTTCATAGCATCCTTCAATTCTGCAGTAATTTCTGATGATAGTTTTTCCCTATAAGCAAGTCTACTAAATTCACAATCTAGATATCTCCCAAAATTGTGGGCTTCTTTAAAACCCCTCTATCATCTGAGTCCATTTTTTTTTTTTTTTTTTGACACTCCACGCATTCCTGTGAGATGTTCATTAGACTGATAGTAATAAATGCAGCGCCTACTGCTCTATCAGCTTTCTGCCGTGTAAATGTTCATACTTTGTTCCAGGTATGATCTAATTTTGTACAGTATGTCATTGCAAAGGAAGTTCCAAGGGAATGAGGAGCAGGAGGAAACTGCTCCTTAGACCAGGCTCCGATAACCTACCTAGCAATTGTTTATGGCACTCAAGACAACTCAGTTATGGCCCATTCAAGAACATTTCATCAAGATCAAACACCTTCTAATTTTGTGAAGAATGCCTACCAGTGCCAGATTGCCATCTTACACTGTGACTTAAATACTATTGAGTATGCTTGGTCTAAAGTAAAATATTATGTTTGGGAAAAATGTGTCAGGCCACATGTCACTGTTGTGACTTAAAGAATTTACAGTGCAAGGAATTGAGCAGTGACAACAGAAGATTGGGAGGGCTTCTGCAGCCATGTTGAGAAAACCAACAGGAGTACTGGGATGGTGAGGTGATTCACACCATTATCGAGAATAAAAAATGAAGAAGACTTCTGATTCTGAACTTGTTCAACTCTTGTACTTATTCACATTACCTCATAATTATTTTGTTTATGCACACTTTAAGCTTCATACGCTAGCAGGGCACCTCTTTTTGTCTTTCTTTTTTTTTTTTTCCCCATCTTGCATTCTCAATCACACATATTCCCTGTTCTTGCAGCACTGTTTTGAAACCAATAAGGGTAGCACATTCTTGTTAGGAACTTTCTTTCACTTGCAGAACAATGATGGCTGTCAACAAGCACACATTTCCTCATTCACCTGTCACTTAACATAGCATTATGGATTTTTCTGTTGTTTTATTTAGTCTTAGTGGTAACTGAAAACCCTAAATATTTTCTCAAATGTAGAATGGGGATGTTTCAAGTCTGTAGCTCATTCCTCAACATAAGAAATGATGGTGAAGAGTCTTTCAAAGCAGAATCCAATTCCATTTTTATTTTGATTTGTACCAAATCTTTTAATACTATTTACCATACCTTTTAATTAATTACTGCAAAACTTTGAATGTTATCCAGTTTCAGAAAATCTTCAATTTATTTTGTAGTGCTATGGCACATCAAATGAAGTACATGTATAAAATAGCACATTGTGCCCTCTACAGATTGGCACTTGAGAACTATCCTTATTTGATACTGTCAGCATTATTTCTGTAAAAGACTTTTCAAACTTCCCACACACTGTGCTGTCAACATGTGCTTTGAACATAGAATATCCTCAAGCACTATACATATTTTGTAAACTTTTAATTTTAGCTGACAAACTGTTTTCAAGATTCTATTTATAAGGGCAATCTATGATAACTGATAATTTCTTATATACTCATAATGAAATACATTAATACATGCTTCTGCTCTTACCTAAATGCAGGTACAGGGTACCCCTGGGCTTCACAAAGAAGTGTAAATGCTTGTCCGATACGCCTTTTCATAGAGGAAATCTTTGTCTCCAAAGCAAAGGTTGGTGCCTTAGCTCCAACAGGTTCTGTTTCCAGAATTATTTATTAATTAATTATGCAGATTCAAGTATAAGTCAGTAGTTATTTAAAGTGCTTGATACGCAACAGTTGTTATTTAAGCAAGATACAAAAAAACTAATTTCTCTGCCTCATTCTATTGTTTAAAACAATTTATTTGCAAATGTGCATCCTAAACTCCTTGTACAGATGAAAGTGAACCAGAATAAAGAATAAGAATGAATATTTAGAAAAAGTAAAGGTGAAATGAATTAGAAATCTGAAATGACAAAGTCATGTCAATTAGATAGTCATGGCTTGGTCAAATGTATAGAAAATTAATATTGCAAGAAGTATATGTTATACTTTATTAAAACTTTAGTTTGGAGACTCAAATTATATTAAACAACATCACTCATTGATAAAACTTTACTGCAAATATGTGGTATCCTGGTTGAAAAAATTAACAAAACCACAATACTAGGAATTTCTTATTTTAGGGTGAAATTTTCTTCTGTAAACTGGCATTCTGGGGAAATGAGTGTTTTAATATCGTACTATCTGACTAGAAACAGATATTATCTGTTATTTCATACGTATAGCTTTAGAACTAATAATTTAAAGGAGCATATGTTTCAGCCTCTCAAACCTGAATAAATAGCAATTATACCATCTATATATTTCATAAGCAATCATGTTAACATTTCAAAATTATATTTAAACAAAAAAATGCTGCAAAATTATGTAAAATCTTTGATCAGTTAAGCAACTGATTGACATAGTAACAGTAATAAATTAGAAGAGAGAAGTAAAGATGGTCAAGGTAGAGAGAGTGACATCAAAGTTCATTAGCGATCCTGGTTTTTGAAAACATAGTTTCTCCCACACTATTAATTCTTTTAGGTTTCTCATTTACTTCAGCAAATTAATACTTCAGCAAATATTTACGCTGAATAGAACAGATATTTCTAAGATGTTCCTTAATCCTTAATTTTAATACAAGGACTGATCAACAAAGACTGAGACTGATTTTTTTTCACAGATGTTTATTACTGCAATTCAATGTTTACATGATCTTTTTCAAAGTAGTCCCCTCCTATTTCAGCGCACTTTTTATAGCATCTCTGCCAGTCCTTGAACATGTGCTGCAGACCATTCTTTGTAAGTCCTTGAGAATCGTCTTACTTTTCTTGAGCACTGCTTCAGAGTTCTCAAATCGAATACCCCTAAGCTTTGCCTTTAGTGATGGGTATAAAAAAAAGTCACAGGGTCAAGATAGGGGCTATAAGGTGGATGTGGTACACAGGTAATGTTGAATCGAGCCAGAAACTGCATGACTTGATTTGTGACATGAGGCCGTGCATTGTCATGATGAAGTCGCCACCCAGTCCGAGAAAGCTCTGGTCGTTTCTTTACAATGTGCTTCCTCAGTGTTGTCAATACTGACATGTAGTACACTGCTGTAACAGCAGTGTGAGGAGGAACTGCATGCTGGTAAATCATTGCATTAAACTCAAAAAATGTGATCATCGTCACTTTCCATGCAGATGGAACAAAATTTTTGCCTTTTTTGGTGTTGGAGAAACTGGCGATTTCCACACTGTGCTGGCTTGTTTTCCTTCAGGATCATAATGATGCAGCCATGACTCATCACCGGTGATAATCAATTTAAAAAATGCATCCCCTCCATCAGCAAAAAGATACAGCACCTCACGACCTGTCTCCATTTGCACAGCCTTTTGTTTGAGAGTCAACAGACATGGCACCCAACCAGCACAAACTCGGGACATATGGAGATGGTTGTGCATAATTGTAAACACACTGCCATATGAAATTCTCAACACTTCACTGAGGTTACGTAATGTTAAACACCGATCCTCTCAGACAATCACAGCATCTGTGTTGATGTTGATTTCAGTCACAGCAGAAGCCGAAACACCAGGCCCACCTTGCTTAACACTGACAAGTCTGCTTTTTTTGAAGTCCTTGAACCACCTAAACACTGTTGCACGAGGCAGTGCATCTTCACTGTATGCTTACTTCAGCTTTTTGTAAGTTTCGGTGGCTGTATGGTTTAAACAAAAACAAATTTGCACTGTACTGCTCCTCTCACGTCACCTCCACTGGTATGCAAAATGCACATAGGGTCCACAAAATACAGCATTACTACCAACCCATCAATATGAAAGTGCTGCCGCCTACTGACATTATACATAAAAACCCACTCTTTTCAAATGTTTATGTTACAGATATGAAACTATCACGGAAGCTACAGGAAAAAATCAGTCTCAGTCTCTGTTGATCAGCCCTCATATTTAAAATACAGACTGCACAGTGGTATAAGAAGAAAAGTTGGCATCTTGGTCATCTTATAGGTAACAAAAAGAAAGTATATCTGAATTATTGTTCTTATCTATGATGCTGTAGGAAAGAGTATGTCTACATAAGCAGCCATATGCCTACTATCTTGGAAAAAGAGAAGAGTACTGCAAAAATGCATGTATATCTCAGAAGCGAAAGAATTAGGGCAGAAACTTTTCAACTTCAAAATCAGAGTAGGAGAGGTAGAAAAGATGTAAGAAAAAAAATCATATGTCTGAAAATAATGTTTTAGTAACTGGAATGTATCATTGTTGACAAAGGCTAGTGTTTTAAAAATAAGACTTTGCTTATGAAAGAAAAAGTTTCCATTTTAGTAGTCTGAGGTTGTCATTTTGCAAATACAGTATATTAAAAGATTAAACATGAAAATACAAACAATTGCATTAAGAACTATATCAAAGCAGATTTTTCTTAAGTTATTGGAATTTTAATGTTATAGTATGTTTAAAATCTTACCTAAATGTTGGGACAGGGGAGCCTTGGGCTTGACAAAGAAGACCAAAACCTTCACCAGCAGATCTAGCAAACCAACTTCCTCTTAAGTTTGCAGAAAAAGCTGGTGCTTTAGCTCCAACAGGTTCTAAATTAAATTGTTATGAATAAGTGAAATGAATGGATTTCTTACCTAAATGCTGGGATAGGGGAGCCTTGGGCTTGACAAAGAAGAGCAAAACCTTCACCAGCATTTCTAGCCAACCAACCTCCCTTCAAGCTTCCAGAGAACGTTGGTGCTTTTGCTCCAACAGGTTCTAAATTAAATTAATGCTATGAATCAGTGAACTGTGCAGATTTTCTTACCTAAATGCTGGGACTGGGAAACCTTGTGCTTTGCAAAGAAGCCCAAAACTTTGTCCAGTAAGCTTCACAAACCAGCTGCCTTTAGCATCACCCGAAAAAGTGGGTGCTTTTGCACCAACCGGTTCTGCATTAAAATATTTTCAGTGGCTCTTAGTTCTGTGTTCTTTCAGAAACATTACAAAAAATATAGGAATATAACATTCCAAATGTAGTAAATTTTAATAAATGTACAGTTCTTTTTCTGAAAAAGTGCTTACTAGCATATAGTTCCTCATAATATTAGTATTTTTTAAGTCAGAAAGAGTGCATGGATACATATCTTATGCCATATGCCATTCATTCTATTTCTGCTTTTTGTTTTTGATAGTATCTTACGCAAGTCACCCATCTCACTTTACAGCTTCATTGTTTTTCTAACTTAAAAAAAACAAAAAAAACATTAACAAATTAGCTGAGAACTTATGAGAAATAGAACTGAATTTTATACAGCTGGAATACATAAGTCTTTATAGGGAGAAGTAAATGTGGAGAAACTCTAAGCTTTAGATCCAAAAATTCTAGTGAATTGCACACAACATTAAAGCAACAAAATAGCTTAAATATATTGGGCTTTTCTTTAACCTTATGTTCCATTGCAATGGCTAGGAACAATTGCCTTACCTAAATACTGGGACAGGGTTTGCCTGAGCTTGACACAATAGCCCAAAACTTTGCCCTGCATGCCTCATGTATGTTCCGCTTTTCAGATCAGTAGAAAAACTAGGAGCTTTAGCTCCAACTGGCTCTGAAGAAATAAGAAATATAATGAAATATGATAAGATCTAAAGATGCCTACAATGAAAGCATGTCAAATAAAAAAGCTACTACTTGAGTAAGCTTTTTATTAAATACTGCTTGATCATATATAAAAACATAAAAGGAGAACAAAAAGTTTAATTCATCAAAGATATCTAAGTTTAACTGAAAAAACTATTTGCAGTCTGTTTTCAACCCTCCGTCACTTACATTTTTATTTTTTGAGGGACTAGTTTCAGGAGCTATTGCTTCTATTTTCAACCTCAATGGTCCGATTGTTGTCCATTGTAGTGTATGCTGTCTTCTCTCTGGTGGTAGAACTAGGAGTTTCTTTATCAAATTATCAACTGGTGGGATTTTAAAGTTCATTACAGAGTCTTTATTATTCCATATTAAAATGTTCTTCCATGTTGTTAAATAATCCAAAATTATTAAAAGTGATGATAAACCAAAACAAACTGGCAATGTTGGAGAACATCTTAATATGGAAAAATAAGGAGCGACTAATGAACTCTGAAATCCCTCCAGTCAATAATTTGATAAAAAAAAGCTCTAGTTCCACCACCAGAGAGAAGACAGCATACACAACAACAACAGAAGATAGTTGGCGAAAAAGGAAGCAGTAACTCCCAAAACTAGTCCCTCAAAAAATATAAATGTAAATGACGGAGTGTTAAAAATTGATTGCAAATAGTTTTTTCAATTAATTTGGACGTCATTGTCACTAAATTCCTCCCAAAATGCATAATAAATAATATCAAAGTTTGCTTAGTAAAACTACGGGTACTTGTATCTGATTAAAAGTATTATAGAGCAAAAAATTATTGCTTGTAAGCTACTGAGGATATTTCTGAATATATTTACTTTTTGTGCTTAAAATGTAGCACAAAATTTGTCCATCTATATATGAGTTAAGACTCAAGTATATCAAAACTATAAGAATCTTTCGCAATTTTAAAAAGTAAATTGTCTTACATCTTCAAGTTGGACAAATTATTACTCCACAATTCCAATCCTTAAGATCCTATTTCTGCTTTCCAAGAAAAATAACAAAGCTTGAAAGTGCCTATTTTATTACATATACATGATTTTCTGTACCGGCTCTTGCTTGCATTTCTCTCTCTTTGGCTAACTACTCTTAAAAATACCTATATTTCTATCTACCTCATGCTAAATGAGACAAGCATTTTAGATGTGGTTTCATTAAAAGATAAATGTTTAAAGAGGTCTGTCATTATATGCTTCCTTTGAAATTCCATACTCTTTGCATTACATCATGGGAAACAAAAGATTGTTACCATGTTACATTAAAAACCATAAAAAATATTGTCGCAAACCCATTGTTGCGAGGAGGTGCAGCCGACGCGCATAAAGAGACAGATAGTGCAGTGCGGAGATAAGGGACAGATAGTGCAATGCGGAGATAAAAGGCTTGCCGAAACAGATAAAGTTAGATAACTAGAAGGTTCTAGTGCCATCTTGTTCATTCCAGAAATATGAGTAGAAATTCCGGCCATGGCATTGAATTTTTCAGGTTGACTCTATCTATCCAAAACCTTAGCCTAAATATGGCTAGTGTGAAGAAATGATTAATTTCCATCAATTAACTTAAATAATAAGAGTTTAATGATGATGCTTGGGATTCAAGTACTTAAAACAGTAAGTTGCCACAAACAGTGTATCTCAGATACGAGAGCCCCTAGTGGTTTACTGGGAAAATATATATGAGTCAGTACAAAATTGAATCGAGAATATACTGACACATTGCTTCACTCACACTGTTTATGTGTGAAGCAATGTGTCAATATATTCTCGATTCAATTTTGTACTAATTTGTGCTTCACTGTCCCTATGCTTCTTTCAAGTTTATACTTTGATATATGAGTCAATTGGAGAATTTAACATCAGGACAGCACGTTGGCTATGGTAACTCAATGGGTAAGAGCGAGTGGATGGAAACCAGATCTGTGGTTCAAATCCCAACCATGGCACTGAATTTATCAAGTTGACTCTATCTACACATATATTTGTTTAATGAACATAGTATCTGGTGCCTCATATGAGTCTCTACAGTGTAATTTGATGCATATTGGTGTGGTTAAGTTAATAGTAAAAATATGGAGAAGGAGCATTGACCTTCAAGCAGGTAGAGATTGTCCTTCCTTCCTCCTACCACCTGAGTAGCATAGTGAGAAGGGCGCTTTTGTAAAGTGAAGTTAATAGTGTAGTTAATAGTATATAGGCTAAGGTCTTTGATAGATAGAGTCAACATGAAAAATTCAATGCCATGGCCGGTATCTGAACCACGGATCTCCTGGTTTCCGTCCAGTCGCTCTAAGTAAGTTGCCACAAATGGTGTATCTCGAATGTGAGAGCCCCTAGTGGTCTACTGGGGAAATATATGAGTCAAATGGAGAATTTAATTCCATTGTGTAAGGACTATGATACAATGAAGCACAAATTAATATAATTTTGAGTCGAACTAATACTCAATGCTCCACTTATTTGCTAGTATTTACCTAGAACGCATTTCGTTAGGATCTTCCTAACATCATCAGCTGTTGCCGAACCGACGTCCATTAGTCGAAAACAGCTGATGATGTTAGGAAGATCCTAACGAAGCATGTTCTAGGTAAATACAAGTGGAGCATTGAGTATTAGTTCGACTCAAAATTATATGGAGAATTTAATGTTGTGACGGCAAGTTAGCCATGGTAGCTCAATGGTTAGAGCTACTGGATGGAAACCAGGAGATCCGTGGTTCAAATCCCAACCATGGCATTGAATTTTTCATGTTGACTTTATCTATACTTTATCTATTGGGAAAAGTCATGTTTACATACATGTTGATTCTATCTCTATATTATTTTTCATACTGGCTTTCATGAAAATATATTAATATAATAATGATGATTAATGCTAATAAATAGCTAAAAAAAAAGAGGGTCATGTAAATCATCAAGAGTTGCCTATTAGGAATTCTGAACTTGACAGAATTTAAATTTACTTTAAATTTCTTTATTTTATAATAAAAACATTTACCCTCATTTTAACATGTTTTTGTTGTGGTGGTGGTTGTTGCAGTGGCTGAAGCATTGATGGTGGTGGTGTTTGAGAATGGAAATTGCAGTAGTTATTACTGCTCTAACAAATACTAGTTTAAAGACATGTACAAAGTTTAAGTAAACGAAAAAAAAATTGAATATAGCATAAATCTATATAGGCTATATTACTTTAGCAGGCATTCCCTTCTTTCTTTTCTTCCACCATTCCTCCTAAATTCCTCAAAAAATTCAAATTAGTTATATTTACTTAAGATGAGTCGGTACTAGTAATACTAACATCCCCTCCTTTCTTTTTTTAAATTAGTTACTACTAAATTTAATTTAAATTCATTCTTCAAAAAGCACTTAAAAAAACCGAAGATACTTATAAAATTGAACAAAAGCATAAATTTAAAAGATGGGTTTGTGTCAATATACCTATATCTTACACATAATATTAGAAGTTCTTACAACAATGTGTAAAAAGATAAAGTGATTTTTCCATTGCTTTGGGGAATAAAATAATTTGAAATAATGAGAGCTTTCCATTCATCAAGTTTTCTTCCTTCAGTGAAGTGGCCATAAAAAATGTTGATACATTAAGAGCTCTCCTAATTTAACAAAATTATATATTTATTTCAAAATATAACCCTTATAAGGTGAAAATATCTGCACAGGAAATAATAACCCTGGTCAAATTTATTAAAATATATTTTTGTCCTTAGCATAATATTTGTGATACACATGAGCTAACAATAATGGAGAGCAGATAAACTTTACTATTTTGGTTTGCATATACAAAAGTTTCAGTTTGTTTTTTGTACATTTTAAATAAATCTGTAGCTCAAAAATACATTTCTGTTTTCTTCACAAATTGTCCATAAATCAGATTAACAGAAAGATAAGCCAAGAAAATATATTGGATCAAACATTTCAAGAATCAAGGAAAGAAAACCATATTATTGTATGAACTATGTATAAAGTTAGTGTTTTGCTGCATTATTCTTATTAATGCTACAAAACAGAATTGAGCAACAAGTTTAAATTACCTAATGTTTGACAACACAAATACACTACTGTTTCTGAAAATGCAATGCCAAGAAGGAAATGTATGAATTCAGTGAATTTAACACCACAGGTTAGGTACATGACAAGTAGCAAATAATTAATTTTTCAAATCTCTACATCCCTCTATGCAGTTTGTATTCGAGCCCACAACTCCGTGACACTAATTACTGGAGGACCATGAGCACCAGGTGCTGACCAACCATATTGCAGACATGTTCGATGGGTGACATGTTAGGCGAACGTGCAGGCCAGGGAAGCAATGGTACTCATCGCTCTTCGAAGAAGGCTTGTACATTCCTCGCAATATGTGGCCGGGCACTGTCCTGTTGAAATATGGCCTAAGGAGATGCCTGAAGCAGGGGGAGTACCTCAGGCTCTACAACCACCATTAGGTACCGGTTGCTGTTCAAAGTGCCCTCAATTCGTAGGAGACGAGATCGGTTCCTGTAATCAGTGGCACCCCAAACCATCACCTGGTGTTTGTCTACTATGACGCTCAACAATGCAGCCCTCCAGGTTGCGCTCAACATGGTACCATTAGTCAATTATGCGGCCACTGTAGGACACGTTGAAGCAGGAGTCATCCTGCCATCCCAGTGACAATGTTCACGTGCCTATTGCAGTCGGAGGAGCTTATGGTTTCTGGACAATGGAAGTCAACATAATGGCATGCATGCAACCAGTCCAACCTGCAGCAGATGGCGACGAACTGATGATGCAGACAAGTTTACACCTATTGCAGTGCTCCAGTGTCGAGCCAACACTGTGGATGAAGGTGTACGGTATGTTATGGCCATATGGACAAGATGACAGTCATCCCATGCTGTGGTTATGTTTCATGGTCTAGTTCCAGCTCTTCACTGCGTACAACTTTCATCTATCCACTGCTTCCACACACACATCACTGTCGTAGCAGCATGCCCTGTACAAGCCGAAATGTCACGGTATGACCAACCTGCTTCCCAGAGACCGATCATTCTGCCCTGTTCAAACTCTGTCGTATACCAATATGGCTCCATTTGACGTCAATGAGGCATACTGGCACTCATTTTATTGTTTCCATCTTGTTTGACAGCTCTGCACTGATTACACTGGGCGCAATACTGACCTTGTCAGACTGACATGCAAGAGCTCTGCTGTGTCTATGTGAACCCCATCTCTCTACAAACCTAATCACTTATTGCTTGCCCATTCTTCTACACTTCCACCAAGTTTGTAATTATTCGGATAATTCCTTCATGGTGTTGCAATTTTCACAAACAGCTGTATGATATAAAATCCTCTTACACTCCCCTACCCTCTTTTTCTCAATTTCAAAATAACTTTGTATGCTTATACTTCTACCATTCTTCTGAGATGATGCAAAGCTTCAATTGTTACTGCTAGTGCAGGGTCTATAAAACTTTAAGGCAAATTGTGCTTGTACAAATGTCATAGGTGCAAGACAATTTAATAAATACTTTCATTAAAATGTTTAGTAAGTACAAAACCAATGAACACAAGAAATAAAATGTCAGTGCCATTATTAAATATTCCTGTTGTTAAACTACCTTAGAACATTTTAAGATACTGTTACTGCCAAACGACTGCTTAGCACAAATATGAGCAATATTTCATTTTAAAAAATGAATGTTACTCAAATGCTACATATGTTCTATTTATATTAATTAGGATAAATAGTTTATTTTAGCCATACTAGATGCAATCTTGTATGTTCCTCTTTGATTTGCTTCAGTGTAGTAATTTTGTCACACTATTCATATTTAATTGTTGCTAATGAACTAAAAAGATATAAAAAATCTATTCATTTGCACTACAAAGAAAAAATAATGAATAATGACTGACCTAAAGTTTGGAACAGGATGGCCCTGACCTTGGCATAGCAACGATAATTCATTTTTTACATGACCCACAACCATACCCAGCTTCGCTATTACTGGTACATTAGGAGCTGAGCTACTAACGGGTTCTGTGGGTAAAACAAATAATGAATTACATTAACGAAGACCAACTTGAATGAGCTTCAAGAAACCATAATAGACTAGACTACAGTTAACATTTCTCTGCAGAAATATCATTTCCCAGTAAAGAATTTTTCTTACAGTACCTGTTTTTTCTTGAAAATTACATAGCACTACAAAAAATAATCAATGGAATTCATTTCAAAGGATGAGTAAAAGAAAATGTCTGTCTTTTTCATCCTTTTGCAGTAAATTAATTTCAGAGAAAATGAAAGGAACAAAACATTTCTATCAATGTATGTACTTAGGCTTTCACAGCTGGCGTCCATTTGTAGTAAATGTTCGGTGGCAGACTCGAAGAGTCCTTTGAGAATGCTCAACCCAGTCTTGAGCGAAACGTCAGGCAAAATTTGCACTGTTAGACCACGGCCAATGAGCCCGGAAGAACATTTACTAGAAATTTCTATCAATGTTTGCAAACTCTAAGACATACGTACAGCTTGTAACTGTAGTCTTGAACAGTGATGTAAAGTGAGACTACTTCTGTATTTAACAGCTTTGTCTAAGAACTAACCATATCACCTACATAATTGTACTAATTAAATTGACTTCTGCCTTATAGAAATTTAGTGTGTATGAAAGAAAATTTAAACTGATTAGTGATTACAGATCCATGCCTTCAATTAGCACCCACATTTTATGATCTTTTTATAAATATATAAATCACACATTTGCATCTGCCTTGGAAACTTAATTAATTTTTGCTGTTGAAACATGTTTAGTAGAGCAGAGCACATTTTAATATGGTGTACATAATGTGAATTTATCACAGTGCAGATTGAGCTTTGGTTCCCTGCCAAAGAATGTGTTTGGGATTGATCCCAACCCCAGGAGTGCAGATTTTAAGTATAGGACCAGTGCCCACTCAGCATCTTGAGGGAATTGAGGAGCTGTGCTAAGTAGTAAATGCTGGTCTAGGAAGCCAACTTTCCAACTGGGGGTGCCGAGATATCTCCTCCCTGTATCGGTTGGATGACCACCTTTGTATGTGGGCATGAGGCTGGCAGTCGGGATTGCAGGCTCTGGACTGCTAGCGGGCTGTTATGCCATGGGTTATGTTACCTTGAAGGTAGGAAATTTCAAAAGAGAATGAGTATTCTAACAGCCCTGAAATTTAGACATGTCATTAACTTCTGCCTTTTGTGTATTATTAGACATGTTTCACTTTGAAACTATCAATGCCAGTAGTTCTGGATTAAGGGTTATTAATGGCAATTTTCTGCTACTAAGCAGAGTAGAATGCTAGCCAAGTTGATGTCAGCCACCTCAACAACAGAGCATCTTTGTACTGATGACTAATAATAATCAATGTTTGTTCTGAGTTATTGCATCTTTAACTTAATTTGCAGTTAAGAGTCCAAAGCCCTAAATGATTCAATGTTATTAGGAGCTTACTTACATTCCACTTCATTGATTAGTCTCCTGTGGATTCTGGAGTGTTTTCTAAAGTAACATACTGAAATGTTATCAGTATATCAAAGAACTGTCTTGAATTACAGTTATTTGACAAACTCGTATGTGGAGATAAACAGCATGCATAAAAATGCCCTTATAAAAAGGGCCACATAAAGATACAGCACCAATTCTTCTTTTATTTTTTCAAATAAGACAAATAGGATTCTTGAACAATAGAGTTTTCAACAGAGAGATCCAAGCAAACTTTGCTGAAAGTGAAGTAACATCAGTGCAAGAACATTTTTGCATGGACTTGCTCGGGAAGGAGAGTTTGAAAATTCTCTATTCCTAAAGCAGCTTATAATCTGAAATCTACAATATATAGCATACACAGCAGTGCCCTAATATGAACTTCTGTAATTTAACTTTGTAAAATATTGATAATTTATTTCAATCTCCGAACAACCATCTTCAGAACTGAAGCATGAACCTATTTATATAATTAGATCAAGGTAGAGAAGAAAATAGAGGGACAGAAAAATCTAATGCAACAAATTCCGGAGCATGATAGGCAAACAGGAACATAATAGGAACATAATGTGCTTACACTGAAAGCGGTATAATAATGAGTCTCACATAGTAGGAATAACCTCCAAATTCCAAGTTTTACCATACTTAAACACTTGCCTGATTTTGAAAGAAAATGTATTTCCCAATTCAATTTTACACTAAAGATTTGTGTATAGAATACTATAGGTACATTAAGTTCTTATGGAGAGAGCAACATCAGTTTTGGATGTATAATATTTATAAAATATTATGGCTTATTGTATTAAGAGATTTGAGCATGTGTCATTATTTGTAGGGAATATGAAAGAATATTTTTGAAAATAATCCCTCTACTATATAAGAAAGAAATACAAATTATGATGGGGAGCATATTTTTGTGAATGCTCAAAGGTAACCACATGAAGGAAAAGTAAAGCTATATGCACGTTAGTGCTCAATACACTAACAGAGAAAATTTGTGCTGTGCTGAAACCAGAAAACTATGCAGCTTTGGTCCTGTATAAAGTAGATTTAGTAGCAGATGGAGACCAAAATTTATTCCAAAATCCCACATTCGTAAATTAAATTTCATTCATATTTAACAAACTCTAATCCATTACTGATTTTTAGTGTTTGGAAACACAAAATATTACGAGTCTTGGATAAATTCAACTAAAATAATATTTTTATTTTTAAATCATAGTGCTATGGTGCAAAATACAAAACCATGAGTGAATCTTTAAACATGTTTAATGTATATCACAAAGAATTGTGACATAAAATATGCTTTATCATCCATTTTGTACAATAACTTCAAATTTAGAATTTTCTTTGCCATGAAGTATACTACACACTATATTAAAAGTTGTAGTTTCTTTACAGTCTGTTAAAGCCTATAAACCAGTTCATCGAGAACTTTCATTCTCATAGAATTTTACACACCTTATAACTGTTTTACTATTACATCACTATAGCCACAATACAACAGCTTTCGATAAACAGCAAAATACTCTTGTTATATTGAGCCATTACTATTGGTCTCAATAAGAGGTTATATAGAAGTTATAAAAAGCTATATTGCAAGCATACAATTTAACACTGACCTAAAGCTAGGTACAGGATGTCCCTGTGCTTGGCATATTAATGTCAACCCTTTACCAATATAACCAATTGTGTTTTGCCATTTTGCTGCATGTGGGATGTTAGGAGCTGTACTGCTAACTGGTTCTAAGAGTAAAAATACATTTAGTTTAAATAAATTGAGTTACATGTTTTAAAAATGTACCTATAGAGAGATATAGAAACTTAATTTTAGTATAATTTTATTTTTCAATGCATAAATGTCTACTTACACCACTAAAAACAAGACCTGATGAAAGCTCATTAACAGAGTTACTAACATCAAGAACTACGATCATATTTATTATAACTGGACAACCTTACCTGAATGTTGGTGGAGGAAAACCCTGTGCAGGGCAGTTTAATGAAAATTTTGCCTTATTTTGGTGTTCCATTGTATATATTTTTGTAAGGGGAGGCACTTTTGGTGCAGAAGTGCCCACAGGTACTGTAAAAATATATGCATAGACTTCAAGATATGGCTAATCTCTTGACCATATCTCACTGAAAATTCTATGGGATGATTGAAATAATATGTGAATCTAAGTTTATGCCTAATAGTGATCCATAGATGTTGCACTTCCAGTACAAAATTTCTAATCATGTTATAAATGCAAAAATATTGAAACATTATTTTAGCCACATTGCTGTTACTGAGAATTCTAATATATTTTACTTAAAGAACACGAGATTTATATAAAGAGGTTTTATTTAGTTTCTAGGCCATAAGCAATTAATTTTCCTTTGCATAAGAGGCACTTTTGTAAACAATTCAATAAATGGATAACCTTTTGAGTTGATTTGTAAATAAAGACATTGTGTATACGTTTATAAAATATCTTAAAAAATTAATTGTCAAAGTAATTATAATATTCCTTTATGCTATAAAAACAATGGAGTGAAAGAAGTTTTTTGAGACAAATCCTGAATCGATGCAGTGCAGGTATTTGCTTCAGATAATTGGGTAACTTATTATAAAACTGGAGGCCAGTATATACAAAAGTTTTTTCAAAAGAACTTGTGTTATGTGTGATTACATGAAGGTGATCTTTTCTTCTGGTATCATGAGAATGTATCTGTGAGTTTGTTGTGTACGTACTGAAATTAGTTTTTATGTAGCATAATGTTTCATATATGTAAATACAGGGTAGGGGCAATATATTTAATTTCTTAAATAATGGTCTACAACTGGTTCTTCTATTAACATGTATTATCCTAATTGCCCGTTTTATCCATGTATGTGTAGCATCTCCTCTCAATAATCTAATTTCAATAAGCTCTATATGATTAAAGTACAAACTAAGTTAAGACAATTTAATTCATCAGTGGTGGCAGGCCTGTTAGTGGTCAGTTTTACAAAGTAGATGAATTCATGGTTAGGGTTGCCAGAATGACTTCAAGACAGGCCCGAGGACAACCAATGGGCCACGGAGGAAAATAAGAAAAACAAGTTTGTGTAATTTGGGACAAATTGTTCAACAGAATTTTGGTTTATCGAATTTAACTGTATTGGAACACCACAGTGAAGCGAAATAATTATAAAATTATAGAGGAGTCGTATTTATTACACATCAGCTTCACTTACATATCTAATTTGAGGACATGTTTCACGAACCATTGTTCTCATCGTCGGCTCTTATGCGACTCATAAGAGCATAATCTTATGACTCTTATGAGTCGTATAAGAGACGACGATGCGAACAATGGTTCATGAAACATGTCCTCAATTAGGTACGTAAGTGAAGCTGATGTGTAAATAATACGACTTATCTATAATTTTATAAGAATTTTGGTTATTATTGTGGTGACAATTTTTACTCAGATAATAAAAATGTACTACTACTTATTGCTAGTACTAATGCAGTACTAATCCTTGCCAATGTTACTTATTTCGATTCGAATGGATTCCTTGAGAACATCAATTGTCCGTGGCCTATTCTTGTATTCTATGTTTAGATACCGCCCCCAAAAAAACCCGATGAGGTTAGGTCAGGGAATCTGGGGGGCCACAGACCTTTTGAGATTATTCGATTATCAAAGAATCTGGTTATAAGTTCTATGGTGTCATTAGATGTATGACATGTTGCTCCATCTTCCTGGAAATAACCTCTCAATTCGATATCATCTCTGTAAAACTCAAAGAATATGGTGAGGTGCAGACATGTATAGATGCTGGTGAAGAACACTTCCAACATTTTCTCTGAGATGTAAATAGTGTAATGTAATCTCCCAATTGTGTATTATATTCCCCCAAAGTTTCACATGTGTCCTATTATTGGTTTAAAAGTTATGGCCTATTGAAATGGTTCAGGTTTATATGGATCGCACTATACCATACTGTAACTTTGTGGGTTCGTGAAATTAAAAGTCCAATTGCACAAACTCAAAATGTTCTTTATTTCCACTGAATTACAGTTGAACACTTGCCAATTACACAGAATTACGTAGCGCACACAATTAAAATTCACCAGTTCGTCTGTCACAGGTCCACTCTGCACTCGCAATTACACACAACTCCTCCGATGCACATACACAGTCTTCCGGTCCGTTCCCTCACTGGGCGCTCCTCACGGCTGCTCGCCAAGAACTGACTCTCTCAAGCCCGGCGCGTCGCTTATATAAGACCAACTGACCTCTCTAGAAGGTTCCGGGTTAGATGAAATATCCCGACTGTTCCAGACCTCAGGGGGAGGGGAAAGAGGCGGCCAGCGACCGGTGACACTTCCCTCACCATCCCCTTCAGTGAATGCTACAAGATAAATGGGTAGACGTGGCCTGAATGCCTTCTGTCGCCCACCCAGCTGCTAGCTGGCTGTGCTTTCCGGTAATTAGGTGACAATACAAATAAAAATAATAATAGTAAAATATTACTTTTATAAAAGCATACCTTATTATTAGGAGTGGTGATTTTTTGCAAATGCAATATAGCGCAATAAAGTGCAAAACTGACTCAAAATGCGATATAAATGCAAAATCGAAGATTTTCCAAGTAATTATTTTTCTCCAATGCTTTTTCTTCTGGAAACTTTAAATGAAGAGTCTGTAGAACCTTTGCATGTTTAGAAAGTTATAAACTAAGTGACCACTCTTCTGGAATGTGGAAAGCAACCCTTCCCACTTAATTAGCTTATTGTTGCACCATTGCCCGCCATTGCTCTGCAATGCATTTGGGGTCCTACCAACAGCGTAGATGCTGAAAGATATTTCAGTAAATATAATTGATTATGAGTAACATGAGGACTCAATTGACAGAACAGAATGTTCACTGCTTCCATTCAACAATGTTACTGAATCATAAAATTATGAGTTATGGCATAGGCCAATTTTGTGCCATTTCTTTTTATTGTGATAGTTCTACATCAGTATGGATTTGTCTTTTTGTGTCATGTAGTATGCTTTAGCCTGTATCAGCTTCATCTATAATTCTGTGTATTGCTTTAACCTATATTAATATAAAATAAATTGACACTTCACACACTTTTAACTCACTGTCATTAATAACTCTCCATAAATGTGTTTTAAATCTCTTATAAAAGATATTAATATTCATCATTTAAAAAAATTAACTCAAATTAAAATTTTTTCTCAAAATGCTATAAAATGCTAAATTGGAAATGTGTAAATGCTGCACAATGATAAATGTAAAAATCAAAATGCTAAATTTCTGATATCAAAATGCTAAAAATCACTACCCCTACTTATTATTCATCATGTTTTTAGGATCCTGCTGCATTCAGAAGATTCTTGTTTTTAAGAATGCACGATCTGAATGTTCCAACAATTGCCGGTAAACTGAATCAGTTGATAACTGAGAATGAATGCCTGCCTCGGTAGCGTAGATGGTAGCGCGTTTACCTCATGTTCAAAAGGTCCTGAGTTCGAATCTCAGTCAGGGCAAGCTACCTGCATGACGTTTTTTAATGAGGTTTTCCCTTGTCCTGAGGGACGAATGTCGGGTGACTCTAGGCTCCATGGACACCGGACTCATTTGAGCACTATTTCACCCATTTCAGTTGATGTTAATACTTCTTTCTTCTTTTTAAGATCGATTTCACGAACATTGAAATTCAACTTCTTAAGATAAGTGGAGATTCATTAACAAATATTTTTTTTTTTTTATTTGTGTAACAAAAATACATGTTGCCAGTAGCCACATTGGTATGACTTGCCAGTGTTTATTTATATTGCAAGCCTAATATTACACACGGAACAATGAAAAATTGTTGAATAAGAATAGAAATGCAGCATTTTATTATAATAAAAAATTAACAATTGAACATAATTATTCAAAATAATTAAACAGTAAGGTTATATTTAAGCCCATAGATTAAAGTCATTGGCCCATATACCTGGAGAGTTCATTCTAAATCTGGGCACTGCGGGCAGCACCGAGATCTGGCAATTCATGATGTAACTTAAGTCACAAATGTTGATAATAAGCTGTGTGCATCCATGTGTGTGCGCGCATACACACATGTGTATAATAGCTTAGCTCAAAAGCAAAAAGTCAGTTAAATACCAAACTGGCTATATACATTCAGCAACTTTGAAGGGTGTGACATAAAGATTTGCAAGAAAATCCCTCCACCTCAGACTACCTTTTACATAAAAAGTTTCTGAACACTTTTATTTTTATAAAATAGCTCAAACAATTTCATATTTTCATGTCAAATAGTGCATATATTTGAATTTTATGGGAGTGTTTTCAGAAGCTCTCTACATTCTAATTACTTTTGTATAACTCGGTAACCATAAGAAACAAACAAAATCTTGAATAGTTATAAATAAAAGCATTGTTAACAGTGAAGCTAATTTCATGTATAAAGACTAACACAAAATTGCAAAATTCATTAAAGCACACAATTTATATCTTGTGCACTTTTTTTTGTAGAGTAAAAAATTTCAGAAATGCTCTTTGTTATATGTCTTTATTTTACAAAACTTATTTATTTCTCAAGTGGGAAGCCATTAATTATTTATCTCTTGGTCATGCAAAGAGAACAGAATTTCAAAGGCATTACATCGACCAGCTCTAAGAGTTGACGATCGCTTAAAACTGCCTAATGGATTCCTATATTCTCCTCGCTCTACAAGAAAATTAGCAATAAGTTAACGTTTATCATGATTAACATGAAGTAGACAGAGGGATAAGCATTTGTAAGAAACCTTTTGCCATGACTTGTTTTTTAAAGGGCGCTGATGACCGCCGTAGTTGAGCGCCCCTATTCACATCATCATCATCATCATCATCTTTGTAAGAAAAGCTTTGTTAGAGTAGAGAAATTTGTGTGTGCTGCACATTAGATTTTTAATGTAAACTTGATTTTAGTTTTAAGGAATATTGACGAGCACGCAAATTTTTGAAAACGTAGTAAACCTATCTAAACAAAATTTCTCCACAAAAGAATTGGACCTTTTAAACAATGGATTAAAAACATGCGTCAGTTTCTCAAACAAAATTGAAGATTACATTGCAGATATCAACATTTCGACACAAATTCTACCAGTATCTATACAAAATTCAGTAAAAAGCCATTGTGAAAATATTTTGGAGGAAATAGAAAACAGATCCTTTCAGAAGAGAAAACATAATGCTATCCATTCTTTGAAACAGAAAAACGTTATTTACACAAAGGCAGATAAAGGCAACAAGATAGTCATAATGGAAAAATCAGATTATATTGAAAAAATGGAAAAAATGCTAACTGACAACGAATATGAAACCATTAACAAAAATCCTCTAAAAACTTGCATACAGTCATATGAAAAAACAATAGCAAAATCAAGCATAATACCAAACAAATATGCAGTTAAACCGGATAACCCAACCTTACCTAGACTTTATGGCTTACCCAAAATACACAAACCATCCATAACAATGAGACCTATAGTTAGCAGTATAAATTCACCAACATACAAACTTGCAAAGTGGCTAACAAACAAATTCAATTCATTTCCAAAATTCGACAGCCTAAGCATCAAAAACAACTATGAACTTATAGAACACATTAAGGATACTGAACTAAAAGAAGAGGACACACTAGTCTCATTTGATGTTAAATCACTGTTTCCCAGCATACCAGTTAATCAACTCCCACCGTTGATAGAAAAATGGCTTAAATCACTTGGAATGGCATCATCTGAAATTTCAGACTACATTGAACTAACCAAATTATGCATAGAACAAAATTTCTTCCAGTTTCAAACAAAATATTATCACCAAACTTCAGGGTTAGCAATGGGCAACCCACTATCACCCTTCCTGGCCGATCTGTACATGAGTGCATTAGAAATAAGGATCAACAAAGGTTTCCCTTGGATGTTCAAACTCTGGCAACGATATGTAGATGACATCTTTGCAATAGTACCAAAAAAACACATCAGTGATGCACTAAAACTTTTAAATATCCAAGAAAAAAGCATCAAATTCACTGTAGAAATAGAAAAAGACGAGCATTTACCATTTTTGGATCTAAAAATAATGAGGAATAAAAACAGACTAAACTTTGGCATTTACAGAAAACCAACACAGACAGACAACTACATAAAAGCTAATGGCTACAACCCAAGATCCCACAAACAGGCAATCTTCAATAGTTTAGCACACAGACTGGTAAACATCCCTCTCACAGCAGAAGAATACAAAACAGAATACAACAAAATAATTGAAATAGCACAAAAAAATAACTTTCCCAAATCATTAGTGGACAAAAAAGTGAGCTTAGCAAAAAAGAAGAAGCTACTAAAGGAAACCACAACTCTCTCATCTACAGAAACTAATATGATTTTCAAAAAATTCACTTACCATCCATGGGCCTATGATAAATTCAAAAAAGTCTTCAAAAAACAAAATATTCAACTAGCACCAGTCAACCATTTCTCCTTAAAAAACCTAATTTGCTCAAACATCAAAGATGCCATTCCATCAAACAAAAAATCTGGTATATATCAAATTGAATGCAATGACTGTAGTCAAATTTATATTGGAAAAACAAAAAGAAATTTAGAAACAAGAGCAAAGGAACACTTTAGAAACATAAAATATAAACAATTAGAAAAATCAGCAGTTGCCACACATTTTTGGGAAAAAAACCACAACATAAATCCAGAACCAAAACTATTGAAACATACATCAGGAAAACAAGAACTATCCACATGGGAACAAATCTTCATTTCAAAAAATAGGAACAAAGTATTCAATTTCGACATCCCCCAGAAGGATTTGTTCAGCAAGTTCCTTGAGCCGCCACCAGAGGAGACCTGTGACAAGGTATCGTCAGCTACACCAACGAGAATCAGTCGAGAGCCGGCCGATGATAGAGGCAAAGCCTCTGAAACTAGTTCCGGAAAAATTTAAAAGTAAGTGTTGTCTAGTGTCTTTAATCGACTCTCTTTAAAGTTAACGGATCTTCTGCTTTTCCGTCCAGCCGCTCTAACCATTTGAGCTAAATTCTCCAACTGACTCATGTTTCTCCCGGTAAACCACTTATGAGTTCTCATAAACACATGAGACAACTACCTTAATGGCGACTTACTATGCTGTAAGTACTTTAAGGCCCGGGCTTTATAGTTCGGACCACTATTAGGTACAATTAATGGAAATTAATTGTTCTTTCACACTAGCCGTGTGTAGGATACACTATGAAAGAGTAGAGCCATAGCCAGGATTTGAACCCGGAATTTGAATCCCATTGTTTATGGGAACTCCTAAGTGGTTTACCAGGAGAAACACGAGTCAGTTGGAGAATTTAATATCATGTTGGCATGTTGGCCATAGTAGCTCAAATGGTTAGAGCGGCTAGACGGAAAACCAGAAGATCCGTGGTTCAAATCCTGGCTATGGCATTGAATTTTTCAGTCCGGCTCCATCCTTTCATACATCTCCTTTGTTTACATTCTCTTTCTCTCTTTTTATTGTATATCAATAAAACTGTATAATTTTGGTCAATGCAGCAAAATATATAGAAAGGATTTATCATTATTGGTGTCTGAATGCTTATTTCTGGAGCACTTTATTTTAAAGATGTTTGATATCCTTTCCTTCCTAACATCAAAATCATGCTGTGTTAATGCTGCTTATTTTATCATTACTAAGTTCACCTATAACAGTACTGAAAACATGTGATTATGTTTTTAGGTTTGTTTCATTTTCAGATTTTGGTAATACTGAAAAAACATAACATGGTAACCGCAATCCTTGACAATGGAGTTTGTTTGTGGACTGAAGATACAAACAATCTGTTTGTGAAATCGATCTCCATTAGAAAGAAGTATTAATACCAATTTCTTAAGATAAGTGAAGCCTTTGTAACAAATATTTATATTTGTGTAATATTTATTGCTTCACTGTAGCTAGCTTCATTTTCTACGTAACTTTAAGTGCCTTTGGGCTCCATATGCATTTGCACCACAGTTTTTCTTATTCTATGCATTATTATTTAAAGGCAGCTATTAAACATTATAGAAAAAAGATTTAGCAGGAGAGAGAAAATCTTGTCTACAAAACCTGTGACAAGCCATATAAAAATTTAACATCTAAAAGGAGTGTGCCAAATTTAGGGAGCATTTCAAAGTAACTGACAAATTGGAAGGAAAGGGTGGTAAATATTATATTTTTTCATTACGTTTATAAGCTATGTTGGTTTAAGCTGGTTTAATCTGACTTTCACTCACTTATTGTTACTAACATATATATATACCCTTTCTTACCTGTATGATGGAACAGGGAAACCCTGGGCGGGGCAAAGTAATGTATTGCTTTGGTTAGATTTTACTTCTAGTCCTTGAACTTTAACCACAGATGGAAATTTTGGAGCTGAACTTCCAACAGGTTCTATGAAATGGAATTTGAAAACATACTGCTAACTAAATGTATTGAAGTACTATTTACGTTTAGTTCTTAAATAAGACAGGATTTTTTATTACATGTTTCCAGTTTTCATATGGTAACTTTAAATTAGGAATGCAAATATTGCTACTAGCTCAGAAATAGAAAAACAGCTAGAACTCAAACCAAAGTCATTACAAACAGTTCATAAAAAATATGGCAGACTTTTAGGCAAAAATAACTGTAACTTATCAACAAATTAACTTCATTTCCCATATAATATCCAGCAAGATAAAAGACTGCAATAGTATTCTTTTCCTTACCTGTATAATGGAACAGGGAAACCCTGTGCTGGACAAAGTAATGTAAAGCTTTGCTTGATTTCCACTTTAAAACCTCGAACATTATCCATTGTTGGAAATTTTGGAATTGAACTTCCCACAGGTTCTAAAGTTAAAATAATATTGTAAATGTTAGAGGCTTGTAAATGCAGCCTCTTCAGCTCTTTTCTTTACACATAAAGTGGGACAGGGAATCCCTGGGGCAAAAAATGAATGCTTGAGCTTTGCTTCTTGCTACAGTTTTAGTAATGGCCAAATTTATTTTTAGATACTTGCAAACCTTTTGTTGTAATACTCACATAACTATATATATAAAATTATTACTACTCTTGATTTTGTTTTGTTGAATTCCTCAAATTTTGGAGTTTGTTTTCTTATGCTCTGAGTTTTAGAGTACTTAGTTATCCACCATGTGAAAACTGCTTAGATTATTGTAATTCAAAATACTATGCTAGCAACATGCCTTTTTTAACGAGTATGGACTATGATAAAATAAAGCACAAAATTAATACAATTTTGAGTTGAACTAGTACTCTATGCTCCATATATTGCTAGTGTTTACTTTGAACATGTTTTGTTAGGATCTTCCTAAGACCCTCTGACTGTTGAATTTTGATTTGGTGAACTTCTTGATGGTGACTGGGTGTCTCTGTTGGTGCCCTGATGAATTTAAAGTTTGGGTTCTCTTCAAAGGTGGTGTCGAAATTGAAGAGTTTTCCTTCATATTTCTTTATGAATATCTTTTCCTACATGGTTAATGCAGCTGGACCCTGAACACTTTTTAAAAATGGATTTCTTGAAATGGACAAATCATCATTGGCATACCATTTTTAGAATGAGAATCACAATATAGAACCAAAAATCTATTTATGAAAAAGTGTTCAGGGTGCAACTGCATTAACCATGTGGGGAAAAAATATTCATAACAAATATGGAGGAAAAGTATTCATTTGATATCAACTTTGAAGGGAACCTGACATCATCAGAACACCAAGTTCATATGGCCACCAAGTAGTTCATCAAATCAAAATTCAACAGTCAACATTAGCTGAGGATGTTAGGAAGATCCTAATGATTTGTAACATATACCAATTTTTTCATTATGGAGGAATATTTCATGAACAAGATTGGATTTGACGGTGCTCCAGTGATGATTATTTTGTTAACATATATAAACATGAAGGTGAAACCAAGTTATATCTACTTGTATGAAAAATATTAAATATGGGTCTACTTTACCATTATATGCACTATTGAGATTCTGCCTAATTACAGGATCATCTGGTAGAAGAACATGTACCACAGTTATTTATTATGGATTTAACTTCAGCAATCTAGTAGCTCTTCAAACAAAGGCAAAGAAATGCCCATTTGCTGAGAAAGAGAAACGTATGAGATATTTTTGGGGGGAATTCTCCAAATGATGCTCGATGTTGTCTAATGTTTATTCAGAAAAAAAAAAAAAATCCATGTTGTGTTTTTGGTTTGTTAGCCTGAACACTTCCTGTGAAATTTATTGTCATGAGGCTTTATTTTGCCGCTCGTAAGTGAATGCCGAGAGAGAGAAGCGGGGAGTAAATGAGACAGCGTCCAAGCCACGCCTATGCTCGCACTAGCAGGGATGGAGCGGGGAGAGAAAGAACCAAAGAAATATCTGGACAGTTCTCTCTCCTTTGCCTGCTGCCTCGAAAGGCTGTGAAGCTTCGGGTGGCTTCGCCAATCTTTGTGAAACAGCAGACCGTGTATAAGTAAGAGTCTGGTGGGGAGTCGTGTGGTGAGTTGCAGTTGCGTGCCAGCGAGCGTGCGCAGATGTGAGAGAGAAGACTCAGACGAGAGTTGTAACTGGTGCAGTGCGAACGTGCGGCAGACAGACTTGAAGGTTTCATATGTGTGTGTTACGTCATTCTACTGATATCAGAGTTGTACAAGTGTCTTTCTATGGAAATAAAGAGCATTTTTTAACTTCTGCAAATTGGATTTTTAATTTTACGAACCCACAAAGTCACATTATTATAAAGTTTATGGATTATTATATAGCCTAGAATTTTACTCCTGGAAACTTTTCTGCAAATTGTATTTTCACTTGAAGAGCTGACTGAGTTAATGAACATGAATCATAAATACATACATAGTGCAGTAGAAAATATATACTCAGCTATAATATACTTTGTGACTAAATGGAGTATAAAATAATAAATAATTCATAATAACTGAGCTATGCCATATCATGTCAACTGAATACTGCACTTCCAGAGTTTATGGTAGCAGTGCAGAATCATGATACCACACTGCTCCTGTATGCACGCTCAGTGGAGGGGGGGAAAAACACCACCACTGTGCAGACGGTTCTTAGCGCCATTGACTCTACATGAATTTTAAGTTCTGGTTAACGTTCCTCTCTTTAAAATAATTGTTTTAGGCTTCCTCTTCACATTTTTCTGCATCCTGGCTATATGGTTTGCAAAATTTAAGTCTCAGTAAGAGCACTTTGAACAATGACATATTCTCTACCATGTATAGTAGATAGAGGAAGTGTACCTTATTTCACTCCAAATGTTATCCATTTTGTATTTTCTGAGCCTAAAAATATTACTTTTGGAAAAGAGGTATATGTGTATATGTATGTATGCATGCATAAAAATATAAACTTCATATTTAAGTTGATTCAATTATGTTAATGAATAAATTAATAAGTTAAGCATTAGAGGCTCAAGTCTAGTTTACTAAAATCCTTCACTACAAATAGAAAACAATTTGTGGTCATAAATTCAAACAGTAAAGAATGTAATACAACTATTCAAAATGTATTATATGGCATAACCTAAGGCTAAATGTGGGACCACTACTATCTATTCTGTACATTCATGATTTAAGTTAAACAATGTCTAAAACTTCTAGCATAATACAATTTGTGAATGACACTACAGTCATCATCAATGGTACCAGCATATCTCAGCTGAACTCCAACATTAATAAAACAGTTAGTTCAGTCGTAGAATATTTTGGAGATCTAAATATATTCATAAACCGAGCTAAATGTGAAATAGCTAATTTTGGCTTTAGATACATTGACTTTTTAACTCAGCTTACGCATATAAAAACTTCTAGTCTAAATATAGACAGCATATTTACTCAAAGTATAAGCTTGGAAGAAGCGTAGGGATTGTGAAGCACAAATTAGTACAAAAGTGAATCGAGAAGATATTGACACATTGCTTCACTCACACTGTTTATTCACAGGACATGTTTCAAGAGGAGCAAGAGCTCTTGAAACATGTCCTGTGAATAAACAGTGTGAGTGAAGCAATGTGTCAATATCTTCTCGATTCACTTTTGTAGTATATTTACTGTCTGCCCACCACAAGTAGGCAAGCTAGGCAGGAAGAAGGAGAGGGATTTGAACTGCTTATCTGCTCTGGTAGTGGATCTGTTTATTATGAAATGAGTGATAAGAGTGTATATGAATCAGATCAAATCTAATGTTTCAGTAACTGCAGTGATAGCTATTATGCATGGCTGGGTTGTGTGACAACACTGTGTATTTTAGATGAACCTAGCATCCTTAACATATCTGGAAGGCGCGCATAAACATCATGTGGACAGGAAAAGTGATAATGTTGTACATTCTTCTGCCTTGTTTTCTTGTGGTGGGCATACAGTACCTATATACACATGTTGGTAGACTTGCATCCATGATTAGTGAAACTTATCTATTCTTATATATTTAAGAAGTTTGTTCCTGATAGTACTGCCAGAATAATTTATTCAAGTGCATATTACATATGTTATAGAACTAGAGCAGTAATAATAAAAAGATTTTAATAAACTTTTTCATTGACAAAAATGGCCTTAAGGATTTTGCTCATCTGCAAGCAATGAATTGTGCAGAGACACGTTTCAACAATTAAAACTTGAAACATTTCAAGTCTTTACATATACAACACAATCCTGTATCTAAATAAGTTAAAAATATAAACGCCAATCAGTTCTGACAATCATAATTACAATACAAGAATATATTTTACATTACAGGTCACAGATTTGCTATTAGAAGATGCCCAGTTTTATGAGATACCACAATGCTTTACTTAAAGAAATCAAAACTGGGAAGAAAAAAAATTCAAAACTACCTTGTAAAGTTTCCTGATAGATAGGGTGCGTCTATTATGTTACTGAAGCATACTTATTGTAACATAAGCTGTTAATTTATTCTTATTTTTGATTGGGTTTTCATTTATGTGTATATTAAGCAATAAAGAAACCCTACTTATATACTTTAAATCAATATTATTCAATTCTGAATCTACTACCCTGAATCGCAACAAACCAAATCTAATGTCTAGAAGGCTAATGAATAGAAAAACTAATGCTGCTATTACTGGAGAGCAACTAAGAAGAGTAAGGCACTTATCCATGTAATAAAGTGAAATGTGACCCGTATGACTCATAGCCTGCAATGAATGTGCTGTGCATGGAAAGGGATAACAAGATGTTTATGTCCTATCAGTGATATATGAAGTTGCTGACTTACAGCAATATGGAAGCTGAGAAGTAAGATTGAAACCCAGAGAGGAGGTTAAAAAAACTAAAATGTGCCCTTGCATACCAGAAACAAATAGGCAAGATAGCTCTGATTTCCATAATGTGATGCACAGGCCACCATACATACTAGAATCAATGTCACTCATCAATTGTTGTGAAGTGTATCATTACAAGAGTTAAATGTTACCCCTTCATTCCACTGAAACTCAAGCTAAAACATGTTTTCTTTTTCTGATGTACTTCCACCCCAAGATAAGATAAAAAAAAAAAATAGAACAAAAAATTTAGCTAGGCATGTGACAGTAGGAGAAAGAATGACAAAACTGCTTGGCAATGCAAAAGGTGTAGTGTTGCTCTTCATTTAGAGAAGAATTTTGAGACTTACTACATCCAACAATCTATCAGGTTGTTAAAACTGATGAGTCAACGCTTCCAGTCCAATGCATGCAAAATTTTATGAAAACAAATTTATTGGTAGATTTTATTTGTAAATGGCACAATATACTTGCACAAGTGTATAAGGATTTAAATTGGATTTTTGAAGTAGTCATGAAGACTTTTAAATAAGATGCCAATATGGATAGAGTCAACATGAAAAATTCAATGGCACGGCCGGGATTTGAACTACGGATCTCCTGGTTTCCGTCCAATCGCTCTAACCCATTGAGCTATCATGGCCAAAGTGCCGTACTGACATTAAATTCTCCATTTGACTCATATATTTCCCTGGTAAACCACTAGGAACTCTCGTATCTGAGATACACCATTTGTGGCGACTTACTATCGTAAGTACTTGAATCGCAGGCTTCACCATTAAACTCTTATTGGTGGAAATTATAGTTAACTATATATTATATTATAATTATTCTTAATTGGTGGAAATTAATCATTTCTTCATACTAGCTGCACATAGGCTAAGATTTTGTATGGATAGAGTCAACATGAAAAATTCAATGCCATGGCCGGGATTTCAACCATAGATATCCTGGTTTCCATCCAGTCGCTCTAACTTATTGAGCTACCATGGCCAACGTGCCGTCCTGACATTAAATTCTCCAGTTGACTCATATATTTACCCGGTAAACCACTAGGAGCTCTCATATCCGAGATACACCGTTTGTGGCGACTTACTATTGTAAGTACTTGAATCCCAGTACTTACAATAGTAAGTCGCCACAAACGGTGTATATCGGATATGAGAGCTCCTAGTGGTTTACCGGGTAAATATATGAGTCAACTGGAGAATTTAATGTCAGGACGGCACGTTGGCCATGGTAGCTCAATAAGTTAGAGCGACTGGATGGAAACCAGGAGATCTATGGTTGAAATCCCGGCCATGGCATTGAATCTTTCATGTTGACTCTATCCATACAAAATCTTAGCCTATGTGTGGCTAGTATGAAGAAATGATTAATTTCCACCAATTAACTTAAATAATAAGAGTTTAATGGTGAAGCCTGGTATTCAAGTACTTAAGATAGTAAGTCGCCACAAGCGGTGTATCTCGGATACGAGAGCTGGGGAAATATATGAGTCAACTGGAGAATTTAATGTCAGGACGGCTTGTTGGCCATGGTAGTTCAATGGGTTAGAGCGACTGGACAGAAACCAGGAGATCCGTGGTTCAAATCCCGGCCATGGCATTGAATTTTTCCTTGTTGACTCTATCCCCCTTTTAGCTGCCAAAGTGCGGGCGCTACGGACCCCTAGCACTCGTGGTACCTCTGACGTTACTAGAGGAACCTCGGGCCGAACATAACGAGCCCCTCCCACATGGGAGTTGTTCGGATTGGGTTGGTCTCGAGGGGGCAGATGGTTCCCGTCACCCACGGGCAATTGGGTACCTCCGGCCAGGTCGCCAGGGCCGCCCGGAGGGGGCAGAGGGTTGTCCTATAAGTCCCGGGGACTAGCCTGCAGAGCTAGTAGCTGGTGAGCTAGACACTGGCGGCCCTACCAAGGTTATTTGGTAGCTGGTTCATTAAGGACTGGCGCGTATGTGGCGTATCCACATCCGTCCTGTTTGCCGTAAGGCAGACGGGGGGGCAGTTTATAAAATAGGTACTGTCCTAATGGAAATAACAGATGAGGCCCGGGTTCCCGGTCCTACGGGGCTGGGGCTTATGGGAAGTAGACCTCGGTGATCAATTGTTGACTCTATCCATACAAAATCTTAGCCTATGTGCGGCTAGTATGAAGAAATGATTAATTTCCAACAATTAACTTAAAAAAAAGATGCCAATAGTTAATAAACTACTGTTGCTCTTTGAAGAGGTTTCATGTTTAAGAAAAATAAATAACTGCATCTGAAATTAGTTACGGTTAGAAAAACTGCTGCGCATGAACAGATGTTGCCAATGATAGAGTGGAATAAATAAAAATGAAAAATCTGTGCATTTAAGCATAAGTTTACATTTAATTTCATTTAATTAATATCGCTGAATACAAATCAAAAGCAAAATGGCAAACAAAATTAATTTTAATGGCATCATGTAGGAAATGAATCTTTTATAGAAAATAAATTAATAATTTGAAACTGGATTTACAATAATATTAAGAGAATGAACAAGTACTGTACCACAAATATGGCCATTATTACAGTGATTCTAGTTTGTGGAAGATTTCTTGGTTCCACTTCTTATTCATTGCAATTTAAATAAGGCAAAGTTTCATTTAACTCACCTGTATTGCGGTACAGGAAAGCCCTGAGCAGGACAGAATAAAGGAAACTGTTTTCCAATTTTTACTTTATAACCACGTGAATCTTCCATACTTGGAAATTTTGGACTGGAAGTTCCAACAGGTTCTACAAGTGAAAAAGAAATATAACGAAATATTTCAAAAACCTATTCAACTCACCTGTACAGTGGCACAGGGAAGCCCTGAGCAGGGCACAATAATGTAAAACTTAGGCCCATTTTGACTTTAAAACCCCGAGAGTCATCCATGGTAGGAAATTTTGGACTGGAACTTCCAACAGGTTCTACAAGTGGAAAAGAGATATAACAAAATATTTCAACAACCTATATCAACTCACCTGTATAAAGGCACAGGGAAGCCCTGAGCAGGGCAGAGTAATGTAAAACTTAAGCCCACTTTAACTTTAAAACGATGAGAGTCATCCAAGGTAGGAAATTTTGGACCGGAACTTCCAACAGGTTCTACAAGTGAAAAAGAAATATAAGAAAATATTTCAACTCACTTACAAACTCACCTGTATGAAGGCACAGGGAAGCCCTGAGCAGGGCATAGTAATGTACAACTTAAGCCCACTTTATCTTTAAAACCATGTGTATCATCTTTGGTGGGAAATTTTGGACTGGAACTTCCAACAGGTTCTATGAGAAGAACATTGGTAGATAGTTACAGTGATAAAATTATTTTAACTTACCTATATGCTGGGACAGGGAAACCTTGGGCAGGACATAGCAGTGTATAGCTATCATTCAGTTTAGCTGCAAATCCACGACTTTTATCCATTGTAGGAAATTTAGGTACTGAACTCCCAAGTGGTTCTATGAAATAATGTTAAAATAATGGCATCAACACCATTAATTCAGCTAAAATATATAATCTTCTGGAGAAAAGTAATTCAGAAATACAAGCATGCAATATTTGGGAATTCAGGAATGATTACTGTTATTCATTATGTTGAAAACAGTAAAGACATTTGAGTTGAAAATGCTTGGTGAGATTTATGATAAATCTGCATAATAAGTGAATCAAAATGATAGATATCATTGGTGCTATTCTTAAGTAGTATGCTCCCTGTAGCAAAATATTTAGATCATATAAAAGGTTTAATGCAGAAACCAAGAAATCTATTTGGAAATCAACATGGTGATGTAATGTTCTTGCTTTTAGAATCAAATCTGCCCCCTCCCTCCAGAAAATCAAGCTGCTTGGGTCTGATCTAGTGCCTATAGTGAAGTAGTGTGTTTGAATTTTTTTGTGGTATTCCTAGACAAAGAATAAAAGTATGCAAATGCTGTATCTCCAAGCTGTTAGCAAGAACAGGCATGTGTAGCTTTAAACAACACCCGATATTAAAACAGAGTACTGTATGGTATGAATACATGGAAATAGTTATTATAAACAAATGTCATCACTGATTAACAATTTATGATTAACAATTTATGGAGTCAAGTGGTATAACAGCTCGGCCACCACAAGGCACCCACATTTAAGTAAATTTACGTTAAATAGAAGTATAGGTTTTCTCACATTTGCTTGTTTAATGTATAGACCTTTAGTTTTTTTTTTTTTTTTTTTTTCTGTAATTTACGTCCTCCAACATTAAGTCATATCGGACGATGAATGGAATTAGTGAAATGATGCTCAAATGAGCCCAGGGTCCCTAGAGCTTAGAGTTACCCAACATTCATCTTTCAGGACAAGGGAAAATCCCGGAAAAAACCTTATCCAGGAAACTCAACCTGACCGAGATTCGAACTCGGGACCTCTTGAATGTGAGGCAGACAAGCTACCACCACGCTACCAAGGAGGGCTTATTAAAAGATGCCAACAGCATGTGGTGTTCCCAAGCGGTCACCCATCCAAGCACTGACCACGCCCAATGCTGCGTTAACTTCGGTGATCGTACAAGAACCAGTGTATTCAGCATGGTATGGCCGTATATCTTTATTATAATATTATGTAGATTTACTAGAGAGTTTTACTTTTAAAACTTAATATTTTTGTGATTTTGGGTAAACTATATAGTAAAATATTCCTCTTAAGGTTATAGCTGCAAAATTAACTTAATACCATTTGAATTTTGTGTATTATAACTGCCGTCTTTTCTGATTTGTGTCTTTTAGGTTCTCACTAGATAGATAATGCATATTTAGGGTACTCAACTACTCAGTCATTACTGCCCACATTTTGGAGTCAGATTTCCAACCATTTAATTCAGTTTGCAACATTTTGGAATGCAGAGTGTTCAACTTATTGCGATTCAACATATTGAACTAAAATGCTCTTGCAACATATTTAATATCTTAAGTTAAAAAGATGTAAAAGTTCATTTAAGAAGATACGCTTCTAGCTTTTAGTTGAGTGAATGTTTAAGATGTCAGAAATCAAAACTCATCTTGTCCTGAGACTGTTGCTATAGTTATACCAGATGAGATTATCAGTCTACAGCTGCTGATTTCCTTTGGTAATATCAGATAAAGTGGAGTAGGATGTATTAGTGGAACCAACAACATATTTGTTATGTTGTCCAGGTTAGGCCAGGTTCATGCAACTTTAATTCCCATTTAATGCAAACACCTTCTTCTCAAGTATCTTCTTTACAGAACTCAATTTTTTTGTTAATATAAATGTTAATTTTCACTAGAGTTAATATAATGCAGATAAGCTTTGAGGAAGCATGCTGTCATATCCTACTAGATGTTACAGATAATTGTTTTATTTTCTGTAGACTGCATTACTGATATTGCATGTTATGTAATTTTTATTTGGCATGGCAGCAGTGGCGACAGCATTTAGCATCTTAGTGATACATCAACTAATTCTATACTATTAATTTCATTAAACTTTACTGTTGTTTTCAGAGTGCCATGTCAAGTAACTCTTTCCTCCTTTACTGTGCATAAGCATTTTAGTCTAGTCTGTTTTGGAGTATTCTGCTGTTCTATTCTGCATATGTACATACATATCTAATTTCTATTTTCAATATTTAATCATAATTAAATTTTATAATTTTTCCTCCACAGTATTTGATATAATCATTGATCTCCAGATTCTTTTTTGTAAGCTTAAATAAAAATAAGACTCTTCTTAGTCTCTTGTATTAAATGTTTAGATTAATCACTTTGATCTAGAGTATCTCTACGATTTTGATTTCATTTATTTTCAGTGAATGTTTCGGTGGACTCTTTTATCGTTTTTGGTCTCTAACAATTAAAGATCATTGTGCTTGTTTAAATGTAATGTAACCTGCAGCTAAGTAAACATATGCTTTTAAATTTAATTTTCTTTCATTCAAAGTTGAAGCATTTGTATTTTGATTTTAATTCTTTTTAGATTAGATTATTAAATATTATACATTTCAAAGTAAATACAAGAAAGAACTGGCTTAGGAATCATAGAGAGTTGGTAAATCTTAAATGATAAGTATCTTTCCAGCAATTAAACACATATTCTACTCTGATGCTTTTGGTTAATATCTCACGTGCAAAGCTTTTTCAATCACTTACAGGAAAAGCAAACTGTTACCAAACTTCTACTTCTTCCAAATCATTTTTCTACAAATGTATGAAATATGGAAGAAAATTGGTAATACATTTTAATTGAATTGATTGGGATCATTTCTATTTTAAAGGATGATACATGCACATACCCCTTCTTGGACAGTACCATAATTGGTACTATGAAAATGATTTCTTCAGGACATAAATTACACAATATATTTAATGTATTCTCATCATTTTCATATCTTGAAGTGGTCATTAGGGATTTCATGTTCCTTTATTATATTCTAATTAAGTTAAGATAACAAGATGAATTTTGCTCAATTTTATTCCATCAATTAGCTGAAAAACTGGACATTAAATTTAAATATGAACAACATTCCACTTTCAACACAACTTGAGACATCTCATTTAGAACCCTATTTAAGTATTTTGAAACAAAATACAGGAATTATTTCATTTTGTATTGCATCCCAATTAATTTATTCTCAATATTGGGAATTAAGGTTAATTTCTACTGATGGATATAAAGTTAAAAGCTTACCGATAAGATGGAACTGGAAAACCTTGGGCTGGACAGAGTAATGTAAAGCTCTGATTATAGTGTGTTTCAATTGTGCGACTCTTATCTCCAGTGGGAAATTTAGGACTAGAACTTCCAACAGGTTCTGCATACAAGTGATACATATAGTATTTCTATCTACACAGAAACATACAAAAAGCAACCCAAAAGCTGGGAAGGGCAGCCCATAGTTTGAAAGATTCTGCTTTAAGTTCTGCTGAATAATCAATTAAAAAAGGAGAGGTATCTCCATTGAAATAAAATAAGCTAGAAATGTATTCCTTAG
Source organism: Mantis religiosa (assembly GCA_030765055.1). Taxonomy (NCBI): domain Eukaryota; kingdom Metazoa; phylum Arthropoda; class Insecta; order Mantodea; family Mantidae; genus Mantis; species Mantis religiosa. The sequence goes on from CM060951.1 coordinate 185,812,367, forward strand.
TATTAATAAATAGTATTAATAAATAGTATTAAAATTTATTAAAATGTTTCCTCCCATTCAGAATCATTTTGTCCCAAAATGTTTGTAAATGTTTACAATGAATGAAAGCAAATTTCATGATCAGGAGAATACTATAATATCTTATGTTAAGCAATCCAGAAAAAGTTTGTAAAATTATGCTTCTAACTAGGAACTTCTGAACATCACATAAATGAAAGATGTGCATAGGTTCCAGAAAGCATTGTTTAGTTCACTTAATATCTAAATTTGAGTCTTTCAGATGCCCAAAAGCTCTAAATTCTGCAAAATATGAAGAAACAATAAATTTTAATTCTTGATAACCGGGATGTCTTCTTTAGCCATCTTTACATCATCTCCAAATTTGTATGTACATACAGAGCAGACTGCATGTTGATGATTTTACAGTAGCTCAATATTGTTTTAATAACTGCAGCATTCTTTCTGAGAATAACCGAGTATGAAAATATAGAGGAAATGCTAAGCACCTAGTTCAATCCTGAAAAGAATGCTTTATTCTAACAAAAATGAACTATCCAAAGTAGATTCCGTAAACAATCACTATATTGTAGGAAAAAAAGTAAAAAATGATAACATTGCAGGAAGAGGACAGGCTGTGCTTAGTGTCATTAAGAGTATGCAGAGTATAGTCAAAGTGATGCCACTAGTAGACACTAAGAATTACTGTTGAGGGTACTTGGCACGGAGTTCCAGTCTTGGTCTATTGCACCTATGCCCCAAGTAGGGCATCCCCAGGAGGAAGGATGAGACAAGAGGACACAGAGGGCAGCTATCTCAACGAGCCACAACAGTGCAGAGGACAGAGTCCCTACAATTGACCAATTGGAAACTCCCTGGCAGGCCAGTACAGTCGGCATCCCACCAACTATGGTTTTGAAATGGCCCACCAGACTGACCCAGAGGCCGTCCTGCCAAAGGAGGAAGTGTTTACCAGGAATATATCATCCTGCCATGCACTGCCGAGACTCCCACCAACACTTCTACCCTGAAAGAGGCCACCAGATGAGAGATGGTGTGAAACGATAATGGAGATGAAATGGAGGGACAAGAAATTTGGGGGATATAATTAACCTACCCAACATTCGCTTGGCAACCCATGAAAATCCCCAAAAGAGCCCATAGGTCAGATAAGCCAGCCACAGAAATCGAACCCAAACCTCCCGAATGGGGACCACAGAGCCATCCCACTTGGTGTTGAGATAGAATTCATTCAGTGAATGTCATTATACTGAAGCACTAGTTTCAGATAACAGACTGGTGGCAAATGAAACTGCTATCATTTTAACTGTTTAAGACCCATTGTCAAGGCAATAGAATATTTTCAAAATTAAGCTATAGAAAGTTACCAGAAGAGACATTCAACTAATTCTTATCAATACAGCTAAACAACGAGTCCTAATCTTGAAATCAATACGTAAATAGTGCATTTATTCCTCCATACATTCGTTAAGAAAAATTCAGTCTGATAATGCACCATTATGAATGAAATATATATGAAAAAAAACAAGAATGGTGTCAAATGAATACAGAAAAAAAAAAATTTCTTGAAAAATAATGCTCACAATATCACAAATTGATCTGAACCTAATATAAATTACAGTTTGTCAGCTGACATAATTTTTAAGAAACATTGTTCAATGCCTAGATCCAACAACAAATTGTAATAATCATATTTGCATACTGACACAAAAGTGTACCTAAAGATTCATGCGGTCACCAGATATTCTAGAAGTTTTCATAGTTCCACATCCCATAAATGACATAAAAATCTTAATTCCATCTTATTGTAACTTACCTTGTTCAGTTGTGTTTGATTTTGTGTCTATAGTGTACCATTTAAGTTAGATTCTACATTAAATTACTTATAATAAAATTTCATTCTTACCTTTTCTGCTACTATAAGTTAGATATAATGCTCATTTATTTCAAATTTTAATTATGTAAAAAAGTAAGGTATGAACAATGCTTATATTTAGCTTATCTTTTTAAGTATTTAATTAAGTTAACAAATAACTTAAACATTCTGTCTTCCACAACTTTTGATTTTTCATACTTCCTACAGATTTCTTCATTATATTCAATTCTCTAGAAACAGTGGTAATAACTATCCTTTATTATCCTCTTATAAATTATTTATTTCATTGGATAGTTAGACATTTCTCATGTTTCATTTCCAGTAGTAAGTAATCACTCTTTTTTTTTTCTTTATTGTTTCTATTCCTTTAACCGCTATTTCTTTTCGTTTCATTCTTTTTTTTTTTTACTCGCACATAAAATCTCAATCTGTACCATTACTGTTTGAAATAAATTTACTGTACTCAATAGGGAAAAGTACAAAGGAATCATTAGCTCTGGTAAAATACAATAGTACTAAGTGTATATTGTTCATTTCCAGCACTTACCTCAGATGAATGCTTCAAACCTGAGTTTCTTATTTAAGCTAATGTAAGTTGTGTATTGCATTTTGCTAATGTATGTAATCAGCAAGTTCAAATGAGAAGAGGGAAAATTTTGGAATATAAGTAGTCTATTACCCTACAATTACTTTGTTTATAATTTTTTTTTAATTTATAAAAGAATAATTTGGAAGTGCCCATCCTTTAACAGGGGTACCCTATCCCAACATTCAGGCAACATTTTGAGCATGAATGTGTCTTGAAATTATGTTTATATAATTCAGAACACATTCATATAAATATAATTATAGCATGCACAATGTTAATTTATGTATAATTATTTGGCATGTTCTGCTTGTAATTTTATATATTTCTGAGAATTAATTTTTATAATCAAAAGTTAACTACATCAGCACCTACATCAAAATAACAAATACATAAATATCGACCATTATTATTTGGTGCATAAAGTGTTTTAAAAGGTTCACATGATTCTACTGACAAGTTCTACATCTAACATTTATAAAGAGATAATCCTAGAGTCTCTCATGGTTCAATAAGTGCTACAATTTTACTACAGGTAATCCTTACAAAAGATACAAAAATATGTTCAAACTAAAACTGACCAAAGCATAATTCATTGCTACAGCCGAACTGAATAAACATTTTGTACCTTTATCCATAGCTATAAGTGCAAGAGAGATGCCTTGCCTGGCATCTTAGACATTTAAGGCAAGGCATACGTAAACATAATTCCAAGTTTAATATTTTATTGTTCTTCTACAAATGCATGTTATCAAAATAAATATATAATATTGTTCTGCAGCCACTAACAGTTTTGTTTGTTTACCTATATAACTATCCTAACAGTTCACTTCAATTATTAGAACTTAGCTGATTTTTATGCACAACTGAATATACACTATGTTAGCAAAACTCTTCAAGAAATCTTCAAACAATATGTTTAATTTACCTTAACGTCTTGAAGGAACATATTAAGTTACTGCTGCATAAGTGTCATTTACAGCAGTAAACATTATAATACTATGCATTTCTGTTATATTATGAATGTGAGATAAAGTACATTACAACATACTTGACTAAAAACCAAAAAATCAATGTAGCACAACTTACGGCATGTTACAAAGTACATATATTACTCCATATGGGATTTTATACATGGGAAAAACAAAATGAGAGGCAGGTGGATTATCTCTTTATATACAATATTGCAGGCATGATTAATTTCAAGCTGTTTATCTAGTTTTGAACAAAGGCATTAGTAGCCAATATTAATTTCAAGATTACCTGCATTTCAATTTTTGTTGCATTTTGTGACTTAGATAAATATCATTGTAAACAACTTGAAATACAGATGAGCACAGAATCTTCTTGTTCATTGCCACAAAGAAGCTACTTTATAATTTTTACTATAATAATGTTCTTCAAATTAATTTAATTATATAGTGTGTGTTATATGTGTTTTATATATGTTTATTTATTTATATTCAGTCCTATAGTATACACAAAAGCAGTGTTACATAGACCACGTCAGTTTATAATACAAAATAATTACAATATAAAATAACACTATACACATATAGACAATTGTTCTTAAGACATCAGTCATGAGATAAAAAATTCAAGTTTATATAATTAATCTAAATATTTATAATGTAAATCTGTGCATACTATTATGTCAAAACTTCAACTATGCTCAACATGTGATTAATTTCCATTATGGATAAGAAACTCATCTTCATTATAAAAGCAATGGGTTAACAAATACATTTTGAGCTCTTTTTTAAAAGTATTTCTGTCTATCGCTGACTTCAGTCTGTTTGGTAATATGTTGAAGTATTTTGATCCAGCATAAATAATATTTTTATTTCCAAAGTGGCCCTTATATGATTGAAGAAAAAAGTAATTTTGTCTGTGAGTGTGGTGTTTGTGTATATCTTTATTTAGGCAAGGGGATATTGTTGAGTGCTTTTTACATACAAAATAACATAATTTACGTATATGCAAAAGAGGGGTAAGATTTTGAATTTCTTAAAGTAAGGTCTACATGACTCAGATTGTGGCAGCTTAGCTAAAACTCTAATAGCCCTCTTTTGGACTGAAAATAGGTGTGCAAAAAGAGTCTTACCAGCAGAACCCCATAACATAGCCCCATATTCCAGATGTGAATGAAATAAAGAAAAATATACATTATGAATTGCTTGAGGAGGTAAAATGTTAACTAGTTGATGTAACAAAAACACAGTCTTGTTAAGTTTAGAGTAAACAGTCAAAAAGTGATTTTTCCAGGAGAGATTATCATCAATGTTAATGTCTAAGAATTCTGTGTTTTGCACTCTAGATACATTTTCCTCTTTGTACGTCAAATTCAGTCCATTATAGATATAGCTCCTGCCCAGTGAAAATAGTAAGTAATTTGTTTTATTAACATTTCGGGTAAGATTGTAAGTATAAAAGTATTTTTCCAGACTTAGTAACACCTCCATACATTTGCTATTTAACTGCTCTTCATTTTCTGCTGAAACAAGTAAAGTGGTGTCGTCTGCATATATTGTGATATCAGCGCCTTTAGTTGGTAGATGTTCAGGCAAGTCATTTATGTATAATAAGAACAGTGTGCGACCTAGAATTGAACCTTGAGGGACTCCGTATTCATTAGTTTGTAACAATGATAAATGTTGGTAGATAATGATTAATCCGGGCTTGTAGGCCGTGGTCTATTGGAAAATGTCTTCCAGACGTTTCGTTCGAAACTGCGTCGAACATCTTGGGATTTCCGGGAACGAGGAGGTGGACGCGGCTGCTAAGTCCGCTTGCCGTTTGCCCCGGAGTTTAACAACTACGGTGCCATACCAGGATGTTCAACGTTTTTTCCGTCGCCAACTCCTATCTGCTTGGCAGCACTCCTGGACAGCTTTGGAAGGCACACAACTCCGGGCAATAAAGGAGAGCATACAACCCTGGCTAACTTCCTGCAGGGATAACCGGCGAGCCGAGGTGATACTCACCCGGCTGAGAATTGGGCACACACGAGCGACTCATGGCCATTTGTTAAGAGGGGAACCGGCCCCTGTGTGTGCTCCATGTGCAGTACACCTCACTGTGCGGCATGTATTGCTGGATTGCCCGCAGTACGCCCGCGTTCGCCAGTCTTTGGGCTTGGGGACAAACTTGCACGGTGTTTTAGGTGACGACCCAGTGGCCATGGATAAGGCACTACGGTTTGTTTTTAAAATCGGTTTTAATAAACAAGTCTGACTTGTATTTTATATTTATTAATTTTAGAGCTTTTAAATTATTAGGACTGGGATGAGTTTTTATGTACTTTTAATAGTTGAATGTTTTTATTTTATTTTACCTTTTTAGCTTGATTAGTGTAGCTTTTAGGTTTTAATGTTGACTTCGGGCCCAAATGACCTTGTTGTCGACGGGCCCTAAAACACCACTCAATCACTCACTCACTCACTCACTCTTCAGTGGTGTGGCCGTAACACTCTCGTACTTTGGGCTGTGACTTCTAAATGTTATTAAAATCTATTTATAAGCTAAATCTACAAGATCCTACCAGCAAACAATGCTCTGAAGACCACATATTAATAGCACTTTCCATTTCGGAAATATTGGCGGTGCAAGTTTTAGGTGATTCGCCCTGTATTATACAATTAATTTTAACTGCTTCTCGAGATTTATGGGAGAATATATTTGCTTTACTTGAAAACTAATAAAAAGGAAGTGCAACAGTGCATTGAATAAACAGTGGATATGAATACATAGATTCTAGAGAGAAAATGATAGCCCTTGATTCTCATCCTTAATCTAGATTGCAAGGCAAGACATAGCTTTGGCAACTTTAAGTTCAACAATTTTGATAACTATTCCAGATACAGTAATTATGCACACTAAAATCACTGAGTATTAAATGCCTAAATGTGTTGCAATTTAGTGTATAAGGTATTGAAGACTTTCGTTTGGGGAGGGAGAGGTGTAATAATTTAAGTTGTACATAAAGCTATCCTATGAGGTAAGGATTTTATAACGCCTCTGTGGTAGCATTTTACTGGCGACTCAGTGGAGGGAGTGCATGAATGGGCTGCCATATATTTTAATCAACCTATACTTGAACTTTCAAATCTCACTATCTCACAGTCTCATTCTAGGTTACTAAATTCAAACTCCTGTACATGGTGGAGATTAAAAATCTATATCACTTTGCACCCTTAGACTAGGTAAAAAGGAATGAAAGGATCCTGCCTTAAGAAAATAGCTGCATATATTTCAGAAGCAAAGATGCACTACAAAAGTGAAGAAGAAAATACTAAGAAACTCACATAATTTGAGATGATTGTTTATATATCATTTTATCAATCATGCTTTGGGATGCATCATTCTATACATAAACTTTTAAGAATAACTTAAACATTATAGAGTTTATCTAAATCTAGGAAAAAGCTGTTAGGAATATGGAAGACAGAATAACATGAAATATGATGCGCATGCTTGGTATTAAGCAGCTCCATATCACTTCTGCCCATTTTATCATGAACATGTATTCATTTTGTGGAAGAAGATAATGCTCAAACACCAAGGCAACATAACTAAAGAAGAGCAAAACATAAATTTCTATGTAAATATTGTCGCAAACCCGTTATCTATGATAATGCAGCTTGTGTACACAAAGAGCCGGCAGATAAAGATAGCACTCAGATAAAGCTCTGCCAAAACAAACAAACTGAGATAAATGGAACATTCTAGTGATATCTTGATTGTTGTATAGAACATTAGATTTCTTGTTTATTCCGGAAATATTTAGAATTATCAATGAGGTATTTAAGAGAGCGACGACTTGCCAAGGGGCAGTCGTAAACAGAGAGGAGTAAACAGCTGTAGAGTGTTGTTGTAACGAGAGCTGATGTTGTAAAGTGATGTAGTCAGAATGCTGTTTGGTCATTGACCTTGGTATACTGTGTGTATGTGTCATAATGCTGTTACGTGAGAATTGATCGGAGAGTATTTCTACAGAAATAAAGAACATTTGGAATATCTGCAACTTTTAATTCTATGAACCCACAAAGACAAAATATAAAAGATTGAAGGAAATTGCTTTGAGCACAAAGCGTTGATATATGAAGCATTTCTCTGTATTTGGCATAATATCATCAATAATGAATTTATTTCTGTGTTATTATTAGTAGTATAATTAAATATATTATGTAAGTGCTGTTGCTTAGGGGTGATAAAACATTTTTTAAAGAATTTTGTAACAATATTCTTAATATTAAAGGAAGATCTGAACATCTAAGTGTGTTCTACTGTAGAATGCTGTATTTTAATTTATTATTTATCCATTTATGTATTTGTTTATATTTTTTCTTAACCTGAGGAGCAAAAGTCCTTATTAATTTGAAAATTTAATTGGGCAGTTAAAAAACAAATATCTTTAATTCCTTCTTTTATTTATTTTGTCATACGTCCACTAGAAAAGTGTTCAGTTTGTCATGAATATGACTCTTGCATTATACCACCTACAAGAATGTTGTATCTTTAGGGAGAACAAAAAAAGGATTGAAGTCATCAGTAACCAAAAGCACTATTAGAGGAATATAAGTTTATTTTGCAATTGTGATTCTCCTATAATGAGCAATATGATCTGCATAATGTATGACAATTTATTGTCCTAAAGCTTGATTCCATTACAAATACATATTATGCTTCAGTAATTCATAACACTTTGGTTTAAAGGCTATGCTTCTATGTAATGGGGAATGTGGTAATAACTATGGAAATTTACTGCCCATAAGGAGATACCTGAGTTAAAGATGAAGATTCTGTGCTCATAACATAAGAATAAGAGATGCTGAGTTTAATGATAACTTACCGGTGATGACAAGTCTGCCTTTGGTAGCACTTAATCTTGTTTCTCCTGTAAGTCTATGCTTTGTTCGGCATTGATATGATTTATATCCATCTTCTGGTCCTACATCACGAATGTGCAATTCACCAGATGGTAAAACTAGGTATTTTCCATCTGAAAATTAAGATACTTAGTTGTAGTGTTTATAATTCTTCTCTAACAAAGCTTATATATGAGATAATCAGTCATAAAATACTGTAACTGACATTTTAACAGAATTGAGGTATTTAATGCTTAACATTATATGTCTGAAGCAGTTCCTAAGGTTTAAAAACCTTAAAAGATAGTAGAACTGAATTAATTTTTCTGATACCTGCATAACATGTGAAGTTTGATATTCTGCTCTCAGTGAAACATCAGTTACCATATTTTATCATCAGATGACTCTAACAGTTGCATCTTAAGTTTTCTTAACAATAAGTTCAGTTATTAGAAGTAAATATAAATTTTGTAATAAACCGTTAATTTTTTGTTCAAGCTTTGGGTTGACAAACTTTATTGTTCTTGGTAACAAATTTGGATTAATTTTGAAATGAGAATTACCAGTATTTAATTTATTTAAACAAAAGAAAGAATTACCAACAAGTGAAATACATAACAAGTGTTTATTTTTTACTCTCTGTCTGTACTTAATATTTGTTGTCTATAATCTTAAGATGCAACACAAACATTAAATGCAGATTTACCTAAACTGACATTTTTACTTTTATTATATTAGTTATATAAGCAAGTTCTTAAATTATATGATTTATATGTATGATTTTGAACTACTTTAATGATATGTGATATTAGCAATTTTCTTAGATACTGTGCTACTTTGTAAGAAACTGAAGGTACTGTTTTTAATATGTCAGTTAGGAAACTGCTTTTGACTTTTCTTTATAACTTTACTATTCATGCACTTTTAAAGCTAGTGTAGGTACATGCAAATTATCTAATATGTTTTATTAAATTTTAGATGAGTCGCGTTTTTTACACATCTGCTTCACTTTCGTACCTATTTTGAGGACATGTTTCGCAAATCTTCGCTTGCATCTACGGCTCTTGTGCGACTATGTCCTCAAAATAGGTACGAAAGTGAAGCAGATGTGTAAAAAAACGCGACTCATCTAAAATTTAATAATTTTTCGCTTCACTGTGGTGTTCCAATACAGTTGAATCTCGATATCTAATATGTATTTTAAACTTTCTAAATACTATATTAACATCATAATGACACATCATTTTATGCAGCATGCAGAAACACATAGCAATACATGTTTTATTCTTTATGCTATAATGAATTTATGCAAAGTAACTAGTATTCATATAAAAACCTTTGGACAAAAACAATTTCTAAACCCCACAACTTTGAACTATAAAATTTTAAATTAATAGCATTTTATTAAAATGGCCCATAAATTTATATGTATGTCCATATATGTCCATAGATTTTTTTTATGAAAATTTGTATACTTCTGACACAGCTTGGAGAAAGATTTAATAAAATCTTTGCCTTAAAATTAATGGAATTAACTGCTCTTTTAGTAAAGCACTATTTTTAAAGACAAGAAATATTACTTTCTTCATTATCGTAAAGCCATGTAAATATTTCTCCAAACTTGCACGTTTAACACGTAATGTATATTATACAAAAGATGTGGAGCATTCACTGAGTTGTATATGGAAATGTGAATGGAATGAGCAACATCTTCAACAATAGCTGTGGATTCAGGTATAGACAGCCAAAATCTACTGAACAGCCAATTGCATAAACCTGTAAATAAAAATAAACAATTTGAAATTTATACCATAATGAATGTTGTCCTGCAATATTTCTCTGCTTTCATTTTCAAGCCATGATGATACATAAACGTAATCAGCTACAAAACTTGGAATGTGACATTTTATAATTGCTGTGTTCCCTCGTAAAACATGTTCATCCATAACATTCACTTCATATCGCTGTGTAACCACTGTAAAAAAAATTAAAGAGTATATCAGTCCAGAAAGAAAGCAAGTCTGTGGTGTGATTACCATAATCAGAAGGTGGGAGGTAGCGTGTTCCTTTAGTATCTTCCCAACCAATAACTTCCACATGATCCGAAACAAATGATGGCACATTGCACTTGAAGACTGCTGCATTACCTTTTATTACAAATACATCATACACTTGTGCTTCATAATACTGGTTCACCACTGAAACAAAAATTAATGTTTCTAATCATCAGTTCACAATTACATCCAATCTACAGTTGCTGGTAATTTGAAAAGCCAAGGAATCCACACCGTTCCTTTACTGATCATCTGTACGCTCTTCTGTAAAAAAGCAAATAATAGAGAAAAACACAGAAATGTTTTGCTACAAAAAAGTACATGCTTGCTTTTATTATTACCATAATCTTGGTTGGCGGATGGAGAAGCAGAAAATGATCCATCATCTGTCACCCATTCAATAACCTCCACAAAATCAGCTACGAAGCTTGGCACCAAGCACTTGACTGTTGCTGTATTTCCCCGAAGTACAAACTCATCAATTACTCGACTTTGGTAAAACTGATGCACCACTGCATTGGATACAATAATAAAGTTTCAAGTTAGTGAAGCTGCTGATATATGATGTGCCATAAAACTGCTAGATAAATTTAGTACACAAATTATACTTTCCATGTTATTCATCAGGGGTAGTCTCACATCACTCTGTAAAAGATTTTTATTAATCCTGAAAATATCAAGGAAAGAACCAAGCTATTATTTGTATTAGCTGAATTACCATAATCAGAGCCTGGTAGGTATGTGTTTCCTGCACTATCCAGCCACATCTCCACAACAACAAAGTCAGCTACGAAGCTGGGTACTTCACATTTCATCACTGCACTGTTTCCGCGAATCACATACTCATTGTCAGCTTCAGCCTCATAGGTTTGTGATACCACTGAAAGATATTTATTGCATAATTTAAATCCTTGTAATATGAGATTACAAGGGCATCAATCAACAATTACCGTAATTGCCAGATGAGGTATATGTGTGAACCTGCCCTTCGTCTGCGACCCAAGACTCAACAGAGACGAAATCTGCCACAAAACTTGGTATCTTGCATTTCATCACAGCACTGTTGCCTCGGATCACATATTCATTTTCTGCCTCTGTTACATAGTACTGAGCTACCACTGGAAAAATATTTATAAAATGGAATTTGAAATGGCATTTATACTCAAGGGTCTATTAAATCTTTATAAGCTAAAGGAGAATGACATTGAATGAGTAGTCCTGTTAATGAAGAGCCAAGTAAACAAATGTGAACCAAAGAATTTTGCACAAACCACAAAATGAAATTGTGATGTTCAGACAAAATTACCATAATTGTGCTCTGATGGCATGTAGATTTCTCCATCATCTGCTATCCATGCTTCCACTCGGACAAAGTCCGCCACAAAGGAAGGAATGCTGCACTTTAGCACTGCTGTGTTACCACGTATTACGTACTCAGTCAGAATTTCTGCTTCATAAAACTGATTTACCACTGTGAATTTAAATAATTTTATGAAGTACAAGATGTTCTCATAAGCATCCTAACTCAGAAATGACAAACATGTTACAGAAAACCATAAAGAGTTGCTGACTGAAAAAACATAACTGCTTCAACAGAATGCAAATATTCTGTAATGAAAAACATTCTAGGTTACAAGAACATGAGCCTGAAAAGGAACATTCACATGGGTAAGTTAGTGAACATTCAGAAGCTATAAATACTAATTTCCAATTAAAATAGTGAAAATACAGTTCAGATGAAGCGGCTCGTACTGTGTACAACATTTATAAAATTACCATAATCGGCAGAAGGAAGATAGACTGTTCCATCGCTGCCTACCCAAGCCTCCACTTTCACAAAGTCAGCCACAAATGATGGTATGTTACATTTGAGGACAGCTGTGTTGCCACGTATCACATATTCAGACACCACTTCTGCTTCATAGTACTGGTTCACAACTAAACAAGTTTTCCACCATTGGTTAAGATTGACAAATGCAAAATATACGCAAAACAGTAATTTCATAGAAAATGAATGTAGGGAAGTAGCTCTAGGTTGTAATAAAACCATATTATTTGCAATTTCTGTTTTTAAATGTATGATATCAAAGATTTTAGAGGCTTTAATGAGGGTTCAAATGATCCCTAAGTTATTCGTCACCCCTTTTAGTAAGGGAAAAATGAAACCTTCAAACAATATTACTGCATTGTAGGAACGTTTGCAAACTGCGTTGTAAAGTAACCTTATAAATATTAAAAGCAGAAGCATTATTAACAGTGAAGTATTCTTCATTTTTGAGTTTGATTTATGAGTCACTATGTTTACATTCAACTTCACTTACTATTGTTGTTGTATAACTGAAACGTTTTCAAGATCATTCGATCTCATCCTCAGCTGTTTGGTGACTAAATGAACATTCTTATTCCTCCACTACTACGGTGCTCCGATCCCTCTGCCATCTGGTGTTAGGGGCACTAAGTTTTAATACATTATTTAATGATTTCAAAATTTGTAACTTTATCCTGGTTTTCGGTTACGATATTTTTTTTTAATTTTTTTTTGCCTTGTTAACCAGGCAAAAAGAACACCAGAGGAACATAAAGTTGAAACAAACAGAAAAATCTGCAGTGTCACACCACTTTTGGACAGAAAACCACAACATTGGTCATAACATAAAACTGTTACAATTTTTAAGTACACCCATAGAATTAGATATTTGGGAAAAAATATTCATAACCAAAGACCGGGATAAAGTTATAAATTTTGAAATCCCGGCATTAAATAAAGTATTAAAACTTAGTGCCCCTAACACCAGATGGCAGAGGGATCAAAGCACTGTAGTAGTGGAGGAAGAAGAATGTTCATTTAGTCACCAAACAGCTGAGGATGAGATCGAATGATCTTGAAAACGTTTCAATTATACAACAACATAGTAAGTGAAGTTGAGTGTAAACATAGTGACTCATAAATCAAACTAAAAAAAAGAGTTAATTAACCTATTCAAAATGGAAAGATTTCAAACTTTCAATATACACAATTGCTACTTTCCCCAAGTCATTTCCTTTAAAATACACAGCATTTCTCTGAAATAAAGGAGTTGGTTAAATCTTACAGTGCTGGAAGTGAGAAAAAGAGAAAGCACAACACAACATATTCATCTTGGCTTCACTGACAAAACTTATTACCATAAGCTGAAGAGCCAGAATTTCCTGCAGTAGCATACATATTTCCAGAATCATCCTGCCAAGATACCACACTCACAAAATCAGCAACAAATGATGGAATGCTGCATTTGAGGACTGCTGAGTTGCCTCTGATAACATATTCATTGTTAACTTCAGTCTGGTAAAACTGCTGAACCACTGAAAGAAAAATGTCGAAGGTATGGAGATTTCAGATTGTGCATCCGACAGGTACATAAAACCAGGATGGTCACTGCTTTAGGAAAAGGAGACATACCCATTGTGAAAAATGAAAATGTGTAGCCATGAATATCTTAACCCTTTGGTATACAAATTACCATAATCAGAAGTTGATGGATAGAAATCATCCCCCTGGTCCGTGTGCCAAGAAACAACACTAACAAAGTCAGCTACAAATGATGGCACCTGACACTTGAGCACAGCTGAATTACCACGTATGGCATATTCCTTGTTTACATCTGTATCATAGAACTGCTGCACCACTGGAATAATAGGTACAATTGTTAAAAACTCTTTGATACTTCTATTAGCTAAAAACCATTTATTTGAACTATATCAGATATTTCAACTCAGAATAAAAAATTCACTGACTGAATACCAAATAATAAAATAAATAGGAAAATAGTAAAAGTACATTAAAAACCAAAATTCTTGTTTATTCAATAGTGTAATAATGTGTTTCACACAGAGAATAGATATCAAACTAGTTTATAGATGATATTGATGACTGACTGCTGAATAAAAGCTATGACAATAGGAATAAGCATAAGATGAAAGGTGAAAACCCTGGTATAAAGTGAAGATAAATCATTCTATGCAACGTTGAACAAAAAATACAACAAAAATTAACATACCAGTAACTTGACACATTAGGGACACACAAATGTTTGAACTTATGTGAAATGTTCGAAAAATGTTAGTGGCCATAATTTTGTCTCAGAATCAACACAACTTTAATGAGCTAATTTGCAAACTAAACAAATTTCTGCCACTACAGACTTATTGAAAATAGTGCAAGAACTTCGTCAGGAATTTAAGTAGCTTAAGGAAAAAGTATGAGAGATTTATACAAATTACATAAAAGTTTTCTTGTTGTTGTTAAGAGACAAACATATTTTAGAGGTGAAAAGAAAATTGAAGACCTTCAATGATAACTGTAAAATATATCACTACCAAAGAGAGTTTGGTGCAATAAATTTCATAAGTAGCCTTCTAATTTAAAATCATCTGTTAATAATGTGTAGGAAGTGACACAAAATTATAGTAAAACCATTTAGGACAAGATGACCTCTCGTTTTTTCACAATCTTATACAATCTTACTATAGAGCGAGAGCACTCACATTGTTTGAGTTCTTCCCAATTTATGTGATAATAACTTTCCAAACTTGAAGACACTTTTATAGCAATACAGAGGAGTTTAGTACCAGAGTTAGTAATCAGCATACTGATGTATTTGAGGACCGACCTAAGTGTAAAAACAGAAAGTAAAAACACTTCAAGAAGTGAAAAATGAAGTTAAAGTTATCATTTTCATTTGTCCTGTGCTTGGAACAATTCTGAAAGTCAAATCTGGTGCACATAGTGCATATAATATATGGACAACAAAACCAAATGTGGTAAGCCTGTCTAAATTGATTTTAAAATTGAAAATTCAGTCTACAACATACAGGAAAATGGAAAAGATAAAATGAACTGAAGGAAAATGAAATCCATTGCAATAAAAATATAGGGACAATTACAAATGATTTAGGAAGCACTATTGTTTACAAATACTGAGATATACTTTCAGAGAAGTACAAATTATCTGTACAATGTCGTGCTCTACAAAATAAAATAACAGACTTTTCTTTAGGCATGTAAGAAGTACGTGAAAGAAAGTAATCCATTTTTGCAGCCTTTTATGAATGTGCTGAGAATAATTTTTTGAATAAACCAAAAGGAATTGCTTTTGCAGGTATTAGAGCAGTTTTATAGAAACCGCAGATGACCTCTCAGTCAGTGGCACAGTATTTACTCCTGGTTTTACATTACACAAATGTTAAATGTACACATGTTTTCACAGTATATTAACAATACAAAGAACAAATTTAACCTAAAAACCACTGAAACCAATAATAAAAACACAGAAAAGATCTTGAAGTGTTTATTTTTAAATCAATTTCTTTCTCTACTGATTTCTGGATTCAATATGGAATGCGTTCACTGAATCATTATAGGTCTTAAAGTAATTTCAAGTTCGTTCACTTTATGCATACACAAGAACCTTGCTTATCTGGACTGCTTTTCTGAATTAACAAAACTGCATAATCTGTAAATGCAGTATTAGGTGAATACAAAATTTGATATATCATAATGAAATTTGAATTACTAAAAGAAAATAATAATTAAAAGCCATCCCTCAGAACACTATCAGGACTATCATGTAAAATAATTGAACATGAACTTACACATTTTAGAGCTGTTGTTTTGTTAGCTTGAAGATAAAAAGAACATTAACCTCCATTACAATAAAATGTAATTATTTGTCGCAACTTCACTTATCTTTTTAAAAAATTTGATTAACTTTCCACAGAATTCAAGAGACTAGTTTTGCAAATATTAATTTGCATTGTCAGTCTGTTTATTTTGGTTGTTACCGTTACCGCCGCTAGGGGATGGATAAGTTTTATTACCAAACAAAAGTGAATTGAGAAGATATTGAAACATTGCTTCACTCACACTGTTTTTCACAGGACAAGTTTAAAGAACTGTTGCTCCCATCCTCAGCTGAGTCTCGACTAGTGCAAATTGTAGTGTTTTCCTCTAGCATTTTGCACTAGTCGAGTCTAAGCCGAGGATAGAAGCAACAGCTCTTGAATCATGTCCTGTGTAAAACAGTGTGAGTGAAGCAATATGTCAATATCTTCTTGATTCACTTTTATTTTAACCTGTGCTTCACTGTCTCTATGCTTCTTTCAATTTTTATACTTTGGATTTATTACCAAACTTGAAAATAAAACATAGTTAAAGACAGAATTGATTGGTATGTTTCAAAATTCATTTTGCGGTTTCTATTTTTTAGAATAAATATTTTTTCCCAACCATTAAATCTATCGGACCATTTAATTGCTTCAATAATTTAACTTATGGATTTATTTCATCGTTAAATGACCAAAATTGATCCACAATGGTTGATTTATCAGTCTGTTTATACCTAATATTTTAAAATGTTCCTTCATTCTGGTTTCTAAGTTACGTTTGGTCCTTCCAATGTAAACCTGGTCACATCTGAACAATTAAGTTGATAAATGCTAGATTTTTTACTATTGGAAAATTTATCTTTTTTTAAAAAAAAAAAAAGAAATAGCAAATTTGTTATATATACACACTTTTTTTTACGAGGAATCAAAATTATACCAAATTCTTTTAAAAAATGTTAAAACTGTTTATTAACAAATGAGGATTTGTGAAACTAGTCTCTTGAATTCTGTGGAAAGTTCACCAATTTTATTAAAAAGGTAACTGAAGTTTGTGACAAATAATATTTCATTGTAATATTTGTTAGTTCACAGTTGCAAGCTTTTTTTTTTTTTTTTTTCATATCAACCTCCATGCTACATGAAATGCCCATATTATACCATGTCCATTTATATGCATTCATCAACAGAGAAATAATGTACTTTCATGACAGAAAAGTAAGCCAAACTCAATCCAGATAAGTCAAAAATCTGGATTAATGAGGGCTAGATAAAGAAAGTTCTTGTGTACTTACAAATTATATGTAGAAAACACATTCTAATAAAACACAAATAGGCAAATAAGTTTTGAACAATCCCTACCCAACTTTCATTTTGAGTAAACATGATTCCTGATTAATTATCTTGCCGAAGAAATGCAAAGTCAAATTGGTGTAAGACTTCAAGCTTTGTTTGTCTGCATAATATGTACCAGTCAAACACATATGTGCATTTGGAGGAGGGAGATTCTGTTTTGTTGACAATCTGTCACATTGTCAAGGCTGGCATTCAGAGGAGGAAGACGATAGTAGAAATCTGAACAACGAGAACTACTTCTTTTGAAAGCCTTAGTTCATTAGTAAATGCAACTTTGAACTCCAGACATTTTCTTTCCCTTACTGTACTTCTGATACCCTGAACATTTGTTTCATAACTGTTGGTACATACATCTACCCACCAAATGCAGTCATATCTTGACATTGCACTACTTCTTATCATTGCTCAAAGTCTCTGCAACCATATTGTCATCTTCAGGGAAATATTTACTAAGATTTAAACATTTCACATATGCACCACTGAGCAAGCTTAATTGACTGGTGAACTGTAAAAGCTATGGCTTAGATAATGGGTTACTAAACTGCTGTGTATAAGAGAGCTATTCCCAGTTTTGAAAATAATTTCTGATCCACTTGAAACCATTACAAAAATATAAAGTGCTTTTATGGCACATACATAAATTTACTACCTTAAGTAGCATAAGTGAAGCTATAACAAAGAAACAAAAATGGAATAATTTACAGTTGCAATTTCTTTAAAAGCCGTTCTTCCATTTATCAGTAAATGCAATTGAAATTAGTTTTTATTTATGGACACTCTTTAACTACTGTGTTTCTCAGCATCTCATTCTGTATTGGATGTAAAAGATGCTTAACTTTAAATTTAAAGGAAGTCAATTAATGACACTAAACAACACTTACTTTTAAATTTCCCCCTGTAATAATAATTAGCCTCTGAAACATGTTCTGGGAAATTTAAAAGAAAGTGTTTAGTCTCATTAATCGACTCCCTTTAAATTTAATTTATTACAACAACATTGTTTTCAGCACTTCCATGACAGGAAGAAAAATCAGCAGTTGCCACACATTTTTGGGAAAAAAACCACAATATAAATCCAGAACCAAAACTACTAAAACATAAGTCAGGAAAACAAGAACTGTTCACATGGGAACAAATCTTCATTTCAAAAAATAGGAACAAGGTATTCAATTTCAACACCCCCAGAAAGATTTGTTCAGCAGGTTCCTCGAACCACCACCAGAGGAGACCTATGACAAAATATTGCCAGCTTCACCACTGAGAACCAGTCGATGTCCAGTTGACAATGGAGGACAATAGCCTCTGAAATAAGTGTTGTTTAGTGTCATTAATCGACTCCCTTTAAAGTTAATTTATTACAACACTGTTTTCAACACTTCCATGAAAGGAATTATGCTTAACTTTGCTCATAGACCAGGCTTGAGATTCTTTCATATGCTTTATATCTACAACACAGGACCACTGGCTTTATTTTCTTTCTGAAGGAAGCCATGCTAAAGGATTTCACATCCAAAGAAATCCATCACCCTATCCAGGTTTGAACCTGCAACCTCAGGAACCAGAGATTAACATATTACCTTTAGACCAACCACATTATCAGTGCTTTGCATTAGTGATAAGTCATTTAGGTGACTTAACTTTTTCTAAGCATTTACCAGTGGATCAGAACTTGTTTTCCCTTTGATCTTTAAATCTGATATTTGATACTTTCGTGGAGCAAAATACTTGGTATTTTAATACAATAACAGTTTTTTCATAGTGTCTACAAGCATCCTAAGCTTGATTTTGCATGATTAAGTAACAAATTATTATAATCCTTGTATAGACTTGTTAATACAAATTTTGCTCAACTTAAAGGAAAAGTTCCTCATTGTTGTTTGAAAGTTTTCCAATTGTCACTACCAATCAATGGTCAATGTCCATTATCTTTGGTAGTAGGATGATCAAAAGGATGGCAAAGGAACAAGAATGGCTGTAGCTTTTTAGGACTCTGAACCCACTGGGCACTGGGATCCTTTATATAGTTAGTCAAAGCTGAAGGCTGACAGGGCTGATACATAACTGTCGTACTAAGCATGAAAATCAAACTATGGACCCTCAGTTAAGAGATGCTAAGCTATCCTGCCATCTATACATAGAATTTAAATCTCTATTACTGAAATACAAATAGGAAAAGCTCTCTTAAAAGAATTTTTACTTTATTTCATGGAAAGAGTGAAATTCCAGAAATCAGTAGATACCAATTGCTGGTGATTTTCTGATTATATAATAAATTTAAATGTTATAACATGCCACTTTTATCATCTGTTATCAATTTAGCAAAAATTTGGTCAGAAAATCACCTTACTTTCTTAAAGATAACATGAAAGAACTGAAGTACTTTTATAATTTGCCATAAACATGTGAAATAAGAATTTTAGTATGTACATTCTTGTACAAAATATATAAATTTGTGCAATTTTCTTTATATGATCAAACTATAAAATAAATAAACTATTTGATAAAATTAAAATGCCAAATTCTTTCCCATATCTGTAATTGATTCTTTGATTTATTTGAGAGAAGTTTCTGATATTTCATTTTCAAATGTTTTCTCCAAATTAAACTTTCTCTAATCATGAATTCTTAATATACTAAAAACATAAGACCTGTTACAACAGCTCAGATGCTAGCCCCTTTGAGGTGTTTTCCAAAACATCAAATTACCATAGATGTTACAGAATTTTCAAATGGATTCAAAATGAGTGATAGAAGACACAACCTTAAAAAGTTGTCTCCAATCACCCAATAAAAGCTGTAAATTGTGTTTGGATAGATTTCAAGAGTTCAAAGTTATCTAACAAGGGTTGAGTGCAATGTTCTATAATTATTTTCTTCTATTAAAGCATGTTTTAATGTGTAGTCAAGATTTTAAAAGCCATCAACAAATCTAGAAGTTGCTTCAGCTAGTTGCTTAAGGGGAAGAGAGAATTGAACCCCTGTCCCCCTAAATGATGCCCCTGTTTCTTCCTCCTGTGTAACTGCAATAGATTTCTGGTAGTTCGGAAAGGAAAAGGTGTATCCCTTTATAGTAAACCAAGTAACTTTTAATAAAGATGTTTAAGCAGTGCAGTCAATTGTCAATTATGTTTTCATTTTAAGTATGCTTTTGTGAAGTTTTTTGTTTGTTTGTTTGTTTGTTTTTTTTTTTTATGATGAAAGAGTTAACTTGAAATACTGAATATTTTTATGTATGACTTGACCTGTTTTTACCTTTCACTGAGAACAATCTAGTTCTTCCACAACATGCATCTCTTTTCTCACTTTTAGTTATTGATCCTCCAAGAATAAATACATATATTTATTTACTTAACATTGTGAATAAATGTTAGTGATGTCTACCCTGTGATAGCGTGCATTGGAAATTATCACATAAGACAGCAAAACTCTTGGAGCCATTCCGGTGTGGAATATCATCCTTTGGAAATACAGAGGGAGGATGACTCAATTTTTAATGAAAAATTAAGGGGGGATTTGATCTATAAAATACTCTGTAAAGGATACCTTTTCAACACAGAAAATGAACTGCTAGTTAAAAATATCACACCATGCTTTTTAATGTAGCTAAATATGCTGTCAGTGCAACACTATTGCTGTTGACATATTGTTGTCCTGGGTTCTTTTTATAACATAATCACTTGTATTCATGCAAATGGATGAAAAGCCCTTATTCATTTTGGTTGCTCTATTCTCCCACAAAGGTGCCAGTTTTGCATCATGAGCTGTTCACCAGATCCTATTACTTCAGTTCTCTCATTACGTATCACATAAAAGATCTCAATTTTAAAAGAAACAAATTTCTGCATACCTGCTCTTACATTAACATCTCGTGAATGGATGGAGCCAACGGCACTCCTTGCTAAACATACATAAACTTGAGCGTGTACTTCCTGTCTGTAGTCTTCTGCTCGGAATGGAGGGAACACAAGATTACCATTTGGAAGAACCTGAAATATTAAGTAAATATTAGTAAATTACACTTAATAAAGTGACTGAAGTTTTACTTAAGTATTAATTAACCGTGAAATAATATTTAAATTAATTCTTTAATTTTTGTACTTCCTCATTGTAGTTACAATTGCAAAGTTATTATGTATTTACAATATGGGTGGAAAATTGAATATAGTATTCTCTAAGATAAGTGTCCTACCCCTCTCTAGATTTCTGCTCCTCACAGTAAATGTTTATTGCTTTGTTGCAAAATATAATATTAGCACTAAAAGAATTATTATTATGATGAACAACACATGCAAGATGGACGTAACCAAATAAATGTACTTATACTTTAACTTGCAGATGCCCAAACATCTGTATTAATTATATGGCATTTTTATAGAGGCTCGTTAAGTATATTTTGGAAATACTTTAAACTATGACATCTAATTAGTCAGTTGAAGCTTCAATTTGAATTTTCCAAATTTAGTATTTCTACCTACTCCACCACATACCTAGTTGTCTGAGCAAGTATTGCATTCCACCCAGAGTTTCAATATCAAGATTTCAGCACAAATACGTGTTTAAGTTCATTATTTTCTGAAAACCAGACACAAAATTTTCAAAAAAAAAAAAAAAAAAATGCCTCCCTCACTCCAAAATACTCATTACATAAAAATGTTTGATATATTTTATTTTATCATAAATAACTCCAATAAATTTAATTAAAATAGCAGATTAATAATGATGATGATGATGATGATGATGACGACGACGATGATGAAGTACATAAGATTTTGCACAAATATTTACAACAGCAGTATTAATATTTTGTCTCTTAAGACAGAACTCTACAATAGCCTTTGACAGAAAAATTACGTAAAACAACCTAAAATATTATTTG
Organism: Mantis religiosa; assembly: GCA_030765055.1. Taxonomy (NCBI): domain Eukaryota; kingdom Metazoa; phylum Arthropoda; class Insecta; order Mantodea; family Mantidae; genus Mantis; species Mantis religiosa. The sequence goes on from CM060951.1 coordinate 185,834,640, forward strand.
GGAATGTTAATAGATTACTCCTTTTGAACATTATTTCTTTAGTCCTGTCATTTTTGCTTTTACAGCCCTTTTTATAAATAATATGGTTAAAATAAGTTTATAGAGCAGAAATACTAAATTTCTGTTGCACAGCTTCTATTGAGAATCATCCTGGAAGTACTACATTTTCCACTCTGTGTTGTTTGTCAACTCCAATTTTAAATGTTTTATCCTGAACTGTTTAATGCAATTAACTCCTATGTTACTTTAATTTCTTCTAAAAATCTCAATATTAACCAAATCTTTTTCAAAAAAAGTATTACATAAATAAAAATGTCTTTGCAAACTGGCCATGCGTGTTATATTCTTCGGAGAAACTTTCTTTTGTGCGACGTGAGAATGGACATGTTCAAAAAGTAATAAAAAAGTTAATTCAGGTATATAGGTCTTAAAACAAACAATACAAATAATAGATAAAAAAATATTAAATAAATATACTATGCATTCATTCACTCTCACTTGAGCTATGGGACTGTATTATGGGGCACAGTACAAAAAACATTAGCTTTAAGACTATTTAGGCTGCAAAAAAGAGCAATACGTTTGATGGCAGGAATACAGAAAAGAGACACATGTAGAAATGCATTTCAAAAACTAAATATTTTAACATTACCTTCATTATATATATGAATGTATCAAACTTACATTAAAAAGTTATGATCAAAACAAAAATAGTAACCACAAACATAACACCAGAACAAAAGATAAGTAATTTAGAAACAGACTTAATGGTATCCTAAATAATAAATGCATAGAAAATAGCATCAAAGATTCGTATAACCACCTACCGGCTGAAATCAAAAGTTAACAAAATGGAATACAAAACTAAAGGCTGTTAAAACTTATTTATTACAAAAAGTATTTTACTCCGTGGAAAAATATAAACAGGTTAGGTATAATATGATATTTACACGCCGCATCAACTTTGTAAACGTTTGTAAATATTATTGTATTAATTTCATATATATACAAATTGACGATCCATACAAAAAGCCGGGCCCAAATGACCTTGTTGTCGACGGGCCCTAAAACACCACACACACTCACTACAAAAAGCTTTACATTGGAAATAAACATCAATCAATGAAAAAAGAAATTCCGGTTCTGGCGTTGCAGCCAACATGAGAAACATTCTGCAAAAATGCTCCAGACATATGTGACGCAGTCCGTGTGCAAAGGAACATGGTTTGAGTAGGCTAAGTAATCGCCCGGTCAAATTTTATTACTCATGCACTGCTTTGCACATACACAATCCTACGACACGACGATAATGGAGTGCTCCGTAGGAAATATATGTATGAGTTCGCGGACTGTATCGTACTGGTTCGGCTACTGCCGCTAAGTGTGCATGATGTGAAATAACACCAAGTTTACTGCAAGGGGGAAAATTGGCGGTCCCGGTCACGCCGTTCAAATCGACGCATGTAAAATAGGACGACGCAAGTGTCATCGTGGGCGCGTCGTAGAGGGCAACTGGAACTTGGGAATGATCGACATGGAAACGAATGGGGTGCGGATTTTTTTTTTTATTTACGTCCTCCAACGTCAAGTCATATCGGAAGGTGAGGTGCGAATGACGATATGCCCCAACAACAACAGGAGGGATGCAAATACGCTCTACAGTCTAATTGCAGCGCCCACGATGAAACTTCCGTCGTCCAATTTTGCATTCGTCGATTTGAACGACGTGACCGGAACCGCCAATTTTCCGCCTTACAGTATACTTGGTGTCATTTGACATCATGCACACTTCGCGGCAGAAGTCGAACCAATCCGATCAGTCCGCGAACCCATACATTTAGTCCACTAGATAGTGTAATATCGGGACAAGTAAGACTGTTGGCAGCATTGCTTTCAATGGAGAAACAAGCCTAGTTTGGCTATACTGAATTCTTTGGTATGGCTACATTTTGCAGTAAGTAAATAAACACACAATTAATAACGTTAAAAGAATGCCCCCCCCCCCCCCAACACGAAATTGCACTAAAAGTAAAGAAATTATATTAAAAATTATGGTTGCATATAAAACATCAAAAAGTGTGAAGGAGTTAAAAAAAAGATCGCCGCGTCGCATATTAGAACTCATTTCACAGCAATTTTGTCATATTTATTGCATTATGTTTATTTCAAATTAGTTTAGCTTATTCTAATTTGTTATGGTCCCATCTAAGAAAAATCTACAAAGAATACCTCAAAGCACATATGTCTTTCTTTTTTTCAATATAATAACTTTTGTAACAAATTTCCTCTGATTTGCTTCACAATTTTGGCATTTCTGAAGCCAAATATTGAAAATTAAAGAGAAGAAAACAGGAAATGATATTTAACAACGATTACTTTTCTTCACATCCCTACACATTGTAACAGGCAACCAAAGATCTTTAAATATTGGAGGAAAAATTAATATATTTTTGAAAAGATTACATTTAGAATTAATTCTAAACGTATACACTGGTCCTAGGTGTGGATTAGGTCTTTACCCCTTCCCCTACATTTCTTCGCAATGTTTATAATTTGCTCCTTTAAACAAGGAAAGGAATGAGAGAAGTACATGAATATTTCTGAGGAAAGAAATTAGGTTAAGAATATAAATTTGTAAAAGCAGTTTTAAAAGAAGATTATATTCAGGAACCAGAAAATAAAAAAGTGAATACAAATATGTGAGAACTAGAAGGACTAATATACAATAAGGGGTGATGACAGAAACACATAAACAGAAAGATAAAGGGTTACTTTTCTAATTCTTTTTCTATAAACAATAAGCTTTTATAAAAAATTGTTCAAAATAAAATCAATAAATAATTTATACTCTCATCCACTGAGATTCAAATTCCAGCATGTAACACAAAAGGAGAATAAAAGCTAACCCGTGCTCTAATTCTAGAACACAACAGAAAGCGTGTACTTGAAATACAGCTCAAAACCTGACCAAATATAGCTGAAAGTAAGCTCTGTCTGAGAGAAGCACCAATTAATATGAAGCATTTTAACTTCTCACTGAAAAGATACAATATTCCAAAATAGTCTAAAACAAAATATCCAATTTCTCAAGAATAGCCATGATTATTCTTACTTGTCTAAGGCCAGGCACATCTCCTACAGCTGTTCCATCAGAACGGATCCAAATAATTTCAGGAACTGGATTTCCCCGTGCAGAACATTCAACAACTGCGCCTGTCGTATTTGAAAAGTCTACCCTGTTTGGTGGTTCCCTAATGAAAACTGGTCCATGAGTGTCGTCATCGCCAATAGCTGCAACATAAGAAGACCTTTATCAGTACTTCATATTAGCTTAGAACATTTCATAACTTCTTTTATTACCTATGTATTCTTGAGTTTTAACACACCATGTATTGTATCATGAAAGTGTTATTCATTTCTTTGCACTGCCAAAGAGACCTATTCTGACTGTTCTAAAGAAAAACAAGAAAACCAACAAAACTAATTATTATTTTTGAGAATAGCTGTTAGCATAAAGCCAAGTAATCTGTATTTAATAAAACTTACTCTAAATACCCATAAAATTATAAAATATTTTTAAAATGCTTGAAACGTAGAGAACTTTGAATTTAGCTTTGTGTTGCACCAAACTTTTAAATTTAACTATCTCAAGTACCACTGTAACTTAGTTTCTAATATTAGTTTTTTTTTTTTATTGGGGTATCTTATCATCATCATCATCATCATCATCATCATCATCATCATCATCATCATCATCATCATCATCATCATCATCATCATCATCATCATCATCATCATCATCATCATCATCATCATCATCATCATCATCATCATCATCATCATCATCATCATCATCATCATCATCATCATCATCATCATCATCATCATCATCATCATCATCATCATCATCATCATCATCGTTGGTTATTTACATTTTTTTATTATTACCGAGAGCTACCCATTTTAGCAGTATAGCCAATATCCAAAAGAGCTTAATAAAGAAATTACTATTACCATTTAGAAAAAACATCAGTTCACAATCTTGGTGTTGCTATCAATAAAAATTGGTAATTTAAAAACCATTTTCAAAATTTCAGTTTTCATAACACAAAATAATTACATATCATATCTTGTATCAGTCAATTATCCTGCCAACGTATACACCATTTAAAACTGTGCAAATGACTTAAGTTTTATCAAGGTGGGATTAACTACGATGTACATATCTAAACACTCATTAGAAATCAGTAGAATAGCGAATTTTAGTGAGCGCCTAGTTAGTCACTAATTATGGAAAACTTCTGGAGCGATATACAGTTTGTTCATGTATTTCTCCGGTAAGTGGGTTTGAAATACAGTGACAATTGTCTCGCAGAGTGCATGTTGCTACGACGATGCGTGGTGTGTGTGGGATCAGTGGATAGATGAAGGCAGTACGCAGCGAAAAGCGGCTACTGGACCACGAAGATGACCACAGCACGGATTCCCGGTATCTTGTTCGCATGGAAATAACGTACCTACCGTACAGCTTCATCCACAGTGTTAGCTCGACCTGGAGCACTGGTGTGAACCTATCCGCCTCAACCGTTCGTCGACGTGTGATGCAGGTTTGACTGGTTGCATACATGCAATTACGTTCAGCTTCTATTTTCCAGAAACAATCAGCTCCTCCGACTGCAATGGACAGTGAACACCGTCATCAGGGTGCTGAGAGGAAAAATGCAGTCTTTTCAGACGTGTCCTACAGTGATCATCGTATACGTGTTGGGCGGCATCGTGGTGAGAGCAATCTGGAGAGCTGCATTGTTGAGCGGCACAGCGGACGTACATAAGATATGATTTAGGGCGCCATTGGTTACAATAACCGATCTCGCTCCTACGAACTGAGGGCATTTTGCAGCAACCGGTACTTATGGGTGGTTGAAGAGCTCGAGTCCTACTGCCCCCTGCTTCAGGCATCTCCACCGGCTACATTTCAGCAGGACAATGTCCGGCCACATATAGCGAGGAATATAGCGCCTACTTCGAAGAGCGATGGGTAACTTTGCTTCTCTGGCCTGCACGTTAGCCTGACATGTATCCCATTAACATGTCTCGGATATAGTTGGTCGGCACCTGGTGCGTCACGGTCCTCTAGTAACCAGCGTCACCGATTTATGGGCTCGAATACTAACTGTGTGGAGGGAAATCCCTCAGGAACTTATTCAGAATCTTTTTATTCAATGCCACACGTATAGCAGCCCTAATTGCAGCGCATGGAGGCCACACTAAATACTAAACATTAGGGCTCAAAGGTTATGTGTAAAACTTTGAAAAGTTATCATTTTTAATTGCCAAGTACCTAATGTATGGTATTAAATTCCTTGCATTTATCGGTGTTGCAATTCTCACAAACTGCAGTGTATATTCTTTAAAACACTGCATTTTGGTTAAGTTTGGTTCCTTTTTCCATTGTGAGGATATAAGTATGCGTGCTCTTGGATGAACTGCCCCAGTGTTTACTTTTATTTTGGTTTTGTTTATTTGCCTGTGTTTATAATTACCCTTACTTACTTAACCCTTATTAAGTTTGCAGCTACTATATGTTCCGCTCTACAATACCGACAATCAGTAATGTCAAAATTCTGCAGAGCTAGCAGACTTTTCGCAAACTTAAACAATTCAAATAGTATACGATGCAATCTCTAATTGCACAGAAAGAATTTAACAGAGAGTGATGACTAGGGCCCGGAAGTTGTTGACCTAAAAATTCTCTAAAAATGAGCTATAAAATGTTCTTAAAATATAAAAAATGCACATAAAATGTAAAAAAGAATGGCACAACAAAACTTAACAATTTATTTCGTAATAATACATTAATAGCTATCACAGACAAGTAATGAATATATGGTTGGAATAACCACATTTTAAAATTAACTTTCAGAGTAAATAATGCTATTATTGCTAATAAATAATAAATACAGGTCATCAGGTCATTTTCAATTTTATAAAATATGAAGAAATAAGTTACTGTACCCATTAGCCAAAACATACTTAGTGTTGCAGTACACCACCATGGTCATCTTCAAGTTATCAAAGGTAAAGGATCGGAGGTTGTCAGCTAAGACTGCTTTATACTTTGAGAAACTTCTCTCCACTTCCACAGATGTTATAGGTGCATATTTGAAAAACACTATGTCACTGTCTGTTAAATGCTATTCAAAAATATCAGTTCTGAAGTTTTGTCCCAACAAGATATTGGCAATCGGACAAACTGGTATCCTTTATTTTTGTCCAACACAAATGTTAGTTTCTGTCTAATTTTGTCCCCAATCTCACTTTTTACATTTTGTATTGTCTCTTTCGCAATGCTCACTAACTCAATTGACTTATCCAATGTCATGCCACTTTCTTCAAGGCGGGTTATGTTTGCAAAATTTGATTTAACGAAAGCTAATTTACCTTGGATTTGAATATTAGAAAACAGATCCTGTGAGTTTTCAATTGCCTTAGAATCTAACCTATCAAAGCTATTGTGACTTTGTGGGTTCGTAGAATTAAAAGTCCAATTTGCCGAAATTCTAAATGTTCTTTATTTTCGTAGAGATACACTGCTCAATTCTCACGTAACAACATTACTTCTCATAACACAATCTTCCAAGATCGATGACAATAACAAACAACGTCCAGTTTACAACAACACTCTTGTTACACAACTCAACTCACTGTTTTACAAAAAAACTACTTTGCGAGCCGCAACGTCCTTAAATACCTAATTCGTAAATTCGAGATATTTCCGGAACAATAAAGAAAAACAAATTTTCTCTGTCAACCGAGATATCACTAGAACATTCCAAACACTGAAACACTACCTGGGCCGGCAAGTCCTTTACCTCAGTTATCTTTGCTTGCCAGCGCTTGTTTACAATTGCCGCGCTATCATTAACTGCTTAGCAAGGCTCTTTATTTCCACACTGTCCGCCTATCAGTTCCTTTGTGTGCTCAAGCCGCCTTATCGCGATCGGGTTCGCGACACTATTCACCACTTCTCTCACTAGAAAATTGTCACAGTGGTTTATACATGCAGTTACACACACACACACACACACACACACACACACACACACACACACACACACACACACACACATATATATATACACACACACACACACACATAAGCCCATGGGTCAGGGTGAGGTTGGACACGGGAATTGAACTCAGACCTCCTGAACGCGGGCTACAGATGAAAATGCCCAATAAATTCGTGAAAAAGGAAGAAAATGGCCGGAAAAGGCATCTAAATGTTAAAAAATTACTATTATAAAGATGTCGAAAAATGCATTTTGATGACCTATAAAAACCATATATCTAACGTATTTGTTCCAGAATGCACTTAATTTCCAATAAGCATCGTCTGCAACTAATCAGAAGATGACTTTTCATCAAAATCCGGGCCCTAGTGATGACAGTCTGCACGGTCGAGATGTACCACGCCGTTGCTGAGGGGTACCAGCAGTTACTTATAAAAGTAATAGAAGTTGTGTGGGTGGTCCTGATAGCAATATTAATAATTGATCTGCATGTCAATAGCACTAAGGTTGGCCAGAAAAAAAAACGTAACTGTTACCGAAATAATGCAAGCAAACAACGACTAGTTACTCATTGTTACAAAAGTAACAAAAGTAACGAATAAATGTGAGCAGTTAACCAAAACGGATACCAAGTAATGAGGATAACTAACTAGTTATCCCGTTAACTGTTACTAAGTCTGAGTGACATCTCTTAACGTCTGCATTGGTATCGCTTTTATCTGAAACTAACCCTATTTCTTAATAGCCTTGCCTCACTGACATACATTCTTCTGCGTTGCGCTTCCTTCCCCTTTCCGTGATTGGTCAGTGCACGTCTTTGAAAATAAAAACCAAGCTGTGTGTAATGGAAAAATTGACAATGAAAGCGATGTAAACTCTCGATCAAGATAAATGCACGTTTTCTTCATCCCGAGAGGAAAGTTTAAACCGAAGGATCTTCCCATCTGTTTATTCTTAAGAATTTGCATATACTAAAGATATATTAACTCCATTACATAATATATTTAATTCATAGTTTATTATACCATAAATTTGACGATTATATTACAATATATTAAGATAAACAATTATTTAAATAATCAACAGATGTGCATCGCAGATCAACCTATACCACGAATGCAGAAGATAAGAGGTCACGTGATAGTTAAGAGATTCAAGGTAACATTACATGGAAGAGACCTTACTGCCCAAGCAACGTAAGAAGGCAAGGCAGAGGAATGTGTAAATCACTTTTGCTGTCCAGATGATGTTTATGCTCACCATCCGAATATAAGGATGAAAGGTTTATCTCAAATGCACAGTGTTGTCACACACTCATGCATAATATCCATCACTGCAGTTACTGAAACGAGCATTAGATCTGGCGGCATGGGTGACTCATATGCACTCTCATACACTCATTTCGTAGTAAACAGATCCACTAAACACAGCAGATAAACAGTTGAAGCCCCTCTCCCTCTTCAAGCACCTCTTGCGTTCTTGTGGTAGGCTATAGAAGAACATCTGGAGGCGAGAAACAGCCTCCAAATTATCTGCTACATGTGAATAACCAAGGGGATTATCTGTATATTTTGTGATTGGCAAATCAGTTGCGTTTGGGCATTAAAATTTCTCTTTTTTTAAGCAACAATCGCCTATCCCCACTCTATAACTCATCAGTAGAAGAGACAATGTTAAACAGTACTAATATATCATCATCTTCAAGGATTGGGCCCTGTGACCCGTTCTATTCTCTTCAAGAGCCTACTGATCCTTCCAGCGTAGAGCTAGGCGTCCCACATCTCTCTTTCCCTTCGGTATATATAATCTAAACTCTTCTTGGAAGTCGTTCCGCGTCCATTCTTAAAATATGATTTTTCCATTCATTTTTGTTCTTTATTATTTTACTGTTTAAATTAAAAATCCCAAGCTCTTCTCTTATTATTCTTTTTTTTTCGTTTCTTACGTGGTCTATTCTTTTATAACCTGCCACGCTTCTCAAAAATCTCATCTCTGCCGATGCTAGCTGTTTGCGTTGGTTCTTAGCCAGTGTCCATATTTCGGAACCGTGTGTTAACGTTGGGACTGCCATTATCTTATAAAATTTCATCTGTGTTTCCTTTCGTGTTTTCCTGTTCAGCGTTCTTATTATAGTCCCACACATTTGATTGAGTCTGTTTAATTTCACCTCCATATCCTTGTTGTTATTTGCTACTGCTACTGTGTAGCCTAGATAGTTAAAACTATTAACCTGTTCAATTATTTTATTGTTTATAGCTATTTTTGCTCTTATGTTGTTCTTTCCTCTAAAAGCCATTACTTTAATTTTGTGTTCTGAGATTGAAAGGTTATATGTTTCCGCTAAGTTGTTTAAACTATATACAGTACTAATATATTGTATAAAAATAGACCTAATCATGCCAGTTAAGGCATACAGGGAATCTTAACTGAGCAGTAGGCAAAGAGCAACAGAAGTTGACGTAATATCTCCTGTATGGAGGTTGACTGTACAAAGGTACCACATGGGTGTGTCGCAATGGAGCTGGCACAATTAAGTTGATGTTTGCAAAGGAGAAAGCAATTGCAACACTACCGGAAATTATTACTTCTAATCACTACATTCAGCCTGAAGGATGAATACATCAATAATGCATAACGAGCGGAGTATATAAGCAACAAGACAGCATTTAATTTAACACAGAATAGCAGACAACGATGACTATAAACAATTCCAAAGAAAAGGTAAAAGGTGGAGTCACAAAATGGCCCACGCCACCTAACTTCGAAATCTTAAACATATTTTGGGGGGAAGATGCAAGATTCTAGCAGGACCCAGTTTTCAAGCTTTTGTATTTGAGCGATGGGGAAAAAGTCTTTATACTATAATTAGCACTCCAAGAGTTATAATAAATGGAGTAGGAGGCGAAATTTTGAGTGAAAGAGGGAAGTCCAGCGTGACGTACGTAAGAAGTCATGTGATTGAGCACTTATGCCAATGACGATCTAGTATACTCATAATTACATCATGCTAGGCAACGCGCGAAAGGATAGCCATCAGAAATAGATTCTTACAATTCAAGGGTGGGATAGTTTTGTATATATTCCAGCGAAAATGTCTTGTTAATAGCCATTGTTGTCACGTAGAGCACAGAGAATTCAAGTCGCTATGCGAGGAGTTGGCACGAAAATTATAGAAATATTCCGCGAAAATTTAAAATGCCGAAGTATAGATTATGGCACAGTTGTATTAGCAACCGCAAAGGTGCTTATCATCAATCCACTTGAAAGACAAAATAGTATTGTCGCATGCAGTAAAAAAGAACACGTGTTAGACTGTGAAATACATTGCGCGATCGCAAACAGAGGCACGTGTGAAGTGGACGTGTTTAAAATACGGCTTAAGAATGATGGGCCCGCATCGGTAGTGTAGATGGTGGCATGTCTGCCTCACGTTCAAGAGGTCCCAAGTTCGAATCTCGGTTAGGGTTGAGTTACCTGAGTAAGATTTTTCCCGGGGTTTTCCCTTATCCTAAAAGACGAATGTCGGGTAACTCTAAGCTCCATTGACCGTGGGCCCATTTGTGCATCATTTCGCCCATTCCATTCATCGTTCGATATGACAACGTTAAAGGACGTAAATTACAATAAAAAAGTATCATGAAGTGTTTAGAGAAAATGCATCGGGTATGTTATTACTTCCATTTTCCTGCCCATGTACTGGGACTCTTTCGATCATTCCTATAAGCAAATATCCTTGTCCCTCCACTAAGATAGCATTTTTTTTTTTAAAAATGATAACATCAGATTTCTAATTGAGATCGTGAGCTAAACTGGTTGCCATGCCGAAACGCAGGGTCCGTAAGCTTTCGAATCAACGACATCGACGCGCCAGGTCAGTCCACACCGTTGTCAGGGTGAGTTACCTGGATAAGATTTTTCCGGGGTTTTCCCTTATCCTGAAGGACAAATGTCGGGTAACTCTAAGCTCTATGGACCCTGGGCTCATTTGAGCATCATTTCGCCCATTCCAGTCATCGTCCGATATGACTTAACGTTGGAGGACGTAAAAAAAGAAGTCCACCCCGTTGACGTAACCTTCACAAACAGGTAAGAAAAATGTTTCCCATCCAGCCTTCAAAAGCGTCTAATCCTTGTTCAACTGTTTCTTTTATATATATATATATATATATATATATATATATATATATATATATTTCTAATCTCAAGGCTCAAAACCTTGAAACCGTTGTCAGTGTGCAACTTCTCTATTTTCTTTTTTAATGTTACGGAAGCTTCTTTCTTGCAAGTACTTCATTTTACTGCATAAAATTTAGACTTGTTTCAGATTTGCTTTGTGACAGTATACTGTGTGTCGATAAGTTTTAACATTGCATGTAACAGCTCTCGCAATATTAGGAGCACATCAGTAAAATGTATGAGCAGCAGAAGCTACGAAATGGGATTATAATGTCCATTAATAATTTCATCGAAACAGATGGTACGATTATTCGATATTTGTTGTTGATGCCAACAGTGAAGTAGATCAGAAGCCACAGCAGAGGAAAACACACGGCTCAGCGTAATTTGTTGGAAAACCTATAAAACAATTAGTCATTTAGAAATCACTGCAGAAGGCTGATGAATGCCGATATATAAGATTCTCAGTGTACCATTCCTTTTCATAAAGTAAATTTACTTACAATGAACAGCTGAACACAGCTAAACAAATGCTTCAACTCTGAACTTGCTCCCAGTAAAGCAGAAACGTTACAGCAAATTCAAAGACTTGCCATTTCTTTATATCACTATTAGAGTAGATATATTGTAAGGTCGGAAACATGGACTGCCAATACTCTTTTTCTCTGTGAGCCTTTCAGTAGTTTAAAGAATTTCTTCAGTCCTTGGATGATGCAGAATCTGCAGCTATAGTGCAAACAAAGGCTTAGCTGAGAAACTCAAACTTGAAGCCTCAACTGTATGCCGTATACATATTCAATTTTCTACCAAGGGTTATCACGCGACTGGAAGAGAAGTGTTTGTCTAAAGAGTCACAGTGGGATATAGTACTAGAAGATTTCCAGCATGCTCGAGGGATTTGCTAAAGACAAACTCAGGGAAAGTTGTTTATGAAAATGTAGACATTGAAAAACTAGTGAAGTGCAATGATTTAGGAGTTCGAATCCAGTATTCATCGCTGGTTTCTGTTGATATTGAAATGTATCTTTCTGTTTACAAATATATTTTGCATTTAGAGAGACAAAATCTGGTATTGAAGTGTATAGAAACTGTTAAATACGATCAAGTTCCATTTCTTTTAAAAGAAGCGTAGTGAAAACTGAAATAAACGTGCATTAGATTAGAAATGTTCCCTTTAAAATCAGGGCCTAATAATTATGCTGTGTTGCAACCATGTTGTACTATCGAGGTCGGAGCGTCTCATTCATCTAGCCGAGCGAAAATCAATAGGACACAAGTTCAATTCACTACGGAGCTATGAATTAATACTCTGCACATACCGTGCGTACGCTGCCACATTTCCAGTCAAATACTAAACAAATTAGCTTACGCTATCTTGTATCAGAAACTACAAAACACAGCGTGCCAAGAGGCTAGAACATGCTAAGGTTTTCATTTATTTAACCTACCAGAGGATGTTGGTCGGAATTAGAGATAAGAGCAACGTGCAGTAGTCAGAGATACAGTTCCATAAGAAATAGAGAAAGCCTTAATGTAATTGCTATGCAAATTTTGTCAAAAGTTTAATTCGTTTGTGAACACAAAATTTGGACTATTCTCTGCTATGTGCCTCCGGATTAATTTTGGCATTAATTTATCTTGCCCAGTTAGGCGTTAAACTTAAAAAAAGAACTCTTATATCATAGCCAGATGAATTTCTCTACCCATTCTTCTATAAAGCTGTTCTTGCAAAGTTGTATAAGCGTATACTACTGTCTACTCCATGTTAATGTAGACGAAAAATAAACAAAGGTATGAAGCATGAATTGAAAACAAAGCAATAACAATCATATCGGATAAGACATATACCACGAAAATTTATTTCACATACTTATATGACTTCCACATTTTAAGTACAGCTAATACTTGTTGATCTCTTATAGTCTACCGTTTATACAAGCATATAAAAATTCATTCAAAATGAAAAGGACTTCACAGACTATTCGATAAACTGCAGGATATATCATTCATTATTCATCAAACATTTTGAACATACTGTCGTATATGCTTTGGTGAAGTGAAGGAATTTGATTTATTTTAGGAATTTATTTGAAATTTTAATAGCATGAGGTTTCTTTATACAATTGAAAGTATTAATTTGTGGAAGTAAAGATGTAGAAACCTTATAGCGGAGTATTAGACGACAAACCCGTAATTTGCATATTTTCGGAGCATTAACCAAGTAAGAATGCCAAACGTAGCAACCCTAGACGTTGAACCCGGTAGTTGGTAATGGAGGATCAGCAGGTCGTTGGACTTAAACCAACATGGCGGATGGAATGTTCCAGAAGCTTTTCTGCTGATCAAAGGGAAAAAGTCCCTAGGTTCAACGTGTGTTGGCCCCCTCTTTTTGGGCTTGGCCGATAATAATTATAGCGGTGATTATCGAGGCGCACGGGGAGTCTAAAGTGTATTGTTGCGGCCGGAGGCTACGCCAAATCTTCACTTCACCACGCACCGACATCTCCTCGAAGGTAAGCCCGACTGGGTCTTAATGTACTAATTTAGCTACCAACACCAATCCACTCAAAGTCGCTTCAAGACTTCGGGGTTGACTTGTACTGTAGAAAATCATGATGTTATAGTAAACTGGCATTTCGTAGGAAGTTGTGCTATTTCTATCTATCTGTAACCTGACTACAAATTCCCTTTAACATTTACCTCTACCATCTGACCCCCTGTCCTTTCCGCTACGCTCCCAGTTGCAAAGTAGATTGTAAACCCTTACGGTAAACCCCATTTAAGTATACACAACCCTATCCACAACTTGCAGTCTAAAATCATCCCAGTTCACAATCTATAATGCGACAATATATGTTATTTGAAACAAAAGATTAAAATGGCTCAGATTTCTTTGAGTGGAAGATTTTCTTCAAAATCCTTGGAAGATGTAAACTCAAATACAACATTTGGTTTATTGCTTATTTCGAGTATTTTTTAATTATTGTGTTATGTTCTCTCAGTCATTCACACGATACAAACACAGATATTCTGCTTATGTCTAAATATGCAAGGACCTCACAATATGTATAAAACTCTAGATTGAACTGTTGACGTACATTGCTTCCTCTAATTACGTACCATAGGTGCCTAAGAGATTAAAAAAATAAAAATAGGCCAGAAGAAAGGTGAAAGAAGTCCTAAATTCTATCACCATATGCCCTACAAACTTGTTGAAGCATATGAATTATTATTCCAATTAGTGTCAACTTTTCACAAGTAACTTTTCATGATTCAGAAGCCGGGCTGCATAACCATTCATCATTTCACAGCGTTTTGTCCACAAGTAATTCACTTCTCGCGATAACACAAGAGAAAGAGAAAGATAAAGGTAAAATGTTAAGCTCTGACTTTAAAATGACAATGAAAAATAACAATTGTTAATCTGCCATAACTACAGTAGTATTTCTTGAGTATTCAGGTATTCTATCGTACGCTCAACCCAGTATGACGATCGCGTAGCTTGTCGCGGAAAAGCTATATAGCCATCGCGATATTCCAGTAGGAGGAGAGGGAGTAGGGGAATCGCTTCGCCTTGTTTATTGACTGGCGGAACGGGAAAGGCATGCCTTCAAGCACAGCCAATAGCTGACATCACGACCAGAAGCGAGTCTTATTATTACTACGTCAAAGACCACTCGAGATATTTGCAGTCCAGAATCATCTACCGCGACCGAGGGTAGCCGCTGTCATGAAGCCGATGAAAGGTCTAGAACAGAGTAGAAGAACGTAGTGAGAATTTAAGAGTTTGTGGTGTTTCGAGCTTCGAGCGTCAGTCGACGTGTGCGACTGCGTGAAGAGGATTCGGTGCCGTGAAGCAGTTCACGAATGAGTCGGTCAGTCGACCGAATAGTACATTGAAGTGTGGTACATTACAAGGTTCGTCGTGAGGAATCGGTTTCTTTCTGGATTTAGGGAACCTTAAAACGCGTATTTTCACTGAAATACGGGTATCAAATTTTGGATGCAATGCAATACCTTTTCCACCAATTATGTTTGTGGTAGAATAAGATCAGAAAGAAACAATACCGATTTCTCATTTTTGAATTTTGAATAAGTACAAGGATTTGAAAACTGAAATCAATAACAAGGGATGTCATAAACGGTTAACTCTATAAAAACGCCAGTAGTTGTGTGCTTTAATGATATCTACACTTTAATGCAACACGACTTTTTTACCTCTTATGGTTTACCTGTTACAAAACAGTAATTCCGCCGTGACCAAGCGGTTAGACCGCGTGGCTCTCACCTGGGCTGGATCCCAGGCGACCGCATTAGATTTGTGGACAACACGGCGCTGGGGCGGGTTTTCTTCGGGATCTTCGATCCCCCCATCTTATTCCACCGGTACTCCATCTTCATTTATCACCAGTGTCACCGCCTGGTGTGCCGCATTTAGTAAAAGCGGGCATTAAACACTACACATTCACAACAGTAATCCAGAATGCATTTCAAAAGCACTTCATTTGCCATGGAAATATCTTAAAAATGTGATAATTTCAGCAAAATAGCTAAATACATTCTTAAGAAAATTACAGTTTTCAAAATATTTTCAATGAAAGGGGTGGTTTGAAATAGAAGGATTTTTTTTCTTTTTTAAAGTTTGGGAGAGGTATTTGTATACTAAGTTAGGTATTTAACGCACTTTCCATTTTCGAGCTGTGCTGTTTACAAAGACAATCATATACGTGCACAAAGGCATTTTTCAAAAAGTATACTTTTTTTTTAATTCAGGGAATCTCGAAAATGAATTTCCGATGTTATATCGGTATCAAATGTTTATGGGGAATACAATACTTCTTCTCTTAGTGTACATAAGTAGTAGATAAAGTAAACACCAAAGAACAACAAATATTTGACCGACTGGTCATTTTAATTATATTTAATTTTCTTATTTAGTACCATTTGTTTACTTTTTAGGGTTTCCACCGAAGAACATTCACCAAGAACGAGAGTTTCAGAGAATTCAATACATACGTTTTATTCGCTATGGCAATACCCATAAACTATACTATTTTAATAAAAAAAATAGAGTTCCATAGTTGCTATTCAAAGACTTAAGACGGAAGGAATCCCACTGAGTTAGAATCCTGAAATGAGTATGAAATTTGATACGTAAGCGACCTATCGTTTTTTCAGCGTTCTCTCTCTCATACACAAAACTGTTTTTTTTTTTTTTTTCCTGGTAAACCTCCAAACGTAATTTCTGAATCCCATTTCAATATGCAATTTTTGGGTGGAATGTGACTAATCTCCCTACAAAGATAAGTAGTAAAGAAAGCAATGCCCTTTTGTAAGCACAATGTGTTGAACTGTTCTGAAAACAAATGAAGGTGCGCATAGAAGCTTGTATGGATATCGAGTATGTTTCTTTCTTTCCGGTCACCATATTAGTAGAAGATCATAAACTTTTATCTCATGACTCAGACAGCTGAATGTTCTGTGACGTTAGAGGTTATGACAGAACGAGGAAGTCACTGAGAAGATTACGCAGGTTATGCAAGGGGAAAGTCCAAATTATTATGAAGGGGTTGCGAGATATAGGGAATGCATGCACAGCCATCTGCCCTTCCCTTTCTTCAGCATCCTTTACCAATAAATATCTGAAACCATTTCGTTGCTGTAGCCTTTATTCGTATAGCCCAGCGGCGGCCAACCTAGTCTATGAGGCAGTAAATTGATAGGATATTGTGAAAGGCCACCTAAATGAAGCATTTTAGTATGAATTAAAGTATTATATAAGCATTTATAGTGTGTCTAGAATATAATTAGGTAAATTACTGGAAATTAATCGTTCTTCCACACTAGTCGTGTATAGGCTAAGGTTTGGATAGGCAGAGTCAGACTCAAAAATTCAATGCCATAACCGGGATTTGAAACACGGATCTACTGGTCTTTCTTAACCATTCAGCTACCATGTCCAAATACCAGTATGACACTAAATTCTCCAACTGACTCATATTTTTCCCGGTAAATCACTAGGGGTTCTCAGTGCTTAAGAGCATCCGGAGACCCGAGATCCGAGGTTCAAATCCCGGCTATATCATTGAATTTTTCGGTCTGACCCTACCTATCCAAAACCTTAGCCAATACACGGCTAGTGTGGAAGAACGATCAATTTCCATCAACCAATCTAATATAATAAAATACGAGTCAGTTGGAGAATTTAATGTCATGCTGGTATGTTGGCCATGGTAGCTCAATGGTTAAGAGAGACCGTGGTTAAAATCCCGGCTAAGGCATTGAATTTTTCAGTCTTAATCTACCTAAATATATTACTTTGCACTATTTTAAAATTATTATAACATGAAACAGATTGCATACTTTATTTAATGCTTTAATGTTATTGTGAATTTTGAACTTGCTTTTCATTTACTAATTTCTACTGTTAAAGCTTTTCATATCGAATGAACAAGCAAGGTACCTGAATAATACGCGACACTTTAACTGAATTTATTTTTAGTAACATTCAGAGCAAAACAAATCTGTTGACAAATATATTTGGAGCCAAATCTTCACAGGAGCTTTAGAGCAACATCGTGACTTTCAGGAAACTGGCCAGAAGAGAGATATTTCCAAAATGCAGTTTAAATATTAGAGTGATATTTAAATTCATCTGGAATTTCTGGTTTTAGATCTCTACGTATTATTTACATTTCAAACATTGGGAGCACCTTAAATCTTGAAATGCGAAATGGATTTGTATCGATAAATAGGTTTACATAGCATCTTGAGCAATGGACGGGTCATTAATGATGCAAAACAGGTCATTACTTGGGCCGTGAGCTTAGAGTTGGCCGTCCCTGGAATAGGCTTAAGTCAGATTAATCAGCTGGCTGGCTCTAGTCTGAGGCACGTGTTTGCAACATTAACGTAATTAAGAGCGATTAAATATTTATGGTCGAAGATTTTGATTTAATCAACGATGTACTATAACTAAACTATTGAGAGAAAATTACGTTTTCAAAGGAACTTTCTTTCATTCGTATGTCGTAAAAAAGAGCGGGAGCTAAGGAGACATGCGCGTAGCAATGCCAGTATCAGCTGTGAACACAACACAGAAGGGCGTTGGTCCCACTATCGATCAGTAGCTGTTACGTTATGTGTTTTCAACTGTCCCACTGGGTATTGTGCAGCCGAGAAAACACGTGCACATCTGTCTTTCTTTGCTTCTAGACCACGTAAACCAACAACAGACTGTCGGCTAGTTCTGAATCAATATCATTTCTGATTCTCATTTGTCTCTGAGATATAAAGATAGCACACGAGTATCGCTTTGGTCTCGTACAAGTGTAGGAATTTCATAGATTTCGGTTCGAATGGGAGGAAACTCTTCTTTTTCTATAAACCAGACATATACATGCTATTAGGGGTAAACGCATAATTAATTTGGTTAAATTGGTACCGTAAATGTATCCCCTTCAGTGCATTGCTTTTACTCTTTACCACAACCGCTTCTCATAATTTCTACCTAATGTTTTCTTCATGGTTGTAACTGCGCAACTAAATGAACACCTATCAGTATAGACCATTCTTGTTTTCACATTTCAATATCTAAATTGTTAGCCCTGACGGTCTGGGTTCTTAGCGTTCCAAAAAGCAATAAGTGAAAAATGTATTTGAAATGTAAGGGTAAACATTACCTCCACAATTAGATCTATATACATTTCCTCTCTCAATGAAAGTATAAGATGTGAATAGGCTGGCCCCGTAGCTCAGTCGGTAGAGCACCTGCCTGTGGTGCTAGGGGTCCCGGGTTCGATTCCCGGCGGTGGGGATGGGGGTTTTTCTCCGACCAAGATAATTCCCCATCTTCCCCAGAGTCTGGAAGTATGAATGAGAGTGTGAATCTGTGTGTGATGTAATGATTAAAACCTAACGAAAAACGAGTTAACAGCTTCGGTATGTTCCAAAGGAGAACGGCCGCCGATATGACCATTGTAGTTAAAGGCGGGGTGTAAATGGAACAAGTAAAAAAAAAAAAAAAAAAAAAAGTGAATAACACAAATAATGAGTGCCCGCGCTACCTTTCACTCCCAACAACCTGATCCTCCTCTAGGGAGAAATAAAGACATATTACATGTGTGTGTCACGCTTAGGTTGAACTACTAACAAACTCGAAAACATACTATTCATAGCAACTTAAAGTATTAGTCTGCTAATGAGATAAACATTGATGAAGTCACCAATAGAAATATCAGCTCCTAACGCCCTGTGTACCCAAGTACACAGCGTAAATGGTAGCGTGTCTGCCTCATGTTCAAGTGGTCCCGAGTTCGAATCTCGGTCAGGGTGATAAGGATTTTCCGGGGTTTTCCCTTATCCTGAAAGACGAATGTCGGGTAACTCTACGCTCCATGGATCCTGGAATCCTCCGAGCATAATTTCATTCAAGGTCCGATATGACTTAAAGTTGGAGGACGTAAATTAAATTAAAAAAAACACATTACACTGAAAAGTTTTAGTCATGTTTTAAAGATACAATGCCAAATCAAGAAACGAACAACGGATCTTCAGTTTTCCGTGCCAATGATCTTGCAGAAAACTTCCAGGAATATTAAATATCTCTTTTTTGGTTTGATTCATGTATCTCAGTATTAACCTCCGTAGAGCCACAGTGTTGGAGCACTCGCATAAGCCTTTACTGCTCTTGTCTGCTTCACACATAACGGTGAACCTTCAAAGCAAATAAAGTTTCTTTTGAGATGTGATCACCATGTTTATCATCATTATTGTCAAACGCGAAACAGATTTTACAGCTTGGGCTGAAAGTGTTTTGTTTCACAATAAATGTAAACGATTTAAACCTATATTTTTTTCGCGAGTTTTAACGAATTTCTCTATCTCTTTCGAAAGTCAATTGATACTCAAAAAGCTTCAATGAGTTGGCGGGATATCTTTTCAAGCATTATTTATGACTACTATCAAATACAAACAGTGAAAGAAGAATCTTTTCGCATCATAATTTAGCAGCTACTGACCAGATATCCAATCCCTGAAAATATTGTAATTTTATGTTGCAATTTAGTGTTGTGAAATAAACAAGCTAAATATGTTTAGTTTAATATTTCCTACTAAACTTTAATACTCTTTCAAAAAAACCTGCATTTCTGTTAAACCTTTTATAAATTACTGGTTATTAGTAATTCAATTTATGGACAATACTTGTGTAAGACAAGTTAATGTCTTTGTCCATATGAATTTCAAAGTCGATTATGATATGAACCATGGTATGTTTTTTTTTTTTTTTTTTTGACAAAACTAATGTGAATTTTTTTATTAACACGAAAATAACGTAACTAAATAATTAAAAGAGAAACGTGAATTCTTGGAAAAATGATCAGCATAAAACACCCATGGATATGATATGTTACAGTATATCAAGACCGTTTACTTTGCGGGCCTCTCCTAGCAGTGAACACAGTTAAAGAAGAAGAAAAAGAATAATTAAATATAATGCGGAAACCAATTTTATAACTCAAAATTCTGCTCTTGAGGTTTCTAAGATTTGGGTCCTAAGATAAGATTTAAAACCTCAAACGATCATTGTTGATAAACAAGAAGAACAAAAGAATAAAGTCAAACAATTGCTTAATACATAAAGAGGAAGAACTCTTTTTTTAATACTACAGCTTAGGAGATTGGAATACACTAGTTTGAAGACGAAGATTAGATAATTACAAGTGTTTTTCTATTTATTGTATTTTAATAGTTAATATAGGTTCAAGTTATATCATATATATAGTCCGTAAAAACAGAAGCTAAATATTTTATTACAAAAATGTTTATATCAGTTTTCGTGAAACACAGTTTTCATAAAGGTGCGCCTATTGTACACAGTTCCTTAATTCCTGATTCATTTTACATACATACAAATTATACAAACATATATACATATGTATGCACATATTGTTAAAATCCTGTTTTACCTAAAGGTATACCATAGGACGTTTATAATACACACACACACACACACACACACACACACACACACACACACACACACTCACAAGTGTAACTGATGTGTCGAGGAATATTTACAGATACTGCAGAAGCTTTATAGGACATCATGTGGCTATGGTATGAGTTCGCATTGATTTATTTAGCACATCATAAAGTGGCAAGGGATATTTATTAATTCTGTGAATGTAGGGTCAAAAACTGCGCAATGACTCGTAATACTTAGCATGAACATTTCGGTGGTACCTGCAGCGTCGGAGTTCCATATTGTTGCATAGTGATATGAATCCTTCCTCACTCGTATACAAGTAATTACTAACAACAATTACTTGGAAATACAGAAGATATTAAAATATATTTTTATTGCAGTAAAAGGAAATCAATGGTTGTTATTTTGGCTGAGAAATCAATGGCTGACTCTTTTTAAAGCGGTATTCCGCAATTTCAACTGATTAGAACGAAGAGCTCCTAAAAGAAGCATTTGGATGTTATAGCGACTTTTATTTTAATATGAGCCTTTCTGAATAACCTGATGGTAGTAAAACGGTATAAAAGCTTTCTGCAATATTACTGGCATTATATCGCCGCGCGACAAAAATAAAATCCCCATGTTATTGACATAAGGCAAGGGCAAGTTAAATCGGTAGCTTGCTCAGCGTTTCAATGGAAGTTGACGCCTGAAAGTTAGATTGAGAGTCTTCCCGCCAAGCAGATGTGCCGAACAAGTTGCCGCCCCAGCACGGCTTTGCTCTATAATTCAACTCTGTCTGTACAAACAACCTGCGAATGGTGCAGGGGAAACTGACGGAGTTGGGCTGGAGTGTTTACAGATGTCACTACTGTCGAGGATATACACTTCAAATTCATATTATGGTGTTCATTATGGAGAATGGTCTCTCAGAGCAAGGATACAAACTGTTTGCATGTGCTTTTACAAGTGCAGTCGGTCGATGATCGCGCATGCGCTAGACATTGTCCGTGCAGTTGGTCGTTTTGCAAAATCAATTCTCTAGTATGTAGTTCCTCGGAGGGTTGAGAAGAGAAGGGGTATTCAACCTCATTTCTATTGGAAGCAGCCTTGGGTAAAACGATATGTTTATATTTCTCTTTTCTACTCTACTTACATATATTGTCACTAATTTAATGCGGTATCAGATGTTAGTTGTTTATATTTTTATAAAACTTCTAACTACAGTATGCCTATAACAGCTTATTCTTATATCCATTCAAGTTAATTGTAGAAAACAGTCTCATTACACACTATGTTATGCTAGAAAGGGAATGGCGATACTCATATGTTTAAAAGCTCATTGCTAATGCTGGCCATGAAATTTCGTGCTTCTATTGCATAATTTGGAGAATAATTGAATAGCGACAGCACTTTAAAAATGTCTCTGAAACAACTGATGTAACAGCTTTATTTAAAATAGTTTGTTTTAAAACATCTGCACTGTTTTTTCTGGTGGGTTTTGTCTCTCTCGCTCTCTCTTATGGTTTACACAATTCACACAAAATTCCTAGTTAATGAAGAAGACTCAACAGGTTCTGTAGATATACTTATTTGTAACAAACATCTTAAATATGTGGTATTTTAATAAACATAATCGAGTTTTTGACAAAGTCGAAATTATCGAAAATATTTCCCTGTGAAGTGTAGTTTGGGATTGAAGGATTTTCGTGAATATATTCGGTTGCATGTCTGGAAGATACTGAAGTAAAACAAAAAGTTTGATATTTATCCAACTTTTTGTTGTTGGCGTATGCTATTCCTCCTTCTCTCTTTTTCTGTGTCACACACATAAGAATATTTTTTCTAAAACATCTGTTTAGGGGTTTCAAAATATGTACTTCAAATTTTTCTGATGGAATATAGTACCTCTGCTACAGGTTGGGCGTGGAGAAAATAATAAAAGATATGGCCATAATATGTTTTGTACATAATTGATAAACAGTAAAGTAAATCTTACTTTTGTTCCAATGAAACTGTTTGCATGATCTGAGCAGAATATTGACATAAACCCAACATATTCTAAGAGAGAAATAGCACGTAAAGGTCTTAGTATAGTTATTTAAAAGGATTGGAAAGCAAGTGAATGATTTATCGGTAATGCCTTGGGGATAGGAATCATGGTATACTGCAATATTATTAATTTTTCAAGCTCGCTCAAACTTTGTAAGGTTTGCTGTTCCTATGTCATCTAAGGATGACCTAAAATGTGTTTTCTCATAAAGTTTTATATTTGAGAAGGTAGCAAACATAATCGATTTGAAATTCAACAGTTCATTCAAATAAATGGAATAAATAATCACAAACAGAATAAATATATTTAGGCGATACAGGAAAATAACAGATCAAACATTTCAATGGAAAGTAATGCAACAAAGCAAGCAGAAGAATTTAAAATTATGCGATGTCAAATGTAATAAAAGTAACAAAAATCAAACACAGCATAGTTTTCACTTTAAAGAAATTAAATATAAATAATTAAATATGTACAAGAAGAAATACTAAAATAAAACTGTGCAATATAATATAATGTTGTGGTAAAATCTGGATTATGGAGAAAAGGGTAAATGAAATGAATTCTTCGGGGGCAATTGCATTCAGAAAATAACTGACCATAAAAATGAAGAATTAAGAGAGGAATTGACGTAAAGCTTAAGTTGAACTTCACTTACAAGTTAATTATTTACCTATATATTTTTTTAGACTTACGTTAATTTTTTCGGCACTGAGCATTCCATAGTTTCAAGAACAAAACATATAACTAAACTGCTCATTTATATATTATGACTGTGTCACGATAAGGTTTCTGTATACTATATTCATTTTATCGCAGCACAAAACAGTTGGGTGAGGTATCATTATTTTCAGAAAACATTACAGCTTCGCACCTATTAAGAAAGGATAATTCTTCCTAAATTATATTAGTTGATAGTGATAATTGCGGCTGTGAAGAAGCGCCTATATAATTAAAAGTATTTCATTGTGCATGAAGCAACTAAGCTCTAGAAAGTAGTGAACTCTACTATCCTAAAGATTAAATGACTTCAGTTTTTCGGTAATTAGTTCATAAAGTGACTGGTGTAAAGATTGTAGGGAAGAATCAAACATGAAAATAAAAACTGAACATCTTTCTTAACTATCGTGAAGAGCCAGTATTCTGTATCTGTTTTTGATATGAATTGTGCATAGCAGTACTGGCAGGAATATAAGTGGTCTAAATAGCGTATTATGTGTATTACATAACCATTTCATTCATTTATTGTTTTCTTACATTAAATACCATATTAATAAAGTAATTTTAGGTTCCTAAGAAGAAAACTTTTTTTTTTTATTTTACTTTCTCACTTAGACATATTTTAGCCAAACCTCTTAGAAAACGTACAACATTATTTGCGGCGGCCTATTAAACGCTGAGATGAATAAGATATGCAAAATATAAGAAACATGAAATAAGAAGACGAATAGAGAAATTCCAAAACTGAATCACACATGAAATACTCGTAGATGTTTGTCTCAGCAACTGAGACATCGGAGACAACTAATCGATCTGCGAATGAAAGGTAGAGATCATTTTTAACAGGTTAGTTAATTCTGAAAGACATAAGAATATACTTCCCTTTAATACAAAGAATGCTTTTCCCTTCCCTGTCAAGTGAAAAAATCGACTGATGCCAAATGACAGAAATAATGCTCATCTCATCACAATTTCGAGGTTCATTAAAAGCACAGCGCTAGGTGAGTGAACTTCTGTGTATTTTCAGTTACAATTGGAGGAGAATGTTTTAAACTATTCATTTTCTTATACTTCTTACTTAAATGCTAATCTCCGATGGGAACAAATTGTTATTCTACCCGTAAATACAAGTACTTTTAAGCCCAAAGCCAAACATGCCTTTACATGTTAAGGCAACGATACTTTTTTTTATTTCCACAATAGCGACTCTTAATGATTTTGCCTAAAATAGCACACCGTAATTACAAATGAAATATTTTCCTGTATTAACTATAAATTGACATTACAGTTATGTTCATTCTTATAGAATTTGTGTAACTGGGATATAAAATACACACAATCTTACTACAGAGCTCATGTATTTATTAAATATTTTTCGCACATTAGCTACATTGGAAATATTCGTTGCTAAGTATTTAGATTTTCCCAGCAACAGCATGATCTGTGAATGCGTCTGGAAAGATGCGAAACTTTCATTTCGCATGATTTTAATACGGCCAAAAACATATTCTTGATACTAAAATTTGAGTACTATTCCCGCAATTGTAATATTATGAAACCGTGTTGTCTAACTGAAATACATTTTATGGGATTCTATGTACTGACGTGTGCTGTGTCAGCAGTCAAAAATTTCCTGACATCACATCTCGCAGTCCGAGTTGAGTCAAAACCTATCACAAGATTGCAGCATTTCTCATTATGTTCACAAGAGACCGTGGACAGACGGTACACTAGGCGTGTCATGTGACCAGCCTATCGACTGCGTTTATTCGGTTTTCATTGTCGACACCTGGCTCAAAGGATCTCAAAATTCCCTGATCGAAACTTCTAGTATAAATAGTGTAATGCTAGTTTATGGGAGTTACTAGAATGCTACTCATGTTAAGGGATTGTCTTAACAAACCCAGTGATACACAAGGATTTTAATTTCCTCGGACTACAGGCATACGCTGTTTGCTTTAATCAAAAGAAAATATACGTTAAACTTTTAAAACAAATTTCAAAATCTATTTTTAAAATAAAATTGCTTCATATGTCTCTTTGGTTCGCTAAATGCCTTTTCTTTTAAATTACAACTATAGCTATTTTCTTTAACACAGCTTCAAGTGAAGGGTGGAGCTATAAAGAATCATTCCTAATGCTTTAAACTAAACGTACCAACATTAGTTGAGTTGCTTCGTTGATTATTACGACGTCGGTGACACTGATAAGAAATACGTGTGCATCTATTTATTAGTATTTCAAACCTTTCCAAATTCCTATTTCACATCTCCAAGCATCAATCTTGCATTACGTAAACTTCGGTCATAAAATATGCCTTACTGCCATAAAATTTGAGTTTCAATATACACAGTTGTATTCCAAAAAAATGGTTACAAACTGTACAAGAAGTATTACGTATATTTACTTTATGAAACCAAAGAGTGGAATAACACCAAAATATGTTGAAAAGTTACTGCTTACACAACATGGAAGATCTGAGTAAGTAAAACAATCATTCTAAAATCTTGATATGGACAGAGAGACATTAATTATATCGTTAGGATATAAAATCTCAAAATCTTTAAATGAAGGTCCGACAAACAATCTGTACTGTACAGGTATTCGATCACAGGAGAACCGGTTACGAATGCAACACATCAAGTACTAAAAGTGACCTCCTTTAACTGGACACGATAATAGACATGGTGTAATCTGTACGCGATGTCTCACTACTTTGGTTCAGCAGGTCAAGGCCTCGTAGCAATCGCGCTAATTCATAAAACCGAGTTCATTGATACATGTACTCAGCGTACGTTCATTTCAACAAATTTCTCTTCCGCATTTCAAACTGCAAATCTTTCCTCAGAGTCTTTCTAGGATTCTCCATTACCATTCTTGAACAAGAGTTGTTCCCTTGTTTCTTGCTAGCTATGGCTACCCCGATCTTATAGGATCTTTTGTGCTTATGAACCTGAGACAACAAGTATTATAGAGCAAGTTTACATCATGACCACCTCGGTAGCGTAGATGGTAGCATGTCTGCCTCACGTTCAAGAGGTCTCGAGTTTGAATCTCGTTCGGGGTGAGTTATCTGGATAAGGATTTTTCCGTGTTTTTCCCTTATCCTTCAAGACGAATGTCGGGTAACTCTAAGCTTCATGGACCCTGGACTCATTTGAGCATCATTTCACCCAATTAATTCACCGTCCGATATGACAACGTTGGAGGACGTAAATTAAAAAAAAAAGTTACATCATTCATAGGTATAATGTGTATCCAAGTTGGTGGTCGTCACATCGAACATATTTGTAGTGGATCATCCTTTGAAAAGGCAAAGCAGTTTAGTTTAACTGTAAACACAGTGTTTGTGAAAGATAATAAAGTTTCCTTTTCTACTCCTTTGGTTATAAACCAGTTAAATGGACAAATAAGCTTTAATTTAATTTTAATTTACGTCACCCAACGTTAAGTCACCTCGAAAGAAAAATGAAATTAGTGAAATGAGACTCAAATGAGTCCAGGATCCATAAAGCTTAGATGCACCCAACATTCATCTTTCAGAATATGAGAAAACGTCGGGAAAACACTTATCAAGATAACTCGCCCTTACCGAGATTCGAACTCGGGACACCTTGAACGCGGGTGGTCAAATAAGTGATATACTGTGTCACTTCTAATAAACTGCTTGTGTAAGTAACGTTCTCAAAAGGTTTAGCACGAAAGGGGTTCCAGTTCAAAATATCTATTCTATCCCCTCAAGTCCTAAAAGTTTGTAAGGAGAATTTTAGAGCACCCCGTATTTTTTAAAGTTCGCGGCGCATTTGGTGGACATTTTAGTTTGAAGCTTGTCTTATGTATACAATGAACGGGAGTGTATTCTTTAGTTTCTAAGCTACTGAGTTTCATAACGGAGTTTTATTGTTCTAAGCGATGAAACCTAAAGTTAGCTTTAAATAGCCATGTTGCTTATTTGTCAACAGCGCATAAAATTGCAGTATTAGCTTTCCCTCCAGTTTAATTCAGAGGAAAATATTTGTTAGGATGTTTAATTGTAGATTTCTATTTCTTCATAATATTATTTTTCCTTTAAGAATGCGTTACTAAAACAAACCTAAGGCCATTAAACATGTATAAGACATTTTAATTGTTTAAATTTTCAGAAAGAGCACATGGAAATGTTTAGAAATACTTGAGAACTGCGTGTATGGAGCATCTTTGACGAGCAAAAACGAAAATATTAAAACTGAAATTTTAAAATCGTAAGAGTTTTTATTTCAATTGCTGCCGTTCCACATATAAGGGTAAACAAGCAGCTAAAATAATTTTCTAAACTACAGCATCCGAAAAGCTTATAGACGTGCAATATTTGGTTCAGCTGTTAGCTTTATTTAAATATAGTGGCATATTCCCATTTCTTATCTAAAGTCAGCATGGTACAAAGTTTCGGTCCAAAATTCTATTATCTGATCCACGTAATTATAAAAGAGCAGTTTTATGTGTGCAAATATTTTGTATTCTGTAGATGCAAAGGATTTTGTACCTTTCCACAGTAGAAAGATTTAGTGCTCCGTGATTGTGATATTAATGGATCGCAAAAGGGACACCTCGACCCACCTCGAATGGGGACCTATTGTGGGTTACCACCCCTCTGGGGGAAGGAATGAGGCAAAGCGAGACCACAGTCTGGCAGAGGGCGGAGTCGGCGAAGTCAATGTATGCACAGAACAGTTGGAGGGATTGTCACCCGGTGCACCATCGAAGCTCCTCAGCACCACCCAAGGAGTGGGTGACGAAGCGATCCTAGTTGTCTGGACAGCAACTTCCAGCGGGGAACAAAGAAGTTTTACAGAGCACACACATCTACGACATTTGTCCGCAATCACTGGAGCTGCCGTGTCTGACAAACCGCAAGATGACAAGGGACTAAAACGAGAAAGGAAAGGAATCCATGGAGTAGAGAATATACCCCTGTAATCATCTAATGGCAAGGTGAAACTATGGAAAAAACTGTCAGAGTGATCGGTTGTTGGTACCATCTCCAGAATGCGAGACCCACATGTAAACGTGGCACCACCTCACTCGATATGCACTATGATACAGTCCCACCACATTAGTTCGCAAGAAGTATAAAGCGTTATACCCACATCACAGCCAAAGAAAACAGTAATGGACGAAGCCGACGTTGTAGCAATAATCATATTTTAATGCAACTAGTTTTGAAAACATGATGACCGTAAACTCAATGCATTTTCAATGCATTTACATGTCTCCCCTGGAAGACCGAGTAAAAGTGGATAGCCTCTCAAATTCTGGATTAAACAGGCCATGGGCCTTGAAAGAAGATACATTTTGTTAGATCTTGAATGTCCTGGAAGTAGCCTGGAAGTTTCTGTAACTTGTAAATAATAAGAGACAAACAAAAACTTAGAAGATAAAAACTGTGGTACTCTTCAAAAAAGACAATTTTATAAGAAAAAGATTTCTTGGACCAGGCACCCCGAGATATAGAATGTGTAATGAAATAGTTAAAATAAATACATCTCGAACTCCAGCTTCTGTCTTGATTCATTTAGCGACAACTTGGTGAAATGATAAACATTATAGATTCTTAATGTTGTTCCATCATCTTTAATTAAATCTGAGTTCTTTAGATCAAAATAAGCTATGATTTTATTCCTGAGGATACAAATTTCGTATTAGTTTATCGCATGTTTCAGGCCATAGTCGCTATCTCTCAGCCGTTGTATTACTCGCTGCCACGATGGTGATTTGTTTTTATACAGAAGTTTCATTTGAAAGCGTAGGTATGCAACTGTTTCATCGTTTCGTTAAAATATATTATTTATCGAATACATTATCGTCTATTTGCGAAAATGAATCCAGTTGGGGTTTTAATTTTCTCTGAATAAATTTATTTATAGCTTAAACAGTTATAAACTAATTGATAAGTTTACTGCAGATATTTATTTTGTATTATTTAAATTCAGCCGCTGCAGTGACAAGGTTTGTGTTTATGGCACTTTCCTTTGTTAATTATATCAAGTATTTTCTTTGCTTTTCCGCATTTCCTTCTGTTCCTACTAATTTTCTACGAAGCTTCTTTGGGCGAAGCTGAAGTTTAAGCGCCATGACAACAGAGGGCAGTTGCGTCGACTTCGAAGGAATGCTGCATTGTGCGAGAGGCTGATGAAGAGCATGAAGAAATCTGACAGGAGAAACCGAAGAAGGCACAGAAAACTAGCAGGTGCCGTTTAGGAACAAACTGCACATTCCATGTTTTCTGGATTAGATCCAATTTAATCGCCGTCAATGGTAGAAAACAGACTCCTTCACAGACTCCTCTCCCTTGAAATAGCGTATTATAATTTTTCATTATTTAGTTTGGCACTTTAAACTAAACATTGAAAAGCGAAAAAAGAAGATATGCTTTAATAAAATTTTATAAAGCTATGTGATTACCCATTAACCCACTATAAACTTTATGAAGCCGAGGCTTGAGGCATGGAATGATAAAAGAATAACAGAAACAGTAGAAATTGAACTTATGAAATGCGCAGCTGTAAACGTAAAGATTACATTTAAAGTGAAACAATATGAGAAAGGCTAAAAGTATTTAACTTACACGGAAAAATTCGGAAATATAAAATGAAACTGAAATATTTATCTGTCGAATGCTTGGGGAAAGACTCAAAACAGATCTTGCAATACAAACCATTTGGTACCAGGAACGTTGGAAGACCATGTAGAGCTGGGGAAAATAGCCCAAAATAGGTTTATTATTGTGTAAGTGAAGGTGTAGAAAGTGTTGTGAACTATGTGATACGAGGGTATATGTATAGAATGCAATAAAAATATGGGTTATGCTTCCTGCTATCTGGGCTATCTCATACAGTCCATGAACTACTGCTTCATGTACTTGAATCAAGCTCGTAGCTGTAATAAGGGAGGTGCATTCAACCTATTTACGCTCTCACATGGGTTCAATCAATAGACAAAATGTATTTCAGAAACATTATAAGGCCATTTTCCCTATTTCACATCTGACGCGCGTGTATCTTTTCGTAACCTGTACTTTCTTAGAATCAGAGGAAGTGAAATCTACCTATCGCTTTTAGAGTACAGTGCATTACCTTAGATATACTAATGGAGAATATGTTTTTACTTTCTCTATTGCGTATAGTAAGTATTGAAAGTATTGCATTCCACCCAAAAATTCGATATCGAGATTTCACAGAAAATGCATGTTTTGAGACTTCCTGGATTAAAAAAGAACATGTTTATAACATCGACTGATTAAAAAATAGGTAGTTAAACTCAGCGTGTTCCAAGGATGCGACACGAAGATTTTAAAGAAAATCCTTCTGTTCGAAATTACCTTCTAAAAATGTTAGAAACGTTTTATTTTCTTAAAAATGCTACAGTGGTTTTGACTTAAAATGCTAACCGTTTATGATATTTCAATAACAAATGAAGTGCACATTTTGAATCTTTTTGGAAACATCCTCCAACGTTAAGTCATATCGGACGATGAATGAAATTGATGAAATGATGCTCAAATGAACCCAGGGTCCAAAGAGCTTAGAGTTACCCGACTATCGTCTTTCAGGATAAGGGAAAACCCCGAAAGAAACCTTATCCAGATAACTCACCCTGACCGAAATTCGAACTCGGGTCCTCTTGAACGTGAGGCAGACACGCTACCATCTACGCTACCGAAGCGGGCCTACATCAAAACTATACATCGATGTGTACTAAATATATTTTTGTGGGGACAATCTTTTTTAGATATTTATAGTTATTTTGTTGTTGTTAACGTCCTGCCATGGCAAAGACCATCCCATAGAGACCATCTCTTAAAAGATTTGTCTGTACTTAAGCCTGACTGGACTGGACTACTCTACCGACGGGATTCGGCACGGAGGTCCAAACTATGCCCCAAGTGGGGGCACCCCCGGGAGGAAGTACGAGGCGAGGAGATACCAAGAGTCACTACAGTGCAGAGGGTGGAGGCCCTATACTTTACTAGTTGGAAACTCGCCGGCAGGCCAGAAGAACCGGCATCCCACATTACTGTGGTCCAGGGGCGAGACCGAGTTCGGAAACCAAAGGCACCCACCGACAATTCTATCCTGGAAAATACCACCTGATGGGAGATGATGTGAAATGATAATGAAGATGAAATAGAAGGACAGGGAATTCGGAGAATGCAATTAACCTACTCGGAATTCGCCTGGCGACCCTAGAAAACCTCGAACACACTCATGGGTCAGGTAGGTCGGCCATGGGAATCGAACCGAATCTTCCGAATGCAGGCCACTGACGATATAGCCTGAGCCATCCCGCTCGATTACTTAAACCTAATGTATTCTACTATTCCCTTGTATCTAAAACGAAATAAAAACATTTCTACAAATGTTTATAATGTCGATTACAATGAAATAGACAAATTGACAGGTATTTCTAAGAATCATTTTTAGAAAAATAAGTAGAGAAAGTTACATGAGTGTTCAGTTACAATTTTACCTAAAATATTTAGTTGTGTAAGTTTTTCTTGTAATTATATTTACTTCATATTCCTAATTTGAATCAGTGCTGAAGAACTTACCCTGGCTTAATAATTATGCTCAAAACGATCTTAAATGGATATGTTAAGTTCACAATGTTCACTCATTTCTTAAACGTGTCCCTCACCAACAGATGGTCCTCATTACTGTTATGATACAGCGGGTTAGTCACTCTGGCGCCCATCTTCATTAACAAGCATGCGTGTTCACACCGATTATTGTCACTTTATGACTGTAAGCGACAGACTCGTGCTGCCGTCAACTGGAAGGTTAAAGAGGCGAGGAATGCGCTCCAAGTCATTTGAATTCGATTAGTTCTTGATCGCGTGCCTATGGATATTTTGTTTAAGTCTTAGTTTCCTCCATAGAAGAAGAAAAGAAAAACATATACAAGTGGGTGAAAAGGAAAACAAATTTTAACTATTTCGAAACAAGATAATGGACCTAACCGTCAGGTTCGAGAATCGGGCATATAAACACCAGGAAATGTGTTAGAAAGGAGGTAAATCTATGCTCCAACCGTGCCATATTTCATGAAATATTACAATGAAAAAACATTTCGTATATAACTGGCATTGTATCTGGATCACCCGTGCATTAACCAAGAAATGTTGTAGCATGTAATAACAAGTAACAGACATAAAATTAGCAAAATAATTCAACATAAAACATAATTGTAAAAAATGCAGTGAGTGCTTATAGGAATATTATAAATTAACAGCTGTTTTTCTACCAATAATTTTTTTATTTACTTTCTAAACCCTTTTAAAGTCAAATGCCATTTTTAATATTATTTTTTGAGAATGTAAGGCCTTTCAGCTCTGCTTTGTTTATGTTTTGCATGTATCATATTAATATTAGGCTGCTAAATTGTTATTACTAGACCTATTAAACTACCAACAACACTGCATAAAATATAAGATTTCTATTACACACGTTGTTTTGCTCAATTTTGAACGATTTGCAGTCAACTGGTAAAACTACGATGAGAACACTTAATTCCTCTCACGTCGGCGATTATTTTGGGATGAAAAATCTTTTTTAAATAGATTTAATGAAATCAAAAGCGTCACGTACCCGCCATATTTATCAATATGGACGTCAAAGTAATAACGAATTTAAATTGTCAATCTTTTATGTGTAATTATTGCTTATATAATTAAAAG
This sequence comes from Mantis religiosa, assembly GCA_030765055.1. NCBI lineage: Eukaryota > Metazoa > Arthropoda > Insecta > Mantodea > Mantidae > Mantis > Mantis religiosa. Next base: position 185,868,341 of record CM060951.1, read on the forward strand.
CATTTATATGGACGCTTAAAATAAAACCCGCAGAACTATTTCTAATCTCACGTCAATTAAAGGCAAACTCATTGAGGCAAGTGCCTCTTCTTAAATAATTTAGTTAAATACAGACAACGAAATTATTAGTGCTTGCTCTAGAAATAATGAAGAGTTTGCTGATTCGATTTTATAGAAACTCAAGGATATAATTATTACAATAATAAAATTTCGTGTTGCATTATCATAATTAATACAGATGCATGTAAGACCAAACGAATGTTAATTAATAAAGAAGTAAGACGCATTGATATCTCATCTACTCTTTCTAATTTATATATGAATGATACTGCACAGAAATGCAAAAGCAAATTTAATTACTAGAATAAAATCAACAATTTTATCTGGGTTGTTTTAACATACTGCTTTAATTAAGGCAATAAACATAGTTTACAGAAGAGGCTAGAAAATGTGTGTATGTGTACATATACAGAGTGTTTCAGAAATACTTTTACAAACTTCAGGTATAGGTTCCTCACACCAAAAGAAGGAAAAAGAGTTCATATGAACATATTCCCATAATCCTTGGTTTTCGCATTATTCCTGTCACAATGAAAGCGTGAGTTTAACGGCCTTCGGGGCCCAACCTCAAAATTGCATTTCTCTATGAACTCATAGAAGTCTTTGACCTATTGTACTACATATGGTAGATGGCGAAGTGTTGCCATGGAGACCTGTTTACATTTGTCATTTGTTATCAGTCTGTCTTCAACGTTTCAGTTGCGTACATGTGGTGATTTAACTGCATGTGTTTCGTTCCACGATGGCTGGATATTCATTTCGTGAACAGGCAGATATGATTTTTATGTATGGTCGCGCGAAGGGTAATGGACACAAGGCTGCACGGCTCCAAGAGATGGAGTTTCCAGACCGAAGACAACTGAATCATCCAACCTTTGTTGCTGTTTATCGTCGCCTTGCTGAGACAGGAACCGTTGAACCACGGACTATTGATCGAAAAAGAGAAAGAGCTGCCATACCGGATGCAGAAACGCTTCATCGACGTGTCATGGAAGCCTACGAAACCATTGGCCACCATCCCGAAGTTTTTGAAAGGGTGTGACTTTCCATGATTTGACGTGCACAGGCATGCATAGAAGCAAGTGGAGGGCATTTCAAGCATTTATTATGAGTTTTGTGTGTTATAAGTGTACCACTGTCTTGAACACCTTCTAACGAGAAAACAAAGGATTATGGGAGATATGTTCATATGAACGATTTTTCCGTTTTTCGTGTGAGGAACCCCTACTCGAAGTTTGCAAAAGTATTTCTGAAACATCCTGTACAACATATATATATATATATATATATATATATATATATACTAAAAGAAGTATGAAGTATATGATTTTAAAATATCAAAAAAGTAATAGCATTTTGGAAAAATTAGCACTAACATTGAAAATTAATAATACCAATGATGATTTATAGCTAGTCTTAACTGAGGAAGTAAAATTAATTAAATCTATAAATTATACAATAATTTAAAATTTGTTTAATTTAAATTCATTAAAACAACCTTATTAATTTTAGATTAAATCGAATCAATCAGTGTAAATGAAAACCTTAACTTTAAGTTTAATTATTTATTACGCAATTTTAGTAAGAATATGAAAAGAACAGAAATGGAGATAGCTTATAGTGTGAGTGAGTGTGTGGTGTTTAAGGGCCCGTCGACAACAAGATCATTTGGGCCCCAGAGATAGCTTATATGAAGACATATAAAGTTCAAAGAAGAGGCACAGTTCAAAAAACTGTAGCGTTCCTATCTTGATTTAAGTTCGAGAAAAATAGTAATAACAGGAAAATTGGAAAGTAGAACAGAGGCTGGATCTTTCTGAGAACCAAAATTAGCATAAAATGTCATGGATTAAATGAAGATTTTTCTTTTCTCACAAAAATGCGAGAGAAAGATTCTTGTTTCTCAATTGTGTAGTCAATTTTCTGATGTTCAAAAAGTTATTCTTATGTAAAATTTCTAAAGTATAGGTAAAACTATATATGTGTTCATTATAAATGCAAAAACATTACTAAATAAAGACATAAAGGGCAAGAAGAAGAACGAAAAATAATGGCTTAAAATCGCAAAACAATCCCAGAAAGTATAAAATAATATAGAATTACCTCACAAATAAGCATTTTCAAAATCTGATACAAGTGATAGGGTTTAAATGATCAATGCCTAAGACGTAACAATTCTGTTTTGCTCATAAGCATAAGTGATTCGTCATTGTTTTGGCACTGTACTTGCCCTTTCATTAACGCACTTATCCACAAGCACCCATAACGCTGTGTAGGCGTAAAAACAAAGTTCTGGGAAGATGTGTGGCTCATGAAAATTCAGAACGCGGGTAACTAGCACATAGAGTTAAATGTTTATTACGGCAATGAATCACTCAGGCGAGTTTTTATGGATTCTCTGGGCTTCTTCCTTTACTTTTTTGTAATCGTCAATTTGCAAGTGTTAAACAGTTCACGGAACATAATAACCGAAAACGAGCTGCACGTAATTTACATCTCTAGAATTTTAACCAAATTTACCAACTTAATATAATGTTCTTTATACTTCCGAATATTTCGAGTTTTGCGTGCTGCATACAACGTAGATAATACAATTAATGATACTCAACAATTGAACTTTGAACTCAAGACAAAAAAATGCTTTAACACGTTTACAGAAAAACATCCTTGAAGTCTGTACTATCAGGATGCAATTTTAGTTTTGCTTCTAGCCACTTTACGGTTAAAACCGGACGTTTAAATGGACATGTGCATGTGTATGCAGATAACGCTAGTAAATTTCAAATTTGATTTTCTCCTAATATTTATTTCTGGCAGTACAAATTTTCAGCGGGGTGTGATTTTTATGATATTCGTTCTTTGAAAGAGCATAAAAAGATCTGAATACCCTGTTCTTGATATTATTTATACTTTTAAATTCAGGTTTTCAATAATTTTATATCTTTAGAACTTCCAAAAATTAAAAACGTTACTTACTGTTTTATTCATTACTTTTTTCCCCTATTTTTTTTCTAGAAGTTTAGGTGCAACACAACATTTAATCTTTAAAGAACCATTCGAGGAAAATGTGTAGAACCTAAAAAGTTCACAAATTGCACATTTTCATGCCATGGGCCATGAGAGAGGAGTCTCAGTTGTTTAAAATTATCTTTTAAACAGCAGATACAATGATATAATTGTATTGAACACATTTTTTGATAAAAATTTCAGCTATATGTTAAACTACCAATTTTAGTGCAAATGCTAAAATTTCTCTCTATATTCGTGTACAAGTTTCAATCGGAAGGGATTGTCCAATTCTACAAGGAACCTTCAGGTATATTTGCACTGTAAATATTTTATAATTTTCAGGCGATGCAACAGATAAAAGCTTCAACGTGACTGCTTGACCCAAGCAGGATTCGAAACTACATACCTTTTGTAGGTTTTGTTGTTGCAATTTACGTCCTCCAACGTTAAGTGATATCGGACGATGAATGGAATGAGGGGAAATGATGCTCAAAGGAGTCTGTGGTCCATGGAGCTTAGAGTTACTTGACATTCGTCTATCAGGATAAGGGAAAACCCCGGAAAAACCTTATCCAGGTAACTTCCCTGACCGAAATTCGAACTCGGGACCTCTTGAACGTGAGGCAGACACACTACCACCACGCTACCCTTTGGTAGTCCGTGGTCTAAGTGTGTTTAGGGGAATAAGCATGTAAGGGAAGCGGTAGAACATCAAATTCTACAAAATTAAAAAATTGCAATACAGATTTTGTGTACGCTATTATTTTATCTATAGGTAAATTAGCTTCAATAGTTGGCAAACGCGTCGCATTGCATGAATTAAAAATGAAACGTGTAGTGTTTAACGCTCGCTTTTACTATATGTGGCACCGCAGATAGTGGCACTGATGATATATGATGTGAACATGGAGTACCAGTGGAATGAGATGGCGGGGAGAATCGGAGATCCCGGAGAAAACCCACCCCGGCGCCGTATTGTCCACCACAAATCTCACTTTGCGGTCACCTGGGATCGAACCCGGGTCGCCCTGGTGAGGGCTAAGCGGTCTAACCACTGAGCCACGGCGCGGCCACCACATGATGTGAAGATGGAGTACCAGTGGAATGAGATGGCGGAGGAAATCGGAGATCCCGGAGAAAACCCACCCCGGCGCCGTGTTGTCCACCACGAATCTTACTTTGCGTTCGTCTGGGATCGAACCCGGGCGCCTGGGCTGCATGAAGTGATAAATCATACTCTCTCAGTAATAGTCGGTCCGAGTGGCGTAGTTCAGAGGCTGGCCTGATAAAACCGAGGCCGCGAATTCAAACCAGGTCCAGTGCTCAAAAACCACAGTCCAGTGCCAATACATTTCCTGGCCCTTAAACGAACTCCAGCGACAAGAAATTTCGGCACACCGATAACATCGACATGCTCCTGGTAATTGACAGGATAGTTAACAACTAGAATTGAATTATTTTGATAAGGACTGGTAATCTCCACTAAGGATAATTAACTTTCAAATATCTTTCTTGGTAATATGGAACATACTGGTGCCTTCTAAGCAAAGAATAAGAATATTAAAACAGCGTATCTCCTACTATATTCATATGTTTGCTTTATAATGAGTAATGATTGCGGTGTAACATACAATACAGTGAACTGACAATCGATACACAAAAATCCCAATAAGTTAATTCACCAATTCCAATAAATGCGGCCGCAATAACGACGCAGTAAATCATTTCGGTATGACCGGGATTATCGTTCACGTTGTATTGGGTTATTAGACTCCAGGGTGTGCGATATTTCACTGGAAAATCCTCTGCTTACTAGCTCCAGATGTGAAGCTCTAAAAGAGGTAAAACTCTAAATGGTGCATTCACTTTCGAAGCCCTTAATATTCACATTACACTAAAATGAAATTCAGAAGAAATTATACTAAACTATGCTTGAGAGGCTGGCAAACATGATCCCTTTTCTTTGCCTTTTTCTTCTTCTACTCTTACAGGTAGAGTTATTACATTGCCTGTTCTGTCTTCAAAGGTTCCCCAGCCATTCTCTTTGGAGTGAAAAGTAATATTAGAGAACTACTATCTTATGTGCAAGGAGTTAAGTTTGCCAGAGGTTTCGCCACTTGAAGTCTTGCCAGTAACCATGTTCTTCTTCGTCAATTCAAATTTTATTTTCAGCGAATATAAATACAATATATTAC